>LPNX010205165.1:28027-102426 GCA_001517045.1 Pseudotsuga menziesii | reverse complement strand
TCATTTCATTGTCTTCATCCATCCATTACCTTCCAGTTTAATTTTCAACCCGACTGACTTCTTGACTTGTGGCATGGAGGACATTTTTCCCCGCTAGAATCTTTGTTGGACAAGCCTCCCTATTTACATTGTGTCTCGGCTATGAGTTGGTGACAACTTGCCTATGGTAAGTTGGATAGTATGCCTAAATCATTCTGGTCGGTTGTCCCGATGTTTGGCACTGTGCAGAATTCCTCCTAGTCACTTGAGATGTTGTTGGCTAAAACTGAAAGCTCATGTACTACTTTTATTGAAATATTAAATATGCGCCCATGGAAAATGAAAATTGTAAAACTGTGTTTCTTAACATAGGCAAAAAGGGCAAGAGCAATGAAATGCTAAAAAAAAATACTCGAAAAGTATAAGAAAAGGTCCAAAAAAACAATGGGTAAAAAATGTTATATCAAATGATTGCTGACCTTATTAAAAATAAATATGGCCTGGATGAAAGTTGCGATTAGCTGTGCTTTTAAGCACTGGTGAAGTCCCAAAGGGTTCATATAAGCCAAGAGGCCACAAAATAAAATGTGATCCTAATGAACTTGGATCAAAATTGATGTAGACATTATGCCTAAGTTGAATAAGCATTCTCTAAACAATTCATCCATCTGTGAGGCACTGCGATTCCTTGTGTTGATGTTTGTCTAGTATTGGTTGCAGTGAGTTTGTCTTTTTCCTTGTCCAAAGTGTCATGATGTTGAGTAGGAGGTCATCATTTGCCTTAGCCTTGTCATTTCCACCTTTCACCCTTCACTAGCAAAATGACTACAACTATGAAGTGAGTATAGTCTTGAAAGTTTGAGTCTAAGTAATAATAAATAAAGCCTGATATTTATAAGTATTTGTTGATGTACCGCCGGTGAAATGAATGTTACTTATTGATTTTGTTACGTGAATGAGTGGTAGAGCATGGTTTAACCTCTTAACACTTGCAGCAGATTGATCTATTATGAGTTATTATTGGTGTCTGATTATTCACAGATGGTTATATTGTTTATTGGTTATGATTGATGATCAGAAAGAGACCTATGAGAGGTATGAGTATACACCTTTGATGGATTGGGACTCTCTGAGTCCAATGAGACAGTTTATTTCCAGTTTCGGGCACTTACAGATGTGATCAGGCTTATTCTGCTTTTCTGATGCAGTTTTTCTTCACAGGTTGATATATCTGAGCAGGGAGATGTTTTAGTTGGATCTCCTAGGGCGTTGTATGGAACATATGGGTGTAACCACTTGTTTGTACCATTGTACCCCCATCCCAAAGAGCTTGGAGGGCTCAATTTGACAACACAGGCACCCTAGGAGGTTGTTTTAGCAGTGTCACGTTTTTCGAGGCAGATTAAAAAATGATCAAATGGCTATTGAAGAAATCGATTTGGGCTACTGAGGCAAAGAAATGGCACGAGGTGAGTCACAATGATGAGAGTGATGTGTTCCACACCTTCTCCAGCAGTTTCAACATTTTATGGGGCCCGCACCTATTTTTGGGCTAATTTTATATATTTTCTGGAGCTTTTTGGGAGACCCACGATTTCCTCGAGGCACAAAAGTCAAAATTTTAAATTGTTATATTATTTATTCTGCCATGGGAACACCCAAAGGGAGTTGGTCAAACACTCCTTGGACCCACCATGTGCTTTCATTTATTTCTTGTTGAGTGGGTTACCTTTATTTGGGTGGTTTAAGTCCACTTTGGTAAATTATGATTATATTGATCCATGTATTGTATGTTGAGCTCATCTCAACCATTGATTAGAACATTGTATATTTTAATTTTAGCCACTCGTTTTGAAAGTGGTTAGGATTTGGTTATGATTGAGGTTCTCTCATTTTTATTTAAAGGAGAGAGCTTCTCATTTGTAAGGGGTCTTTGGCTCTTGGGTCTGAATAATAAAAAGACTTTTTTTCTGTGGAAATTTTTCTGGATTTGTTTTGCATCTGATGTGCTCAAATGGTGATTAGCTTGTCTTCAGCTTACTAGCATCGTGGAAATTCTCGTGAGATCTATTTTTTTCCGTGGCTATCATTGTTTTGTCTACAAGAGGGCGTTTTGGCTGGAGCGTTTTTGTAGGGGGACCTCAACTCGCTCGGTTCTCTTCATCTTGGATCATGGGGTTTTCAGTAGTTTCATTGTGATCTATGATTACTTCATTTTACTGTCTTGTAGCATTCAGTTTCTTTATTTTGTATGTGCAAATCTGATATGGTTGACGCTTGCTCATGCAGGGCAGGGGGCACTTTGATGGCTTGGAGTTTGCATATGCCATAGATATCACGAGGATCTTCCAGGATTGATCGGGATAGCTAGGATTGTCACTGTTACAGACTTCTACAAGCTTATCTAGGTAAAATCCACAGGTAAGTTCTTTTTTCCTGATCTTATTCCATTGTATCTCGCTGAAATTTAACTATTTTTTTGAAAAATCCTAAACCATAAAAACCTAAAAAATCAAATAATCAGGGAACCGTCCGATCTTTTGCCAAACCATTCCTGGGTTTCATAGATCGATCCTCTCTCTAACTAAATCAACTAGAACGCTGGTCAAATTCCTCATAGATTTGCCTAGATCTGATTTTTCAGCAAAAAACTGCATAACCCCCCATTGAAAAAATTGACCTGCTAGGGTTTTGAGTTTTTCTTATTTCTGACTTCACAGATGGATAGATTGGGTCTTGGCCAATCCAAATCAACCCCGACGCTATGAAGAGGCTCAACAGTTTGACTGGGATCTGAAAAATAAACTGAAACTGCCCTAACACCCTCGTTGAAAATTGGCCTTTTCCGAAAGTAGGTTTTTTTCTGAAATCTGACATGATAGGCTGATAGATCGGGTCCCAAGCATCTCAGAACACCCTCAACGCTAAGCTAATTCCTCCTGGTTTGCCCTAGATCTGAAAAAAAAACAGTTTTCAGTTTCCTAGCCCCATTATCAAATTTTGACTTTTCTAGATCTGATTTTTCTGTTGTTTTCCTGATTTGGGCTTGTAGATCAGGTCTGCTTGATCTCTTCTCATCCTCAACTCTGAGCCATCAGCCTTCCGGTACCCCCTAAAACTTCAGATTTGTCTTCCTAGGCCCTAGCGCTAGCCATCTACTGAGCGGGTTTCCTTGTACCTTGGCTTTTCTGGACCAATTGCTTTCTGGGTTCGTAGATCAAGGTGTTTCCCAAGTGGGTTTCCTTAAATGTTGTCTTACTGCTGACTCCATTACCCAATGCATACAAAGCATTGATCTCCAAGCTGACGCTGCCCTTAGGCTCTTAGCTTTTGCCATCTACCAACATTCACTGATAGCTCAAACACTTTTTACTGAATCTGATTTCTAGGTACTGGATAGTCCCAACTCTATTCGTGCTTGCCTTGTTATAGTTATGTGTCCCAAGACAGTTGCTAATACCTAAACCCTAGAGTTAGGGTTCCCATTCACCTTACACCTTAAGTACCCTGAAGCCCCATCTGATCTTCTTCTAGTGTCTAGGTCCGATCTCTCCTGTTGGGAGCATATCTTGGTCTCCCCCATTGTTGTCTTGGACTAGGATAACATAAAGTGAAGGCTGCCTTGATTGGCGTGACAACCATCCATTTGGGAGTCTAGGCAGTCGTGGTTTGCAAATATTATCTTTGGCCAATATGAAAAGCGCATAAAATGAGTTAAGATATATTTATTTACAAAACAAATTTTGGGTTTGTTCGGTCTTCCATGGTAATCAAAAGAGCTTGGAAAATGTAAAATTAAAGGAAAAACTCCAATATGGGGTGAACCCAGGCGGAAACTGAAACTCTGAATATGTGGTGTTAAAATAACACAAAAAAAGCAAGAACAAGAGGAAAATATCCTTGTAGTTACTAATAACATTATATTAAATTGTGTTTCAACGTTAAAAAAAATCCAGTCAATGGCAAAGAATATTAAAACATCCATACAAAAAAGTATACAAAACAAGACAAGGTTTTTTCACTAAAAACAAATGACTGGCCACCTTCTTTTTCCTTTTTTATAAAAAATTACTATTTTTGGCCAATATGAAAAGCTTAAGATATATATACAAGTCACTGAATAACATCGAATTTCATCATAAGAGTCCTATATGATTGCAACTTGGTTGATTTAAGATATATTTATTCACGAAACAAATTTTGGGCTTGTTTTGTGTCTATCATGGTAATCAAAAGGGCGTAGAAAATGTAAAATTAAAGGAAAAACTCCAATATAGGGTGAACCCAGGCGGAAACTGAACCTCTGAATATGTGGTGTTAAAACAACACAAAAAGTAAAAGCAAAAACAAAAGGAAAAACTCCTTGCAGTCGCTGATAATATTATATTATATTGTGTTTTAAAGTAAAAAAAAAATTCAATGGCAAAGAATATTAGAACATCCACACCAAAAAGCATACAAAACAAGACAAGGTTTTTTCACTAAAGACAAATGACTGTCCACCTTTTTTTCCCTCTTATAAAGAATGTACAAACATAGAAACAATACTACCCTTGAAATCACGAATACAATTTGGAAACATCTCTGCATCTAAAACACGAGAATGCAATCCAGAGATTTCCTTGCATAGGCCATATAAAAATGGAGATGCTAGTTACACAAATGATGTCACTGGCAAGATCCTAACGGAGGCCATAACCATGAGTATTTATTATTTTAGTCGTATTACAAAAAAAGCTCACAGACTGCTCTTGCAAATTTGACAGTAAAGATGGTATCCAGGCTGAGCATTTATTATTTTATTAGTATTCCAAAAAAATCTCAAAGACTGCTCTTGCAAAGTTGACAATAAACATGGTATCCAAGCACCAAAATGTAGCCGTACATTATGTGCCTTTGTAGAGGACCATAGCTCGACCACATACCTAAGGAAAAACAAAGTCAGATATATAGGGTGATTAGAACATGCGATCATACGAGATGAGCTAAAAAACAATGATATCCCAAACATGAGCTGCAGAAAGTATTTGCAATTATTCACCTTTTCAAAGCCTCCCTATTGAGACTTTGGTGGCCTGTTGTTTGCTGCAGAGGCTCTGGACCCCCACTCAAGCAACTCTTTTCTTGTGTCATCATTATGTACAATAACTTCAATAAAGTATAAGCAATCCTTTTTGGGTCCTAGGGCAGTTCTAAAAGTCTCTAGAACCTCCTCTTCCGTTTTAACCTGCACAGAAAGAAGGAAGTGTTGCTAAATGACAATGAGGTGCAGTTAAATAGTCACTGACATCCTCAAAGAAGACCCACATTTCTTAAGGCATTAGTGGCATGATACAAAACCATGCAAAGTTGTCAAGAACAAAATAATCTTAAGAACTGATAAGAATCAACAAGAGGGTCTAGTAGATTAACATTATGCTTGAGATATTTCAGCAAAACAAATTAATTGGGACATCCTGCATTTTCTAAGACATTGGCATGATACAATACCATGCAAAGCTGACAAGAATAAAAAAACTCCCATGATAAGAATCAACAAAAGAAAAAAGCATATTAAGATCTTGTTTGAGATATCTCAGCAAAAACAGAATAATAGGGACATCCTGGAAAAGTTCCAAATTTTCTGAGGCATTGCCATGATATAAAACCATAAAGGCTGACGAGAATAGAAAACACCCATGATAAGAATCAACAAAAAGAACTGGCAGATTCAGATCATTTTAATTTGCTTGATATTTCAGCAAAATGGACTAACTGGGCAGAAGAGGTTTTCTTGTCTCGCTAGTCCCTCAATTGGCTGAGCAACACAGTATCTGCTCGTGAAAGCAAAAACTACAAAGGTTCCTAACAAGTAATACAGTTGTCCCTCAATTGATAAACTGTTTGGTTATGTCAACAATGCAACAGATACCTCAAGAGAGATAAAACTAGAAAGACTCCTCCAATATGATACTAAGTCCTCACCAATTAAAAAGGAAATCCCCTCACGTCTATGATATGTAACTTTTAAGGAAAAGGAATTGGTTAAAAAGTGGCCTCTGGCCTCTTCACAAAGGGAGAAGCAACCATATTAATGCAATACCATATGCACAAATACTTCCATACCAAAAGAGAAACCTCTTGTAAAATAGTTGGCCATGATATGAATAGAGAGAAAAAATACCTTGACTGTCCAACATTTCCTGACGCCATTATGAAGAGAATCTACAAAACCAGTGTAGTTCAAATTCTTTATCACATTGTATGGTCCATCATGAATTTCGACCTTTATAGTGTATCCTCCAGAAAAATGATAATATTCTGCCCATCTCTAATCATGATAGACGCATCCTGGGCTATGACCTGTTCAATTAAGGAAGAAAACATTTAGGGAGAAAGGCTTGGACTAACTTTTGGACAAAATAGAATTCCAAGGAATTCAACATCAAAATCTTATAGACATCGGTACTCAATGATTGTTATTAATTAAAACAATATTACAGAATATCAAGGAAAAATCCTTGCATTTGCACCTGGAAGCTTCCATCACCAATGCATGTAATTACATGTTTGTCTGGCGTTGCTTGAGCATATCTCAGTGTTGCTCCCACAGACCAGCCAATTGATCCATTCTGCATTTGGAACTCATACCTGCCACACACACATTTAACACAGGGAACAAACAGATCAAAAATATACTAAAACCTATAGGCTATATCTGCAAATAGTGTACCATGATAGTAGGTCCCTCATCACAGAACAATCATTACTCTTTCATCAATCATATGGCTCTTTTCGTATTAGTTTCCTATTGTTTGTTGATTAACAACAACATATCTTCTCCCAAAGAGACACCAAAATGCAATGACCATTATTTTAGTTCCACTGATCCTAATGACCCGAAATCCTTCAAATCACACAAAATGCAATGGCCATTATTTTAGTCCCGCTGATCCTAATGACCCGAAATCCTTCAAATCACACAAGTATCTGACGAATGAATGGCTGGCTGGTCTTAAATGTACACTCCGGAATCTAAAATTATTAGGTTTCCCACATTCTGGACTATTTTGTTTTTCAATTTGAGTAAGCAAGACTCAGGGATAAAGTGTACTATGGCTGACCAAGCTTTAAAAAAAATTAAAAATTTACAATGCACATTGCCTAAATATTTCTATAAAAATTTATGCCAAGAATTTACAATGCACATTGTAGAAGTATTTACATAAATAATTTTTATATATACACAATCTTTCCAATATATTTCTTAAATTGCACACGAAAGACAACCGAACAAAAATGTACATCTTCCTGTTAATATCAATACCGGCAAATTATCTGCATACAAATTGGTATTAGTTTGTAACCTAAAGAGTTTAACTCACCGTTATTTGGTATATGATGGGCCTATGACAATTGCAAGTTGGTAAGTTGAAAAGCATGTGAGCACTCGGCAAAGATGATTGATAGATGGGATAAATGTGGGGCAGGGAGTTGCTCCAGTGAAAGAATTTGAGAGATTAATCAAGAGGAGAAAAACTACGATAACTTCTATATTTAACACTGGACGGTAAGTCCTTCAAAAGATAACTTTTGGCAATATTTACTGATTATAAGCTCAAACCACTGTTTCTTACACATGTTTAGTATTAAAACCTTGTTCTACTGTTCACTGCATTGTAGAGCTACCACACGATCGATACCAAGTGTGTTTCAGAGAAGTGCTTTGATGCATACAAATACTAAATCGAATGAACAATATTAAGGGTTATATATTTCTACCTTTTATCGGTGTTTTGAATATTCGACAATGCAAGTTTCTGCATTTCTCTATTTCTCCATGGAACTGGTTTACTTCTCCATAAGTAGTTATGTGTCAATTTTATGGTTTAACAGAAAGTTATGGGCATTTGGTTGATAGTCCAAATGGTTTTCTCCTATTCTTTGGTTGACAGTCCAAGTAGTTTTCTAATGTTTAATAGTACAACCATCTGTGTAAGAAATTCAGGTCACGGTCAGCAGTACAGTTGATGAAACCATTGGCATTATAGTCACCAGCTCTCTCCGTACCAAAATAGCGAGGGGTAGTGACTTGTAGCTACGCCACAGCCTCAACAGCCCTGGTTAATGCGTTTCTCCACTTCTCTGTTGTTGCCACAAAATCTGTATTTGCTTATCATCTAACATCTTTTAAAGCTGCTTAAACGCTCAGACAAAGAATTTTGTATTCGCCTATCAACCAACATTTTGTAAAGCTGCTAAAACGCTCAGACAAAGAATTCATTCTTTATTTTTTAAAGAAAAATGCCTTCTGAATCAGAATTTTTATATTGATGTAGCTTGAATCAGAACAAAAATATTGTTATGAAAATTTACTAGGGTTCTGGATATATATATATATATATATATATATATATATATATATATATATATACACAATCCATGCAACTTGCAAGATTCTCAGATTATTCGCCATAGGGGAACTTGTAATAATGCAGGCTCTCTGTACTAGTTCAATCTAGATAAGATGCCTTTGACCCTAAGGACTTTAGTAAATCTAGATATCACCTTTGGGTGGTGTTCACAAATATTCCCATGGCTACCAGGGTGTGTGTAAACGGTATCACTACCAAATTTGGCAAGGTGTTAGAAAGGGGCGTAGAGAAGGAAGCAAATCCTTGTGTGTTCATTGGACTGGGTATTGCTAAGAAACATGACAAGCATGTCATGTTGGTCATTTATGGGAGAGAGGTGCTCTAAAGGGTCCAATTTGTTAACTACCCAAATACTTGTTTGGTATGCAACTCTAAATAACTGGGAGAGGAAGGCAACTCTGGAGTCACGAAAACTGGTCAAAAGTAGTCACCAGTTCTCTCCGTACCAAAATAGTGAGGGGCAGTGACTTGCAACTACAACACAGCCTCAACAGCCCTGCTTAATGTGTTTTTCCACTTCTCTGTTGGTGCCCCAATTTCTGTTTTGCTTATCATCCAACATCTTTTAAAGCTGCTAAAACGCTCAGACAAAGAATTTTGTATTTGCCTATCAACCAACATTTTTTAAAGCTGCTAAAACGCTCAGACAAATAATTCATTCTTTATTTTTTAACGAAAAATGCCTTCTGAATCAGAATTTTTATATCGATGTAGCTTGAATCAGAACAAGGATATTGCTATGAAAATTTACAAGGGTTTGGAATATATATATATGTGTGTGTGTGAAGGCTATATACAATCCATGCAACTTGCAAGATGGTCAGATCATTCGCCATAGCCCCACTTGCAATATTTCAGGCTCTGTGTCCTAGTTCAATCTAGATATCACCTTTGGGTGGAGTTCACAAATATTCCCATGGCTACCAGGCTGTGTGTAAACGGCATCGCTCCCAAATTTGACAAGGTGTTAGTAAGGGGCGTAGAGAAGGAAGCAAATCGTTTTGTGTTCATTGTACTGGGTATTGCTAAGAAACATGACAAGCATGTCAAGTTGGTAATTTATGGGAGAGAGGTGCTCTAAGGGGTCGAATTTGTTAATTACCTAAATGCTTGTTTGGTATGCAACTCTAAATAACTGGGAAACACTCACATGATTCTGGAAACACTCAGTCTCAATCTCCTAATTCAGAGTGGAAGATAAAGCAGAGAAATAGCAAGAGGAAGGATGTTATCAATGTAAGTAGCATTTTGAGGCCAGTAAAGGCAAGGGGGGGCAATGCCCCATGAGTTAAATTGTACATGGAGGTTACAACTCAAGTTGTTTCCTCTTTTGGTGCTATGTGAATCAAATAACACGTTTGGGGTGTTTTTGGTTTTGATGTCCCATGCTAATGAATTTGAAGCTCTTGGTATGATTTGTTAGGGGGCTGCCCCTCCCTAAAGAAAAATCAGTAACTATGAATCTTATGTGCAAGCAAAAGTTCGATATTTGTTTGCTGTAAGATATGAAAACCTCTGCTCTTGAAATGAGATGTTTAATAAATCTGTGATGGAATGGTAACTTCTAGGTTCAAAACCTGTGATGGGATGGTAACTTTTATGTTCAAAACCATTTCTTAGGAGCCTGGAACTATATCAAGGAAGTCTGTTAGAGTGTTCTTTGAAAGATGAGAAACGATAATGTAATTTGGGGATCCCAATTTTGTAAAGGTAGTTTCAGGAATCTGTTGCTTATAGAGTTATCCTTCATGTTCTTATACTACATCTATTCTGCCGCAAAATGATGCAGCTCACTTGTACCCAAAGTGTCATTATGAATCCATTGCCTTTCTTATAGCTATGAGTGTAAAACATATCCTTATACACTACACATCTAGATCTCAAGATATGTATAGGTGATGAAACATACAACATCTTCTACTAAAGATCTGAATTGTCAGGTTCCTCCTCCCCCTCAAAAAGAATGTTTTTAGCAACCAAGTAAAAAACACCAGAAAGAGGTTGAAGACACTGTCCAATAAATGAAACAAAATTAACATATTTTAAAAGTCTACATAACCCACCGACAGTTTAAAAGCAAAGCAAACTACAATCTAAAAACAATTTTCAGCCGTTGCTTCAAAGAAACAACCACAAAATGAAATCTTATGGATATGAAGATATAAGTACAAAACCAACATTTTTTATAAGACCATACAACTTTGGAATTGACACCAAAGAATACATAGTTTCTTCCATTAAAATAATATCATAACCACCTTCTAAGGGATCCATTTCATTGGCTTGTTCAGAAGCATGACTTCCAATAAGCTTTCTAGTGCATGTTATTTGTTGACAATGGCTAGAATCAATAAGGTAAAGCAATGATTTTAGTTTCTACTTACCACGACTGGCCAAACCTCGTCATCTCTACCGACAATAAAAGAAATACCTTTATATCTAACAACTCCGACTACACTGCTCCCCACCACACATTTATTAATTCACAGATGACATATGCCCTTCAGATCCTGCATAGAGATGGCTGCAAATGCAATGAAGAAGAAGAGGGGAAAACATAATACCTAGTCCAAGTCCATGGCCATGAGCTTATTAATTCAATTCCCTAAGAAGAAAAGATGCAAATAGGAGACGTTATCATCACAAGTACTTCATCCCATTATTCCATGAAGGCGTGAGACATAGAAACCCTACAAGCCATGCCTGGTTCTCAACTTGGAGACATTAGGGAAGAATATTAGTTTTTATCAGAGGTCTCCACTCGCTCTGAGAAGTCAGGATAATCAACTCGGCCACAATGTTCACTAATCCAAGATGAAATACACTTCAAACAAATTTAGAACTTGCAATACATGATATCCTTACAAAACAATCAGGCAAAATCACTTATGACTCAGAAATTTACCCATGAATCCCCAATGGGGAAAACCAGCTATCTACGGGGCTTTCTACTTTTTCGAGCCCAAAGAAAATAAAATATTGAATAAGTACAATAAGATTTAGACAAGCAACTAGTGAACCTGAAGAGCCAAATCCCTAGATCTGCAGCAGGTACAACTGCTACTTTTTGGAAAAAAACGCCCCCAGTAGTACGCCCTCACGTTGTATTGCTCAAATCTGACTCTGCCAGTCATTAGATGTTGTACACTATGTCTAACTTTTCGAAGGATGCTCCCCCAACTCTCTGCTCTGATATGCTCGACTCTAGAAAGTGAACTGCGTCATTAATCACTGAAAACGTCCCCCAACAGTTATACAAACGTCCCAGCTATTCTGAGCTCAGTCAATTTCTTATTGATCAATGAAGACCTTTCCTCAGTCACTGAATAAGACCCTCATCTCTCTAGGCCCTCTCAGCCTCCCACACGTGTGCAACGACTCCCTCACGTCCACACATGTGACATGTTGTTTTTCACGTCCTCCTTGTTACCAACCTTTTTGTACTATAGTTGGGTTACCTGAGGAGCCGACGGTTGACAAACATGTCCAATGTTTGATTCCAGTGTATCAGTTGATCCGTCTTTATGTCTAGCCAATTTTTCATTTGAATAATTTTGACCATGGCCCCGCGGGGTTTGTAATAAAATGTGCTAGTAGGTTGTTTTGAGTGGTTCGGTCTCCTAAGACGTAGAATCTCAACTAAGGTATTCCAAGGAGTTTTTTGCCCTTGACAATTATACTTTGCCTATAGCCGAGTATAATTGACGAGGTTTTCTCCCGCTTCCTCCAAAGCTGGAATGCCCGATTTTGAATTCTGGGCCTTGGGGGGTTATTAGAGCCCAACCAAGTGTATATAAACCTACTAGGCATTGTTAGAATAGAGCATGGTCATGTCCTAAGTCAATAAGACCATTAAAAAAATTTCGAATTTTTTTTACCGGAAGCGTTAAAAAATCAATTTTTAATTTTTTAATTATTTCCCTAAGTTTTTTGATTAATTTTTCCATAAATTAAATGGAAAAATCTCATTTGTAATAAGTTAGTCATCCGGACCCCGAATTCAGTGATTGAAGGCTCTAACCTTAAGCCAAAAATCATTCTTGATCGACCAGCCAGTCAGATCCATCTTTCAGATCATTAATCGGACACACAATTAACATTTTCTCAAAAAAGTCATTTTTGAGGAAAAAATGGAGTTTTTATTAAAAAATGATTATTTTGGAGAAAATCCAAAACTCTCCAAATTAGTCCAAATTCAGTGAAATAAAACGCTAAATGACATCTCAATGGGCATTTATGATGATTGGAGTTATCATAACTCAGCTTCGGTCAGCATTCAGTGAGCAATAAAGATATATTCAGTTAACGGACTTGTCATCTCCAGCTAAACTCCCGAATTGGATGAGATGGAGAGCACTTATTGGTTTGATGATTTGATCGAGGCAGGAACTGGTGATTACTTGATGATCTAATGGCAGTGGCTCCTCCATACCTAAGATGTGGCTCCTCCATACCTAAGAGGCGCCTTCACCTACCAGCTCACGCCCCTCCTTCATCAGCAGATGCGCCCTCACACATGTGGACTCCCAGGTGGTTGGTTTTGGATGTTTAGGTTTGGAGTGGGGGCGCCTTACCTAGGTGGAGGCCTCCCCTCACCCTTAGCTCTTCATCTTTAGGTTTGGACTCCCAGCTAGGTGCCAAACTGGTTAGGTAAGGAATTTTTGGTTTTAGGGTTTTGGTCTTCATTCATTGTATAAATAGAGGCTCTTTCAGCTCTATTAGGGTGGATGATTGATGTAAAGAACCTCTGGTGAAATATTGTAATGCTTGTTGCTCTAATGCAACCTATTTTGTAATAAAGAAAGGCTTTGGAGGCTCACGCTGTGTAGATCTTCGATGCATATGTTCCGATTAATGAGGTGATCTTGTTTTAGTTCTTTACTTTTGCTAATTTGTGGGTATTAATACATGCTTTAGAGGGCTTATAAAAGCACGTAAGAATAGGTATTTGTAGCTTTCAAGTTACCTATTTATTCCATTTACTTTCAAAAGTCTTAAAGAGCATTTTTTTATTCAGCTGTGTTTCATGCTTTTGGGATTTGATTAGTAAATAATACATGTTTTAACCCCGTTTTGGCAAGTGTATAAGACTTTGTGTGCAGATCATTTCACTGTACCAAGTAAAAGGTTGAGCTAAGTTGCATCTCCTTTTCTTGGAGCAAAGCATATGTGTCTAGCAGCTGCATGCTAGTGGGATCCAAAGTGGTTTCAAGGATTCAAGATCCAAGTGGTTTATCTTCTCCATTCACTTTTAAGTTAAAAAAATTTCATTATTTCACTTTATGTTTGCAAGTAGAATTCTGATTTATAAAGCTAATCTTTTGCATCTATTTGCTCTCATTTCTAGATCTAGGAAGTGTCAAAATTTTTGCATTTTCACTTAGATCTAGTTAGTACTTGAAGCAGCATAAAGTTCCTAATCTTTGCTTAAGTATTAAGTGTATTTTGGTAGTATATTGTATTGTTTAACCCATCATTTTGCAGGAAAATAGCTCGCTGGTTTTTCTCTTTCCGTGACAGGTTAAGCGGGAATGCTGGCAAAAAATCAAGGATATAAGCTGCAAGAAACGTTCCTTCTTCCCCCTTCTTAATCCCCATTCTACAAGTTGCCTTGAAGACACTCTCAAGATCACAAAAGACTCCAAACTTCAAGCATTGTAACAAATTAATAAAAAGCAAGTGGGATTACGGCTCCCACACCCCTCTTGCCCCATTTGGGGGAAGCTTGTATCGTCTCCCAATTTCCATGCTTTGCTTCACATTTTGCTAAAAGTAGGATAGATTAGTTTCAATGATTAGAAGTTTGTTTTGTTTATTAAAGTAAGGTAGTTTTATTTCTGTTTACTTCCATCATTCATAAAATATAAAAGTAAAGATGTTTCTTGGTTTATTTGCTTAAGCTAATGCAAATTTTGTTTAACTTTTTGATATAGTTACTTACCCCCTTGCTTTCCCGATTAGGGCCCTAAAAAGCCTGAAAGAGACTCTTGGGTAGTTTAGATTTTCATTATTTTGTTAAGTGTTTAATCAATTAATTAAGACTCTTGAACTTGCAGTAACACAAGTCAAGAGCACTCTCTATCGGAGAGCATTATTAGATTTGCACATCCTTGCATTAGGCATTTAGATTAGCTAAGTCTCTTGAACCTTTGTCATAAGACAAGGTCAAGAGCGCTCTCTGTCGGAGAGTTTTAATTAACTAATTTAATAAAACTTGCAACACACACCCCTTTAATTAATTAACTTCCTCCCCTCCTTGTCGGAGTATGCTCTGACCGATCTCAGATCAGAGTACCCAGAAACGGCACTGGATCTTTAACCCTGCAAGAATAACTTAATAAAACTTAACACCCCGTAACCAACGCACCGACGTTGTAGGGACTTTTCCAAAGTACTTCCTAGTAGAGCCGCCAGGATCTTGCTGTCTAAGCTTCCCAGCTAGCTGGTCAATCTTTGCGATACCAGCCTGGGATACTGGGCGGACCCGACATGTCTTCAATGGAGGGAACTTAGAATATTCACCCGGCTTTTGACAAACCTTCGTTGACACCTTAATCAAGAGCACATAAAATCCTTAAAACCTACCTAGAGCATTCGCACAATCTAATACTCACTAGTTGGATTCCTAGACTTATTTTTTGTGCATTTCAGTATCATTGACGCCATAAGGCACTGGTCCTTGATTAAATTTGCATAATTATCTTATATTGATCAATTGTCTGTGGTTCATTTTAATTTCTATCTCTGAATGCTTAATTAAAGTCTGGAATTTTTACTTATCTTTTTAATCTCTTGTTAGTAACGTGGATTGCTTTTGATTATGTGTCATATTCATAATAAGTAAACATCTTCAAATCATAATAACTCCTAAACAACACCCATCCGCATCCGCAACCCTTAAGAACACTTTAACAACTTAAGAGCCATAGAAACTCTTTTATAGGGACTACCCCCCTTGGCTTCATTAGGAGTTAGACTAAACAGAGGAGCTAGGAGTAGGTGATAGTACCTAGCTCTGTGCTTTCCCCCAAGGTCACACCTCTCCCACTTTCCTAAGTGAGGAGACAACTTTCATTAGATTTCTGTTGTTGGTGTGCAATCGACGGACAACATCTTTTAGCGTCGTTGCCGGGGACAAATCTTTTTGATCCTAGACGACCTTTGTTTTTTTAGTTTTTTACCTTTTTCCCCTTTTTTGGTAGATTTTTAGTCCAATCACTCTCCGAAATTAGACTTAAGTCCACCTGGTGACTCCACTGTCAGTTAACACCTCAAGGTATTCTACTAGAAGAAACTCAGAAGGTTTGTTCGATTTCATCCCTGACCCTGAAAAAGTCTATAGGAGGAGACTAAACAAACTAGCTTCTCGTAGGATCCTTGCAGAACTTGGATCTGAGTCTGTTTCAGACATCCACCTTTTGTTTCCAGAAAACTTAGAAAATTTGCAAAACAATAACTGTTCCCTTGACACAATGGGTGAGTTCTTTACTCAACTCAACTTTACTCAGATAGCAGGTCAACATTGAACTTACGGGTTCTTTATGGTTCTAAATTTAAAATTTTCATTTTTAAAACATGCAGGGCATTTGATAATGGAATAGTTTTTTCGTTATCTATTTGAACTTGCAACGAAGCTTAGGAGAGTGCAATCTCCATATTAGTTTTGCATGTCATAAGTTTAGGAATATTAGGAGAGTGCTATCGACAAACTTATGACATATAATGGCACTGATGCCTCTGTCTCTGCTGAGCAACATCGCAGAAATTTCTCCAAGCACTACGGTTCTTATGTTAGGGGTGTTGATAAACATGAAGATGTATACGTGACCTTGTTTGTTTTGTCTTTGGATGGCAAGGCTGGCAACTGGTATGATAATTTGCCAAACAATTATTTTACCACCATAGCAGATTTCAAGATTGCTTTCCTTGGAAAGTTTGGCAGTAAAAAGGAACCTAGACATCTAGTAGCAGCTTTGACTAGTATGAAGATATCTAAAACCGAAACAATGGATGAGTTCAATAATAGGTTCACTGAGTTGTCAAATTCCATCCCTACCACTTATTCTCCTCCTGCAGCTTCCGTTTTGGATTATTACATTGAAGCATTAAGTGGCAAGATCCAGTACCAGATTAGAGACAAGGAGCCGGCTACTTTACTTCTGGCTCAGGGTTTAGCAGTCAAAATTGATAAGAATATGCAATCTTCAGGAGAGTCAAACATCCAAGGTTACTCTAGGTCATCCATTCCTCTTAAAAATGTTGAACCTAAAGGGAAGGAGTCGTCAAACAAAGCTTAAATCTGACTCCATTTCCGCATTTCAGTATCATTGACTCCATAAGGCACTGGTCCTTGATTAAATCTGCATAATTATCTTATATTGATCAATTGTTTGTGGTTCATTTTAATTTCTATCTCTGAATGCTTAATTCGAGTCTGGAATTTTTACTTATCTTTTTAATCTCTTGTTAGCAACGTGGATTGCTTTTGATTATGTGTCATATTCATACTAAGTAAACATCTTCAAATCATAATAACTCCTAAACAACACCCATCCGCATCCGCAACCCTTAAGAACACTTTAACAACTT
The DNA here is from genome assembly GCA_001517045.1 of Pseudotsuga menziesii. Classification (NCBI taxonomy): domain Eukaryota; kingdom Viridiplantae; phylum Streptophyta; class Pinopsida; order Pinales; family Pinaceae; genus Pseudotsuga; species Pseudotsuga menziesii. The sequence continues at coordinate 85,444 of LPNX010205165.1, read as the reverse complement.
AAGAGCCATAGAAACTCTTTTGTAGGGACTACCCCCCTTGGCTTCATTCGGAGTTAGCCTAAATGGAGGAGCTAGGAGTAGGTGACAGTACCTAGCTCTGTGCTTGCCCCCAAGGTCACACCCTCCCACTTTCCTAAGTGAGGAGACAACTTTCATTAGATTTCTGCTGCTGGTGTGCAATCGACGGACAACACTCCTCCAACTGATCACTTTGTTGTTGTTGTTGTTGTTCTTCAGATTCTAAAGATGCTCAGTGAAGACTCTCTCTCTCGCTGCCTGATGATAGATCTCCTCCCTCTCTGACAATCTGACCTCTCACTGCCCTCAGGAATGCGCCCCCAACTTTCTCAAATGGTTCGCCCTCATTTGGTCAATTGCTGCTCAGAGCTGCTGTGATCTCCTGATACACACAAAAGATAATCTTCTCTTGCACCCTTGCTGCCTTTTTATAAGTCAACGTGAAATTAGGTCACCAACCTTAATTAGGGTTCCAAAACCCTAATTTCACTTTTGGTGCCAAAAATCAAACTGTTGCAAAATTGCATGCATGCACTTTTGCATGTAACTGGCAAAGGTGACTTGATACACTACATGTCTCTACAACTGGATCCATGACACATGGCAGAGTGCATCTCACAGTCTACCCTCCTGCTTGAGCTGATAAGTGCCTCCATGCTAGGCAGTCTACATTGACGACATCTTGAGTTACACCATAACTCAACAAGGCAGAGGACGATCATCCCCCAAAGACCCTTTTATGTGAAACCGCAACAAGGACGCCTCTCTGCTTCATCAAGGGCAGGAAGAGGAAAAGATTTTTCTTTTAATGCTATGCAAAACTAATATGGAGATTGCACTCTCCTAAGCTTCGTTGCAAGTTCAAATAGATAACAAAAAAACTATTCCATTATCAAATGCCCTGCATGTTTTAAAAATGAATATTTTAAATTTAGAACCATAAAGAACCCGTAAGTTCAAATAGACAACAACTCGAGTTCATGGTGCCTGACGTTACAAACTGCCTCTGCCTATAAATAATTTCAAAAGAAAATTAGTCGCTCCTACGAATAGCCCAATGCAACTATAAGGTCTTGGGAAGATACCTGCCATTTACTGAAGCTCCCCTAACACTTGAGGCCATTGGAAAAATTTTGGTAACGAACTCTAGTGATAGAAAAATATTTCACGAAAATAAAAAAAATTGAAAAATGACAAATGCAAACCATCCAAAATTGTTTTTTCTACATCCAAAGGGATGTGATTAATCAAAACAAATTGCATGACTGATTTCCTGAATGCACTAAAGAAACACTAGACTCACTGAAACCAATGCCCCCTTGTGTAAATACAACACTGACACAGTATGAGACAATATAATTGTTATCACCAAACTTGTAGTTGCCTCTGTAAGGTGGATCCAGGATGGACGGTAGAGGGATGGGCAACTATAGAGGTGGAACCAAGATAGCCTCGACTCCCAAATGGATGGTTGTCATGCCAATCGAGGCAATCTTCATTTGATGTTGTCTTAGCCCAAGACAACAATGGGGGAGACCCAAATCTACTCCTAACAAGACAGATCAGACCAAAACACCACATCAAATCAAATGAAGTTGAAGTACATAAGGTGTAAGGTGGAGTAAACCCTAGATCTATGGATGAAGTCACAAGGTGAATTAGGTCTTGGATCAGGGGTTTATGAGAAGTGAAATTTGATCCAAGTTCGAAATACAAGTGACCTATGAGCCTATTACTAGATCTAGGATCAAGGTACTAGCAAAGGATGATGATATCCACTGCCTTGGGAAACGTGACCAATGCAGGGAGGGTAAGAATAGGATTGGGACTATCTAGTACCACGGGATAGACTCGAAAGAAGGTATAACTGTATCAAAGTGCCCGAGCCACAAGGAAAAGATCAAATCGCAAGAGGAGGCAACTTTAAGGGTAGCGCTAGGGTTTAGAGAGCAGTGCCTTGGGATTTGGGCCAAAATGAGTCACCTAAGCAAAACATCTATGAGGAGTTAGGACCCACTTAGGCCTTGACACGATCTACAAAACCCAGAAATGGTTTTCCAAGAGACCAAGCGGTTTGATCTATAATATTTTTTGATATTTTATATTTAGGGTTTTAACATGAAAATGAAGATGTCAATGGATGATGATGGTCTATATCATCTCGATCAATTTGAGAAGATTTGGAGGAAGCCTCCATGTAAAACGATTTTCCCAAGGAAGCCAATGCGCCCTCTCTCTTGCACAACAAACGTCAACCATATCAGATTTCATGCGTCAAAAGAAAAAAACAAATGGTACAAAAAAATAGCAAGATGAAATCATAGATCACAATGATACTAATGAAACCCCCCTGATACAAGCGAAGCCAAGCCAAGCGAGTAGAGGAACCCTTGCAAAAACGCCCAGGTGAAGTCGCCCTGAAGTCGCCCTCCTGTAGACAAAACAATGTTTCCCAAAAAATATAGATCTCACAACAAATACCCAAATGCTAGGAAGCAATAGATTTTCCAATCACCATCGAAGAACACCAGATGCAAAGGAGATCCAAGAAATTCCATAAAAATAGTTTTTCTATTATCCAGATCCAAGAGCCAAAGACCCATTACAAATGAGAAGCTCTCTCCTTTAAATAGGAATGAGAGATACCAAAATCATAACCACTTTTCAAATGGGTGGCTAAGATTAAAACATCAAAATGTTCTAATCAACGGTTGAGACGAGCTCAACATAGAGTACATGGATCAATACAATCATATAATATATCGATAGACCAAATCACCCTAGGAGAAGGGATCCCACTCAATAAAAAATAAATAAAGCTCATGGTGGGTCCATGGGGGTATTTACTAACTCCCCTAGTGTGTCCCCATGGCACAATAAAAATAATATAATTTTTTAAATGCAAAATAATGCCATCTGAAGAAATCTTGAGCCTCCAAAAGCTCCAGAAAATAATAAAATATGTCGGAGAGATGGATGTGGGTCCATCCAAGTGCTAAAACTGCTAAAGTGTAAGACATCACACTCATCATCAAAACTCATCCCATGCCATTTCCTTGCCTCAGTAGCCCAAATCGAATTCTTCAGTAGCAATTTTTATTATTTTAAATTTGCCTCGGGAAACATGATATGGCCAAAACTGCCTCCTAGAGTTCCAATGTTATCAAATTGAGCCCACCGAGCTCTCTAGAAGGGGGGTAATATGGTAAAAACAAGTGGTTGGACCACCTCCTCCTCATACAACACCCTAGGAGAACCAAACACATCATCTTTCTGCATTGACAGGTTATTCAGTGTGGCAAAACTGCACCAGAATGGTACACTGAGACAAATCATCACTGTAACTGCGCGGAACTGAAAACAAGTTGTCTCATTGGACTCGGGGAGTCCAAATCCATCTAAGGTGCATACTCATACACCCTACAGATCTTTGCATGATCAAGAATAATATCCAATATGCCCAGACAGATAAAAATAATAATCTGTAAATGATCAATTATATAACCCAGGCTAACATCCATCTGCTGCAAGTGTTTAAAGGTTAATACATGCTCTACAAATCATTCAAATAACAATTATAACAAGTAGCAATCATTTCACTGGCGATTTATCAACCAAATATAGAGTTTCATTAATTTACTATAACTTAGACCAGACTTTCAAGACCATACTCACTTCATAGTTGTAATCAATTTGCTAGTGAAGGGTGAAGGATAAAATCAAAAGGCTAGGCTGAAGGGTGACTACCAACTCGACACTGTGACACTTTGGATATGGAAAGGGAATACTCACTCTAGCATATGCCGGACAAGCAACAACACAGGGGATGGCAGTGTCTCAAAAATGGATAAGTTACGTTCAGAGGTGCTTATTCACCTTGACAAATGCTCACAATCCAAATCAAATACAAATAAGGCCAGCAATCTTTAGATATAACTTTTTAAGAACCATTGCTTTTTGGGCCTTTGAATTTACATTAGTGTTTTAAAACTCAGTTGACTCGGCCGAGTTAACCGAGTCAACCCTAGACTGAGCCGACTCGGCAGATAAATCGGATCAGGGGAAGAGTTGAAGACTGGCTCGGGCGAGTGATGGATTGACTAGGGCGAGTTATGGATTGACCAATCGACTCGGGCGAGTTATGTACTAAGCCGGGCGAGTTACCCGATCCGGCATCTTTTGTGGATCTGCGACTCAGCAGTAAACGGAAACAATATTTTATTGTTTTTTATTTTTATTTTTATCTAAATCCTACCATAACCCTGTTTTACACAATGAACTGCTTTCATGTAAATCAAAATCGTGGCCCGTGGGTCGTAACCCTATTTTATACACAAAGAATGGTTTTCCTGTAAAAACTATATGCCGTGGGTAGTTCTGGGATGTTTCTTTTTCTCTCATCTTCGTTGTTTCTCGCAGTTTTTAGTTAAAAAACTATGCGTTCAACCGAGCACACCCTAACTGGTTGGTATCATTTTGGTGTTGATAAGTGACAGATTTTGTTAGTAGAAAGATTACATCCATCACATATACCAAAGACGTCGTGACTTGTAACTAGACTAACCATCAAAAACATGGATTGATTAATCCATTGACCAAGTTGAGTTGATTTATTTTCCAGTCTATGATAACTTATCAAACTTTTTCACACGAATGATAAATAAAATTATCAAATTTATAATGCATTCCATCGTATTAAAATTTATATTTGTAATTGAATTTTTTTAACATCATTTCAGTCATAGTATACCTGCATTGAAAGTATATAGTGTATCTACAGGTAGGATGTGAAATCTATACCATTAAGAAATTTATTAATAATAAAAGATAATAATAATTTAAAGTGAAAATAAATATAATAATAACTAATAATTAATACAATTTAAAAATTAATCATAAAACATTATAACAATAATAATGAAAACACCCTATGATGTTTATGGTATATACATGAGCAGACTTTGGATATTTTGTCTTGAAATCATAAATTAGAATCTTTAAAAAATATACATATTTATATTTTATGTGTTCTTTTAGTAAACCGAGTCATTAAATTCAAACCGGTCGTGTCATTGACGGTTCATTGCCGATTCCGAGTTGACCCTCGGCCGATTCGGAATCCAAGTCCGAATTTTAAAACATTGATTTCCATAGCCTTGGTCCATGCATTTATTACACGGATTTTTATTATTTAGGCTTTATGCATTCATGTATGTTTAAAAGCACTACTTTTCATGAATGGTTTTTTCACAAGATATTTATTTTAATATACTTCAAAGCCAATTTCATTAGGCTTGCCTTGCATTCATGTATGTTTAAAAACACTACTTTTCATGAATGGGCTTTTTCATAGGATATTCATTTCATTTCCAAATACATTGTATTGATGGCAGCGTTACTTGTTTCAGGTTTAGCCAACACAACCTAGGCATCTCAGAGTCGAGACACAAATAAATAGGGAAGCTTGTCCAACAAAGAGGCTCTAGTGGGTAAAGGTCCTCCATGCCACAAGTCAAGTAGTAGGTCGGGTTGGAAACATAACTAGAAGGTAATGGATTGGTGGAGATAGTGAACAATGAAACCAACACTAGCAAGCCAAAGTATGGTGGGAATGATCACCTCTATTCTCCCTAAGGAGGGTAAAACCAATGAGTATGGATCAAGAACTTCCAGGTCTAAGTAGGGGCATACATACATAATATCAATTCATCCAAGTCCACATATTTATATGACCGCCAGATCATGACACTAGATGCTAAGACATATCACAAGAATGAGTATAAGAGCAATAAAAACCATAACACAAGATAATATATGCCGAGTCATATACATGTAAATAATAAATCTGAACCAACATTTGTCCAATGAGAAACTACTGATGCAACTCTAGGCACTACTGACTGCTCTGCAAATGGAAAAAATGACTACATCAGTCCTCAAATCTGAGTGTCCTGAGACTCAGTCATGGCATGGGCAAGTACTATAGTCCATCATAAAAAATGATCCATCTTGAATGCTCATCTCAGCATCTCATATGTAAGGGAACGGACTGAAAAAGTGTACTGGAATCTGAAAAATAGAATATGGTAGCCCGACTACTATATATGTGATAACAATAACAAACAAGATATCACAGTCGACGAGAACTTTGAAATGACGCAAATGATCAAGAAGGTGTTTTGAGTTTTCCACAAGGAGCTAACTAAGACCAATAAAAGATCATCCTATCTTGCACCACCGAAGCACAATGCTAATCCAACAAAATTTCAAAAAATGATGCATCATGTCTCCTTCTACAACTTATCACTAATGAATCAAACATGGCTTCACGAGTAGGAGCACACAAAAGATAAGAAATTGTAGTAAACATTACACTTAATATTTCTTAATGTGTGATACGTTTATTACACTTCAGGCCATTCATAAATAATGTAAGTTTTTGAGATTCAAACTCAGCCCGGTTTCAAGTCAAATTTTATCAGAATTTAATGCACAACCCAGTTTATTTAAGTGTTGTAAATGAGTTGTATTTCACCAAAAATTTCAGACTTAAAACACAGTATGAACATCACATTTTCAAGCAAAAAATTAACAAACAATTGCACACCATGAAAATTTCAGACAATCATTTTCGACAAATTGCCCAGGCAAAACCGAGAATGGAAAAACCCGTTTGAGAGAAGGAGGAAATTTTATTTCTTTCAAATTTGAATGTATAGCAAAAAATTCAAAGTCTGAGACAAACTTATCTCAACCACCAACTCAGCAGTGTCTCCAAAACTGTTACAAACTGGCTTGAAATTTGTGCAGCCCCAACCTCCTTGAAAATCATGCCTCTTACATGGCGTACTGACTAACAAAAGGACAATACGGTCCTTGATTTTTGTGCCTGTTCTCAGTTGTTCATGCCTTGAAATTTGTGCCCATTGTTGTACACATTTACTACCTCAAAATTTGTGCCTAATGCTCCTCGAATTTCATGCCCATAATTAAATGCTGAAAATTGAATTCTTGTTGTACGGTCTTTGCAATAAATGCAATTGTGCGATGCATAGTTCATGCCTAGAATGTTCTTGGGATTCATGTTGTGCATTAATTGTTGTACGATCTCTTGGGAATCGTGCCAAAACTCCTCTATTGTTGCGTCCTTCTCTATTACTCAAGAAGTCGATCTTTCTCCCAAATATCCAAGTCGAATTGCCTCTTCACATGGATAGTTTGTCTTTAAATAAAAATTCATTGGGGTAAGTGAAAGGCCATCTAATCCAAGGGCCCATATTGAATTAGATGAATGGATGAGATAATTCCCCTTTTCTCTCCATAAATTAAGTTTCATTCCACCACCCTTCTAATGTTTTACTTGAAGTGCACTTTAATCCCTAAAGTGCATTTAATGCTCATCTCAAGTGATTAATATAAATGTCGTGTGAACTTGACCCCAACTTAGGCAAAATCACTAAGGGGAACAACTTCGAAAGTATGAAAATTTAACACATAAGGCATTAATCATAAACACTATTGCCTTCATAAAAATTGTAAACAAGCTCCCAACATTCATATCTACGTCTGGGATTGAGATTGCAAATCACCTGAAAGTGTACAATTGTAGAATTCACTGATCTTGTATTGTAGCAAAATCCATAGAAATTCCCTCCTTTTTGAGTTCTTTTACACACCTATACATAAGTAAAATATAAGGATATAGTCAAAAGAAATAACTTAGTCCATCACAACTTAATCACAAATTACAGGAAAATACATCCAGTTTACATCGAAAGGTAGGAGTGCCAATATAACTCCTAAATACAAAAGATGAAAAGATATAAATGAAAGTATAGTGTTAAAACAAAAGGAAAGTACATAAAAAACTGTTTTTCTACTGATCGAAAACAACATTTTTCCAATTATAAGGCTATGCCTACCTTTATCTAGTTCATCATGAGTTTGTGGCAGATTCTCATCATTTTTGTACTTCTCTGACTGAGTTTCTCTATATTTCTCTCTTGTAAAGTTAAGCCTCTCCCAAAGTATTCCTTGAATATATTTCCTCTTCTTGATTCCACTGCAGATGTGTCAGTTGGTCAAGTTATCTGTCCAATAGGGAACTACATATGAAGTGTGTCATGTGGAAAAATATCAAAGTAAAAGCATAAGGAAACTTAAGAATTAGTGCAAGAATATCAAATTGATTGCTCAGCTTTATTGCTAGAATAAACTTATAAAATTTATTATGATAACCATGCAAAAGAAAACTTAAGAATATCAAATTGATTGCTTGCATTATTGCAAGCCTAAATGTACAACTTTTATCTTGATAACCATTATAAATGTTTCCAATCAAAGCCAGATCTATTTGCAAAGAAAATGCAAGGGAGTTGCCAAACAAATTAGAAATTAATAAATGAACAAAAGTTAAGGAAATTTAGGTAATAGGGTTTACTCACCACCTCATAATCATCATCTGATTCTGAATCTGCATCACCTATACCTCGGTTGGGATACTCATCTTCTAAATCTTCATCATAATCATCTGCCGCATAATCATACTCATCTGGCTGATACTGGGCCATTTCTCTTCGCCCTATTCATGAAAAGGCGCAAACAAACAATCCACTTATCTACAACAATGTATAACCATAAGAAAACAGTGGTGCACCTATAATTAAAATTGAAAATGGATAGAATATTTACAACGTAAATGCAACAAAACAATAAAGAGAAACCCAACTCATCAAGTGAAAAAACACAATTTTTGCCAACCTCCTTTGGCTTCAAATGCTACATAGGCAAGAGCCCAACTTCTCAAGCATGCAGGTGTTACACTCATAATTTTTAACAACTCAGAGTGCTACCATAAGTGCAGTAAGACAATAACTATGCATTACATATCCGAAATTTGCAGAATTTGAATTCCGAAACTAACAATGGTAATCGAGGCTAAGATAAGGTACTTAAGAGGCTAGTGCTCATCCTCCTGGTCATGTTGGAAAGAAGCATCTACCAATTGCAGCGCATATATGTGTTAACCAACAGAGCATTTCAAGATGGATTTCATATACGTGTTAACCAGCAGAGCATTTCAAGATGGGTTTCAAACTGCGTCATCAAATCGTGAAAGTAGAAGACTTTCTGATTTTGCAACCTTTTATCGAGGTTAGATTTCTTGGGAAAATTGATTTAATAAGGATTTCAAAGAGCCTCTTCCAATCGTGGATGTGGGGAACTTCATATTTCCACTACTCGTGAAAGTTAGAGTTATTAGAATATTTTGCAACTGTGTGCCAAGCCTCCAATCATTACCTCAATCCATTCTATGTATTACTTATGTTTCAGGTCAAATATAGACATGATTATCCTCTCAATAAGACATGAGGGACAATAGAAATGTATATTACATTCAACATTTCACGCCTTTAAATCGTATTGGGGTTAGATCAAACCTGCTCTAGAAAACTGAGTTTGGCCCTAAACTATGGGCTGGAACCCATGTACAGAGTCTAACATAATGAAAAACTATAATATATTATTGACTAGTGTGCTATGTGTGGCTAGTAGGATAGACATGGCCAGCAATAGGCGTGAAAGATCTAGAGTGCTATGTGTGGCTACTAGGACAGACAGTGGCCAACAGTAGGCGAGAAAGATAAACTACAAATGGAAGGTATAATTGTTGAACAATTAATGTACATAAACATCATTGCATAATGCCATGAGTGACTTGTTTCAATAGGCTAGGTATTTTTGCATTGCTACCTTCACTAGCTGTGGCTATCTTCATGGCCCCTTTTTTGTATAAAATGCATGAACCATCTTTTATATTTTATTGAAAGGCAGAAGTATTTTGTCAAAGGAAACAAAACACAAAACATTTACATGTATCCATGTGTAATATCCCAAATACCGATATTTTCTATTTCTATACAAATATGATGATACAACGGGGCATGCAAACTGCCAAGCAAAAATCCCTATTTTTTAGGAAAAATTAGGGTTAGGGTTTGCGAGATAGAATGAACACTTACCATTGATAAGCCGGCTGAACTGCTCCGGAGAAAGTATGCAAGCACCGGATACTGGATCGGAAATAGGTGGATCTCCTCTGCTCCAGGTGAATCCCAGCAACAAGACGCCCCAGTCAGAAAAGGGTGACGCCCTCAAGGAAGGAGGTGTCCGATGGAACTGCGAATTTGTCGGGTCGATAGGTTTTCAGTGCCGGAGAGAATGCCTGATGCATGCAGAGGTTCTGGGATCTCTAGGCAGGGTAGCGAATTGCTTCAGAGAGGCAGCTACTCACACCCTGGAACCCCGAAACTGCTAATAACTGCTTCGGATGAACCCTGATGGATCTGATAATCACTGGGTATCGGAGTATGAAGCTGATGATGAGAATGGTGCCTGATTTTCGGAAGGAAACTGAGATCTGAAGGCCCAACAACTGATTAGGGATTTCTGGCTGAAAACCCTCTCTTACGGCTGCACACGTGTCCCTGCAACGATCTATACCACGTACTAGATAACTGATGAATGAATAAAGAACAAGTGGTGAACCTGTATGGCTTACCCGGAATAAGACTAGGACAGATGTTTCACTGCCGAAATCCTGTTAGCTGAAGACTCCGTCTCCAACCCCAACTGTTGTGCTGCTATCCAAGAGCTCCCAAAATAATAATAATCCAAAGTGAAGTCTCCTTTCGCTTTATCCTCTATTTATAAAGTTCAACTGCGCAAAACCTAATCTTTGACCTAATTAGGTCACTTTATCTTCTAATTTGCCGTTGACTTGCATGCATGCGGATGGAGACTTAAAGAGTGGATGCATTATTAAATAATGCTAGGTTGGCATGCACGAAGGTGGCCTTTGGCCCCGGTGGCCCTTCTCGACCAAATGACGATGCCCTAGATCTTCTATGGATGGCATCAGTTCTTAGCTGATTCCCTAGCTGTCAATAACCGCTCAAACCCACAGGAATCACATAGGTTAGCGGTTTTGGGGCCTTAAGGCCTAATTGGAAGGGGACATTACAGTTAGTGCAAACATAATAGTATATTATTTGGCTATCTATTTTCTTTAGTAAATACCAGATAATGAAAAAGAAACCAGGTTGATCATGGAACTCACCTAAGAAATCGAAGACCGTTCGACCATCAGAAAATCGACGAGTTGGTTTATGGAAGAAAGATCGGCCATACAGATCAAAATATGCACGAGCTTCAATACTTGGATTGATAAAATTATTATTCCCAGATTTTGCTAACGAGTCTCTAAACACAAACAACGCAGAAGCCTTGGGATAAAAATCCTTATAGAGATCATACCAATCTCTAGAAGCTTGAAGGTCTGCTTTCAAGATCAAACCGCCACACAGAAGCTCATAAGCTTGATGAATCTTCCTCCATCCATATCCATTATCCACACAGAAGATTAACAAATGAGATTGATGATTCTCGGTGTCTTCTTTTTCTTGTGTTTTAAGGCCAGTTCTTTCTTCAGAAGATGTCAGTGAATAACTACTCTCGCCCTTTTTTACCAAAAGGCCAACGGGATTTTTGAATTTTTTTACAGCCTCAACCTAAAAGCCAAAATCTCTCTGACGCAGGCCTTGAAAGATAATTGAAGAAGGGAAACAATTTTGCAGCATGAATGCAACCCTGTGAACACTCATGAGATCATCAATTATCTCAAAACCAGAAACAATTTATAATATTTAACGCTATGAGAGGAAGTGAGGAAAATTATTTGAACAAAACGAAAAAATACACCCCAAATAAAAAATCCATACAAATCTATAATTTCTCGACCAAAGAAATTGATCGGGAGCATTCATCATACAACTTTTTCAAAAGACTTGTATTGACTACGTACCTGGATCTACACTACAGCGGCGAGTAGACTGCATAAGGCGTCACTAGCATAAGCCAAAGAGTTCCATCCAGCCATGGCAAACGACTTTTGGCTTAACAAAGTTGCCCTAACATTGCAAAACTGCCTTGGAAGTATGACAAGAGAAGGGGAGAGGTGGAACCAAGGTTACTTGGGAGCGGGAGCGAGAGCGGGAAGTGGGAGTGAAAAGCGAAATTTTCAGAAGCTTCCGATTTGGGAGCATTTTGGGCTAGGCTCTTGAGCAGAGCTGCGATTGAAGAACCCAAAGAGGTGTTAGGATCTGAAGCGGGGCTGACCAGATCTCGGTTGAGAGATGCTATACAGATAAGTATTTGGTTTACTTATCAAACTTTTGTTGTTGTTGATTTTCTGTAAATATACATGAGCATGTGATGCAGCCATGGTTTTGAAAATCTTGTTATAAATTGCATCATATAGGAATGAATCTGACCTATGAATTAAATTCATTGTGGTGTTTGGAAAGGAAGCACCTAGAAGAATTCATTGTGGTGTTCGAAAAGGAAGCACCTAAGCCTGGCGAGAACTAGAAGATGTGTTGGGCTCAAGAACGGAGCCGTCAGACCTCGGTTGAGAGGTATTTTCAGGTGATTCGAGGCTTGCAGAAATTTGGCTTCCCTTTAGGGCACACCTAGGAGTGGGGTGGGGCAGGGTTGTGAGTGCCATAGTTGTATAAATCCAATTCGGATACCTGTGGAACCTGTTATCCACTTATTTGTACCATAGTTGGATTACCTGAGGAGCCGCCGGTTGACAAACATGTCCAATGTTTGATTCCAGTGTATCAGTTGATCCGTCTTCATGTCTAGCAAATATTGGCTTGTCAGTTTTTTATTTGAATAATTTTGACCATGGCCCTGCGGGGTTTGTAATAAAATGTGGTTAGTAGGGTATTTTTTGAGTGGTTAGGTCTCCTGAGACGTAGAATCTCAAATAAGGTATTCCAGGCAGTTTTTTGCCCCTGACAATTATGCTTTTCCTTCAGTCGAGTATAATTGACGAGGTTTTCTCCCGCTTCCTCTAAAGCTGGAATGCCCAATGTTGAATTCTGGGCCTTGGGGGGTTATTAGAGGCCAACTGAGTGTTATAAACCTACTAGACATTGTTTAAGTAGAGCATGGTCATGTCCTAAGTCATCTGGACATATAAAAAAAAATCGAAAAAATCTTTTTCGAACGGGGAAAAATTATTTTTCCTAAGTTTTTTGGGTTAATTTTTCCATAAATTAAATGGAAAAAACCCGTTTGTAATAAATCGGTCATCCGGACTCCGAATTCAGTGATTTAAGGCTCTAACCTTAAGCCAAAAATCATTCTTGATCGGCCAGCCAGTCAGAACCAACTTTCAGATCATCAGTCAGACACATAATGCCTTTTTTCTCAAAAAAGTCAGTTTTGAGTGAAAAAATGAATTTTTATTAAAAAATGATTATTTTGGAGAAAATTAAAACTCTCCAAATTAATCCAAATTCAGCAAAATAAAAGGCTAAATGACATCTCATTGGGCATTTATGATGATTGGAGTTATCATAACTCAGCTTCAGTCAGCATTAAGTGAGCAATTAATTTATTATCAGTTGGCAAACATGTCATCTCCAGCTAAAGAATGAGATGGAGAGCACTCATTGGTCCGGTGATTTGATCGAGGTGAAGACTGAAGCTTACACCATCAGTAGGCTTCCCAACCTAGCAGAGGCTGCTTCCAGACCTAAAAGGTGGGTTTACCAACATTACAGTGCCTCCTTCAACAACTCACGCCCCTCTCTCTCCTGGTTGCGCCTTTCACACGTGTGGCTTCATTTGATGGTTGATTTCAGTGTTAAGGGTTGGAGTGGGGGCGCCTTGCCTGGGCGGAGGCCTCCCCTCACTCCTGGTTCTCCGATTTAGGTCTGGATTCTCTGTTAGGTGGCCAGGATGGTTAGGTTATGAGGTTTGGTTTTAGGGTTTTAGCACTCTCTCATTTGTTAAATAGAGGCTCCTTTCGCTCTATTGAGGGTGTGTTATCCAACTTTTTGTACCATAGTTGGGTTACCTGAGGAGCCGCCGGTTGACAGACATGTTCAATGTCTGATTCCAGTGTATCAGTTGATCCGTCTTCATGTCTAGCCAATATTGGCTAGCGAGTTTTTTATTTGAATAATTTTGACCTTGGCCCCGCAGGGTTTGTAATAAAATGTGCTAGTAGGGTATTTTTTGAGTGGTTCAATCTCCTGAGACGTAGAATATCAAATAAGGTATTCCAAGGAGTTTTTTGCCCCTGACAATTATGCTTTGCCTTCAGCCGAGTATAATTGACAAGGTTTTCTCCCGCTTCCTCCAAAGCTGGAATGCCCGATGTTGAATTCTGGGCCTTGGGGGGTTATTAGAGCCCAATTGAGTGTTATAAACCTACTAGGCATTATTTAGATAGATCATGGTCATGTCCTAAGTCATCTAGACACATAAAAAAAATTCGAAAACATCTTTTTCGAACGGGGAAAAAATTATTTTTTAATTTTTTAATTTTTAATTACTTTTCTTAAGTTTTTTGGGTTAATTTTTCCATAAATTAAATGGAAAAAACCCGTTCATGGTAAGTCGGTCATCCGGACTCTGAATTCAGTGATTGAAGGCTCTAACCTTAAGCCAAAAATCATTCTTGATCGGTCAGCCAGTCAGAACCAACTTTCAGATCAACAATCGGACACATAATGCCTTTTTTCTCAAAAAAGTCAGTTTTGAGTAAAAAAATGAATTTTTATTAAAAAATGATTATTTTGGAGAAAATTAAAACTCTCCAAATTAATCCAAATTCAGTAAAATAAAAGGCTAAATGACATCTCATGGAGCACTTATGATGATTGGAGTTATCATAACTCGGCTTCAGTCATCATTAAGAAAGCAATTAATTTATTATCAGTTAGCAGACATGTCATCTCCAGCTAAAGAATGAGATGGAGAGCACTCATTGGTCCGGGGATTTGATCGAGGTGAAGACTGAAACTTACACCATCAGTAGGCTTCCCAAACCTAGCAGTGGCTCCTCCAGACCTAACAAAGTAGGTTTCCAGACCTAGCAGGCAGTTTACCTATGCAGCAAGGCGTCTCCTTGATCCATTCACGCCCCTCTCTCTCTTGAGGGCGCCTTCCACACGTGTGGGCTCATCTGTGGATGGATTTCAATGTTTAGGGTTGGACTGGGGGCGCCTTGCCTGGGTGGAGGCCTCCCCTCACTCCTGGTTCTCCGATTTAGGTCTGGCATCTCTGTTTGGTGGCCAGGCTGGTTAGGGTTTGAGGATTGGTTTTAGGGTTTTAGCACTCTCTCATTGTACAAATAAAGGCTCCTTTAGCTCTATTTGGATGGATTTTTGTGTAGAGAAACTCTGCTGAAACTTTTGTAATTGATTGTTGCTTCTATGCAACCATTGGAATAAAATTAAGGCTTTGGAGGCTCATGTGGTGTGATTCTTTGGATGATTGCACCTCATGGATGAGGTGATGTTTTAATGCTTTTCTTTCTTGTATATTTGAGATTATGATGTTATCCTCTAGAAGGCTTCTGTAAGCACATAAGAATAGGTATTTGCGGTTTGCAAGTTAGCTATTTATTGATTTACATTTAGAACTTAAAAAAGAGCATTGTTTTATTCAGTTATAGTTCATGCTTTTCTTTATTTCAATTTGTGAACAATACATGATCTAATCTTTTGTATGGCAAGTCCATGAATGTTATTTTGCAGATCCTTCCATCCAACCTAGCAGAAGTTTGAGCTCAGCTGCATCTTCTTCTCTTGAAGTCAAATACGTTTTTCCGGTAATTGCATGCTTCACGAGATCCAAGTGCTTTAAAAAGATCCACAGGTTTGACCATTCTCTCCTTGCTTTTATTCATCATTCAAATTAAAAAATCTTTATTTTCTTGGGATTATGGCACATTTGGGCTAAAGTGAACATTTATTCACTTAGCCTTTGTCCCGGTTGGCTGCCCTGTGCTTTATTTTCAGCCTTTTAGGCATTTTATTTGCAGTCTTTCCTTCCTTTTGTTCGCTGTCCACTTTTCCCCATTTTTACCCTTTTGGACAGCCCTCTTTCTCTGATTTGCAGCCCTCTTTCTCACTTAGTTTACAACCTTCTTTGACTTGTCTTTTCCCCTCTTTTAACCCTCTTTTCACCCCTCTTACCTAGCCTTTTTCCTGCCTCTTGTCTTCCTTCTTTTCGGTAAGTTTGGGTAAGTGTTTGTAGCAAGTTTGTAGATTAAATTTCAAGTTATTTTTTATCAACTAATATCATAACAAGTGTGTGTCTAGAGCTCTTAGATTGCAGACAGGTGAAGGAGAGTCCAAAGGCCACGAACAAACAAGGAGTGCAAGAAGAACAAAAAGACTGCTATCCCTTCTCTTTCATCGCCTTCTTTCCCTGTTCTTCCAAGAAGCAAAGAACACATCATCATTGTAAAAGATTAATAAAAAAGGGTTGAGTGGGAGTAAGTCTCCTTTCTTTTCTACTTCCCCTATTTTGGGAAAGTGTGTCTTGTGTTCATTTTCATGATTTACTTAGTTCAATTTTCCTTAAGGAATTAGTTTAGCTCTCTGATCAAACTTAGTTTCATTCTTACTAATTGCTAGTTGTTCCTTAGCTTCATTTCCCCTAATTGCTAGATTCATCATTGCTTGTTGGTGTCTTGTTATAAATTGCTAAATCATAAAAAAAACCAAAATCTCTTGAATCTCACCATATGGTGGATCAAGAGTGCTCTCTGTCAGAGAGTTTTAATCAACCACCTTTCATATTAATTGTTGTGTTTGTTTAATCAAATCATCCATAAGTAAGACTCTTGAACTTGCAGAAACACAAGTCAAGAGCACTCTCTATCGAAGAGCATCTTAGGTTTGCACAACCTTTGCATTAGTTTCATCCAGATTAGCTAAGTCTTTTGAACCACTGTCATAAGACGAGGTCAAAAGCGCTCTCTGTCGGAGGGTTTTAATTAATTAACTTAATCAAATTTGCAACTCACGCCCCTTTAATTAATTAACCCCCCTCCCTCCTTGCCGGAGTATGCTTTGACCGATCCTAGATCGAAGTACCCAGAAACGGCACTGGATCTTTAAACCCTGCAAGAGTAACCTAATAACACTTAAACACCCCGTAACCAACGCACCGGCATTGTAGGGATTCTTCCAAAGTACTTCCTAGTAGAGGCGCCGAAACCTCCTGCTGTCATAGATTCTCGGCTAGCTGGTCACTTGACAATATCAGCCTGGGATACTAGGCGGGCCCGACATGTCTTCAACGGAGGTAACTTAGAAGAGTCTCCCGGCTTTGATAAACCTTTTTGTTGACACCCTAAAGCAAGACCATTGTTAAAAACTCTTAAAAATTAACAAGAGCACTTGCAAAACGTAACATTCACTGGCATCTTTTGGGATTCACATCTTTCTAAACACGAAGCATCTCCGATAATTTTACTCCATAGGCACTGGTTCCATCTTTTAGCACTGTTAATAATCTGGGCCATTTGTCCATTGAATGTTTGATTATAAGTCATATATGTGAATGCTTTATTTATATTCGTGAATTGCTCAAATATTTGTCTATCTTTTAATTTCAGTGATAGCAACATGGATTGCTTTGTCTTGTGCTCATTTCATCATATTAATCATCTAAAATCACAGAAACTTCTAAACAACACCCATCTGCATCTGAAAACATTTAAAACTTAACTTAAACATTGAGCCATAGAAAACTCTTTGTTAGGGACTACCCCCCTTGGCTTCATTAGGAGTTAGCCTAAACGAAGGAGCTAGGAGTAGGTGACAGTACCTAGCTCTGTGCTTGCCCCCAAGGTCACACCTCTCCCACTTTTTCAAGTGAGGAGACAGCTTTCGGAAGATTTCTGCTGCTGATGTGCAATCGACAGACAATAGGGTGGATGATTGATGCAAAGAACCTCTGGTGAATTATTGTAATACCTGTTGCTCTTATGCAACCATTTTGAATAAAGAAAGGCTTTGGAGGCTCATGTGGTGTGGAATTTGGATTCATGTGCTCTGATTTATGAGGTGATACAATTTCAATCTTGCTTTTGTTTGCTAATCTGTGGGTAATTATAAATGCTTTAGAGGGCTTATACAAGCACATAAAGTAGATATTTGTAGTTTCAAGTTATCTACTCACTTATTTACTTTCCGAAATTTATAAAGAGCATTGTCTTATTCAGTTATATCTCATGCTTTTTGTGATTCAGACTAGTAAAAAGTACATGTTCTAATCCCCTGTTTTGGCAAGCGTACAAGTCTTTGATTGCAGATCACTTCATTGTACCGAGTAAAAGGATGAGCTAAGTTGCATCTACTTTTCTCGAAGTCAAGCAAAAGTTTCTGGCAGCTGCATACTGATTGAAATTCAGGGTGGTTTCAGAGATTCAAAGATCCAAGTGGTTCCATCTTTTACATTCACCCCTGAAAACAAAATTTTACTTTCTGGTTACTTTGATTCTCTATTTTATAACAAGTATATCTAAGCATTAAATCTCATCTTTATATCTCTTGTTATTGTAGATCTAAGAATTTCCTTTGTTAAAAGCTCATCTTACGAAGGTTTAGATCTAATTCTGTTTAATACTTGAAGTAATACCAAAGTCCCATCTTGTGCAATTATTAAATTGTAATTTCATAGTGTATTGTATTGTCTAATCCGCCATTTTACAGGACAAAAGCTTGCTGGTTTCTCACTTTTCATGACAGGTTAAGCGGGAAAGTTGGTAAAAATTTAAATAAATAAGCTGCAAAAGACCTTCCTTTGTTCCTCTTCTTAATCCCCTTTCAACAAGTTACTTTGCTTTGCCCTTTTTACCTCTTCTTCATCGCTGCCCCGTTATTGCTCTCTTTTACCTTCCCTTGTCTTCTTTTTTGGACAGCCCTAGTTTGCCCCTTTTTTGGACTTTCTTCAACCTTGTTATTGGCCTTTTTGGCCACTTTTTGTTCGCTGTCTTGTTTTGTAATTTTTATGACAGCCATTTGTTTTTTTTTTCGCTGCCCCGTTTTCTTCGATTCTTATCATCCTTTAGCTTCATAGTTGGCTGCCCCATTCTTCCATTTCTTTGGTTTTGACCCTCTCTTGGTTTTCTTGCCTTCTTTCCCTCATTTTCTTTTGTTTCAGTCCTCTTTCCTTTGCTCTTTTTGCTCTCTTCAAACTTCTTATCTTTTCCCTTTTCACAGATTTCAAAAAGATCTCAAAGTTTCAAGAAAAAACGTTCTCCTTTTTACAAATCCTAATACTTAATAGAGTTGTTTTGCTTTTATCTGAAAAGTCCTTTCAAGGATTAAAATCCTTAAGGCACATTGCATAAAGTTTAATAAAGATCTTTTGTTTGAGTGGGGTTTTTAAGTCCCCACTCCCATCCTCCCCCATTTGGGGAGGATTGTGTTGTGTCCATCTTTCACATGCTTAGATTAGATGTGCTTGTTTACATCATCATTTGCGTCTTATGCTTAGAATATTAATTATTAATCCATCACATCTAATGCATTGAATGAGTTGATTACTTCAAGTTCTAATTGTTTATCTTCCTAGGTAAATCAATTGTTTAAATCTCTTGAATCTCACCATAAGGTGGATCAAGAGTACTCTCTGTCGGAGAGTTTCATCAACCACTTTCATCTTAATTGTTGTTCTTGTTTAATCAATTAACTATTAAGTAAGACTCTTGAACTTGCAAAAACACAAGTCAAGAGCACTCTCTATCGGAGAGAATCCTAGGTTTGCATAATCCCTGCATTAGTCTCATCTAGATTAGCTAAGTCTCTTGAACCACTGTCATAAGACAGGGTCAAGAGCGCTCTTTGTCGGAGAGTCTAATTAATCAACTTAATAAAACTTTCAACACACATCCTTTTAATTAATTAACTCCTCTCCTCCTTGCCGGAGTATGCTCTGATCGATCCTAGATCGAAATACCCAGAAACAGAACTGGATCTTTAAACCTTACAAGAGTAACTTAATTAAAACTTTTCCTCCATAAACCAACGCACCGACGTTGTTTCGTTTAAATATCGAGGCATGTGGGCAAATTCCAAGAGTGGCCGCCGGGCAACCCAATCTGGGCACAGGTAGTTAAGTTATTGAACACTTACCTGTGACCCCAGACAGGCTCGTCATGTCTTCGAACGGAGCCACTGAAGGTATTTCCGGTTAAGACATCCAGCTACCATAAGCAAGACCAATAAAAAACCTTTAAAACCTACCAAGAGCACTTGCAAAACCTAACATTCACTAGCATCATTTTGGGATTCACATCTCTCTATACACGAAGCATCCCTAATAAGTTGACTCCTTAGGCACTGGTTCTATCTTTTCGCATTATTGATAATCTGGGCCATTTGTCCATTGGATGTTTTGATTATAAGTTATATCTGTGAATGCTTTATCATTTCGTGAATTCTCAAATTATTGTCTATCTTTTAATTCTGATGATAGAAACGTGGATTGCTTTATCTTGTGTTTAGAATTCATAATAAACAAACATATTTCATCATAACAACTCCTAAACAACACCCATCCGCATCCAATAAACACCTAAAACTTAACTTAAACATTGAGCCATAGAAAACTCTTTGTTAGGGACTACCCCCCTTGGCTTCGTTAGGAGTTAGCCTAAACGGAGGAGCTAGGAGTAGGTGACAGTACCTAGTTCTGTGCTTGCCCCCAAGGTCACACCTCTCCCACTTTCTCAAGTGAGGAGACAACTTTCAACCAATTTCTGCTGCTGGTGTGCAATCGACGGACAACATAACCAAAAGAAGATACTTATGCAGATAAGTATTTGATTCACTTGGCAACTTCTTGCTGATTTTATGTCAATATACATATGCATGTGATTCACCTATGATTTTGGAAAATCTTGTGAATACTAACATGGGAATTGACTCATTGCTTGGGGCTTGAGCATAGGTATTGCTGGTTTCTAAAGACGTTGCAAATGTTCCAACCTAAGGAGAAGGATTCTCCAAGACCCAGAAAAAGATTTTGTCGTGTGTACTAATGAGTGCAATAAAGGACTTGGAGGAGTTCGTATGCAAGACAACCACGAAGTGGAACCAAGGAGGAGTTCCAGATCGTACAATTGGACAGGTTAAGGTGCAGAGGAAGCACCACGGTCCTGATATGGCAAGATGGGAGCTAGAGGATGCCATGCGATTGGTACACCCAGCTTTTGGTTCAATTTTGCAGAGCACTGAGGGCGGTGTCAGTGTAGCATTTTGTTAAATTTTTGTAAAGCACTAAGGATAGTGCTGTTGAAGGGGGAGGGGAATGTAACACCCCGATTTTGACTCCATGGTATTGAATTGCATATGATGTAAATAGCATTAATAAATTGTGGTGTGGAGCTCCAGGCAAAGGCCCCACCATGGATTTAGTATTTTATGTTTCGATAATTAAAATCGATGCCGACGATTTATTTGCTAGCCAGGCACAATATGTTTTGAGACATCATTTAACTATGCAATTAATAGAAATACCACAACTAGCTATGTGTCGCACCGTTAAAGAGATGGGGACATGATTTCACAAGGAATAGGGAGGGGAAATATTCCAACCATTGAGCCAATGGGGAAAAGCCAAATGTCTAAGGGGAAAACCCATAAGTTGTCAACTACCAATTTTGTCCTTTTGTGCCTAGTCATCTAGAAGTGGTTGAAGAAGTTATTTCCTTGGGATGGAAAAGGTATGCAGGTCAAATTCGAATTTGGGAAGCCACCCATTTTTGGAAAACGTGTTTTTGACCTCTTGGGCAAGAAAATGCTGGAAAATGCATGCCCAAGCTATTATTCACCCATATCTTATATTCCTCACTCATTCTCATGGACGTTGGCCTCTCTCATGCAGTTGAGCTCTCTCCCTCATGATTTGTTGTCATTTCTTCATTTTCCCATGCTCAGAATTCCTTTTTTGTGTTGTTGGGCGAATGGGAAGAAAGGGACCACGATTTTGGGGTTTGAGGAGGCCGTTTTTGCCCCTATGAGCCAACTGGGAGTTTCCCCCACGTTTTTTTGCAGTTTCCCATTTTTCTCCATGGCTGGGAAGTCATTTTTCCGTTGCTCAACAAATGGCAGACGAGACCCACAATTTTGGGGGTTTTAAGAGGATGTTTTCCTTTCCTCGTGCGGTTGAGCTTGCTGGGTGTTTTTCTCCTCATAATTTCTGTTGTTTCGTCATTGTTCCACACCCATAAATTTGTTTATGTGTTGCTTATTAGTTAGGGAGCCGAGCTTTCCCAATTTGTGGGTAATGGAGGTCGTTTTTGCTTCTGCTATGCCCAGAAACGTTTTCTGAGTTCAGATGTACGATTTCGGGGGTTTATGGTGGTTGAGTTAGTCCCATATTGCCCAAGAATGATTCCGAGAGTCGATTTGCTCCCCTGGGTTATTTTTCCTCATCTGCAATTTATGTTATGGTTCCCAAGACGTTTTGTCCTTACCCAAAAATTGTATTTTGTTGTGAAGTGCATGCTTGTGTTGACTTGGCTGAGTAAGTCCAAGGAACCTATTTGTCAATTGGATGACTATGTTTTGATGTAAGGGTTGGCTTGGCTGAGTAAGTCCAAGGAACCCATGGGCTAATGGCTTATTGTCTTAGTAGCCCATAAAACCCAATTGTTTATTGGTCGGGCTTAACAGTGTGTGAAACCCAACGGTGTGTTGGCTTGACTGTTGGTGTATGGTCTTGCTGTGTGTAAGCCTTTTGTTCCCCAGTTCCTTGTGGAAATCATGCCCAACTCGGGGGTGGCGGTGATGCTGAGAGATTGATGAGCACACTGGCCTATGGTTGGGTGGAACATTGCAGCGACTTAGCTAGTTGCGAGAAAGCTTCTCCTCAAGATAAGTATTTCTTGTGCTTAATCTCTGCAAACTATTGTTTTATGAATTACTATGAACATGTTGAATGCTTAAATGAATGTGTTTTTCTTCCACTGTCTATTTCATGTATAATGCATCCATATATGTTTTTAATTCAATGCATTTTTTTATCATGTTCATGGGACTAGATTGCCCATTTGACAGCAATAAGAACGTAGTCCCGTCTTCTCCATCTGCGGGATGAGGGGAGGGGAGGTGATAGTGTGGTATCAAAGGATTGGTTGCAGCATTGGGCCTCAATGGGCCATAAAGAACAGTTGACAGAGGAAGAATCACCCTCTATGGTTAGCAAGAAAAGCAGCAGACAGGAGAAATTTTCCAAAATTTCTCTAAGTATGGAAATTGTCTGTCGGCTCAGTTAGTCGAGTTGAGCCGACACATGTCGGCTAAGTTAGTTGAGTTGAGCCGACAAGGCTTGCAGCGACTGTGTCGGCGTGAAAGTCTAAATTGCATCGACGAGGAAGAAAACATTTTGAAATTTTTCGAAGTGTTGGAGTGTTGGCTGTGTCGCCTGAGTTAGTCGAAGTTGAGCCGATGCATGTCGACGTGAAAGGATGGTTTGAGCCGATGCATGTCGGTGTGAAAGGGATGAGTCGAGCCGACGCGAAGAGAAAGAAAATTTTCGAGAAATTTTCTAAGTGTTAAAAAATAGGCAAAAATCGGTGAGTTTTGTCGGTACGTTGGCTGAGTTTTGCCGACACACATCGAAAAACTTGCGAAGTTTCAGCCGATACGGTCGAGTGGGAAGTTAAGTTTCAGCTGATACGGTCGAGTGGAAAGTTGACTTTTCGCCGATGAAAGGAAGAAGAAAAAATTTTCAAATTCT
The DNA here is from genome assembly GCA_001517045.1 of Pseudotsuga menziesii. Classification (NCBI taxonomy): domain Eukaryota; kingdom Viridiplantae; phylum Streptophyta; class Pinopsida; order Pinales; family Pinaceae; genus Pseudotsuga; species Pseudotsuga menziesii. The sequence goes on along the minus strand of LPNX010205165.1, from coordinate 61,804 downwards.
TTCTAAGTGTCAAAAATTCCATTTCGAAAGAAAAATCAGATTTTTTCTGTCACGTCGGCAAGTTTGGCAAGTTTTTGCCGATTGGATGAAATTTTGGAATTTTCCGACGCGGCGGCAAGTTGGAAAGTTTTTGTCGATCGAAAGAAATTTTGGAATTTTTCCAACACGATGGCAAGTTGGAAAGTTTTTGCCGATCAAAAGAAATTTCGGAATTTTTCTAACACATCGGAAGGTTCGACAACTTTTGCCGATCGGAAGGAAATGACGAGTTTTGCTGACATGTCGAAAGGAGAAGGGTGAGTTGAGCCGACATGTTAGAAGACTTTGGTGAGGTTTGCCGACAGGAGGAATGTAGAAAAATTAGCCGAAATGGAGATTTTTGACAGGTTTTCAGTGGGATCTGCGGGTGCCAGAAAAGTGAAAAATGACAGTGAGGTTATGCGCCAGATTGTGCGAAAATGGAAGATTTAAAAAAAAAATGAGGACGCTGCCCTCGACCCGCCCCCTTGACCATTGAACCTCGACCCGTCCCCGTGAGACGGTCTTTGTTGTGAAAGAAAAGGATATGTTATTTCCAAATGCAGGTAAGAAATTTATAATTCCTGAGAATCTTGTACAGCTAACAATGGTGTTCCTGAACAAGATTTTGCAGAGTTAGAAGGAAGAAAATAAAAGGATGGTCAAGGCTCTGGTAGAGCAAAACCAGTTGACTACATTCATACTACAGAGTTTGGCAGACCTCCAAAGGCAGATAAACTTTGGGCATAAGTTAGCAGAGATAGAAGGGAGTAGAAGAAATTCCCATGAGAAGAATGAGAAGCTTAACCCAAGGAAGAAAGGTTTTAAACCTTCTCACCTCCTGAAGCAGCAAAGGCAACCATCACAAGCTGTGATTGAGCTAGCCAGAGTGATGAGGAAAAAGCCAAAGGAACCACTCAAATGTTGGGGATGTGAAGGACCCCATCTACGCAGGAATTGTCTATTTGCGAATAGGAATGAAGGTCAAATCCCTAGCACCCAAGAAGTTGAAACTGTGGGTCATGAAGCAAGGACCATTCCTAAAATTTGTGTTGTGTTAGAAGACCATCGAGCAGGTCATAACTCAACTGTGGTGGAAGTTGAGGGTGAGATTTCTATGTCACCCCTGGACTTGTTGAGATATGCACTTTAAAGAAGTCAAAGCAAAGAAGATCATGGTTAGTCCAACTAGCCACTGGAACCAAGAAGAAAGTCAGTAAGGTGGTAAAGAAATGTCCATTGGTTATAAGTGATGACAAGTATCATTTTCCTATAAGTGATGACCTCTTTGATCAAATGAGAGGAGCAATGGTATTTTCCAAGATTGACTTGGGGTCTGGTTACCATCAGGTAAGAATCAAGGATGAAGATATTCATAAGATAGCCTTCAGAGCAAGGTATGCATTTTATGAGTTTGTGGTTGTACCATTTGGTTTCACAAATGTACCAGCTACATTCATGTGCCTCATGGGTAATGTTTTCAGTAAATTTTTGGACAGGTTGGTCCTTGTCCTCCTTGATGGCATTCTTACTTATTCTAAGAATGAGGAAGAACATGTGGAACATTTGAGGCTGACTTTGAAATTGCTCAGGAAGCATAAGTTGTATGCAGGGTTGAGCAAATGTGACTTCTATAAAGATGGAATTCATTATTTGGGTCACATTATCTCAGACAAAGGAATATCTGTAGACCCTGAAAAGATTGAGGCCATGATGAGTTGGCCAGCTCCAAGAAGTTAATAGATGTAAGATCTTTCGAGGGACGTGAAGGACATTGCAGGAAGCTCACTGTAGGATATTCTGCAGGTAAAGTGGAGTCTATGTATAGGCTGAGGAAGCCTGCATGTGAACTTGTAGTTCCATGAGGAAATGGCCCTTGTGTGTATGGGCATACATATGAGGACTTCTTGAATATTGCAGGTAGAATGACCTAAGCATAGCAATATGGTGGTGCCGAATGAAACTCAGGGCAGGAAGTTGCCTTGTGCCATGAGAAGGATCTCATGACTGGGAACAAATTTTGAAACTTCAGATTGCAAGTTTTTCTGTGGATTATGGGAGACTGTGATCTCCTGTGATGGTTCTGAATCATGCTAACAATGGATATGCTTGTCTTGCATTGCTTGATGTCTGAAGTTTCCTGTTTCTATCTATGACTGTTTGGCTGATTTAAAATGGTGTCAAGATGACATGTTGTATGTGAATGTCCAGGTTTTGGGGCAAGCAAGTATAAGTAGGGGATAAGTGCTCCCACTTGCAAACGCCAAACAATATGAGGATGGCCTCATGGTTGCAAAAAAATATGATTCTCTATAGGAAACAGAATTGTGAACTCAGATTTTTATTTGACTATCAATGTTATTGATCGTTTGATATTTGGGAAATCATGTATGCATGAAATAGATTTGAAAATCTATAATTAAAATTTTATGATGAAATCTCATGTGAACTACATACTTGTATGTAATGCAGGCGAGATGATGAAAGTACACCCTCGGAGTACATAGCTTCTTGGAAGGATATGTTTGGGATACATAACTCCTCGGAAGGATGTACTGGGTGTACATGACTCCTCGGAAGGATGTACTTGGATACATAGCTTCTCGGAGGGATGTGTTTGGAATAGGTTTGAAAACCTATGATTGAATTTTTTTATGATAGAGGGTGCACTCTCTATCTAGCTCTCTAAAGAATGCTCTCTCAGCTATCTACTCTACTCTGCTCGGATCTGAAGGTAGAAAAACGTCCTCCAGCATTAAAAACGTGCCACAACTGTACAACTGCGTCCTCACTCCTCAGAGGCAAAACTTAGTTGATTTGCTATCAGTATGACTCTAACTGGTCACTGAAAGTCTTTCCTCAGTCACTGAAGAAAAACCCACAACTCTCGGGGTTGTCTTTGCCCCCTCATCAAATGTGCAGCAACTCCCTTACATCCCACACGTGTGACGTGTTGCTGCTCACGTCCTCCTCCAGCTGCTTACGTTGTTGCTACTCTTCAGACACTGAATCTGCTGAGTAAAATTCTTCTGATACTGTATAGGAGAAAGGACTCTTCAATCTCTAAAGATCTGTCCTCTCTACTTCCTCAGGAATTCACTCCCAGTTGTTCCAGCAGTATGTGCCCTTCCTCTGATACGTGTAGCTCTACTCTATAATCCTGTGAGGATGAACTCTCTCCCTCTCTGCTTAAGAAGCATTGTAAACTAAACACTTAGACCTCCTTTTATAACTCATTGAGAAATTAGGTTACCAAAACCCTAATTTCACTTCTATGCAAAATTACGCTTTTGCATCTTTCCTCGTTAATATTTCAACAAGTCAAAGCATCAGCTGAACTATTAATGAATGCAATTAGTTAAGTAAAGAAGAGCTTCATGTTCATCAATCAGCATGCATCAGTTAACTAAAGAGATTCGTGCAAAAGTTAATAATAGAAATTGTGCATGGATGGCACTAAGAGTGAAGCACCGATGACACTTTAGTTAGCCTGTTAACTAAGTGATCAACAGTCAGTTAAAGATTGAGTTCAAGTCAGATAACATTCAATTCAAGTAAGTTATCATTGAGTTCAAGTCAGTTAACATTCAGTACAAGTTGGTTCACTTTCAATTCAAGTCGGTGAACATTCAGTTAAAGTTATTTGAGGAAAGGAAAGGCACTAATGTTTGCATGGAGAGAGTTCTAGTTAGCTCCTCCTTGTAAATTGCACTATACGCTGCTCTCAGTGTGTTTACTAAGCCTCCTATGTGCTACCTTCTGCATGCTAGGGTTTTTGGCCTCTTATTAATATGCTAGGCATATGGCAAGTTCAACAAAGTTGCATATAGTTGTTTTTGCAGGGTTATATTGGATCTCTCTTCTCTATTGTTATGGTAATATCTCTTATCGGGAAATCTGCTTATGTGTGGTAAACCATTCTCTGCAAATCTATCTATCATACTCGAAGAAGTGTTGGGTTTTTCATCCTCCATGTTTGAAGGGTTTTCCCAGGGTATATCTGGTTGCTCATGGTTGATTGATTTATAAGATTTATATATGGTTGATATATGTGGTTGATTTATGAGAATCATAAGTGCTGAAACTAATCAATAAAAGTTTCAAAGTTCAAGCATCTCCAATTTCGCTCAAACATCAATGGGAATCCCCATTGTGATTGGATTTCCAAAGGAAAACTTCTGGCAAGGTATAACTAAGAAGATACAAAGGAAAATGTAGCCATGGGGACAAAATGGCTCAACCTAGCGGACATAATCGTTTTGATTAAAGAAATGCTCTCTTGTCTTCCATTATACCAAAGTTCAATATTGCTAGCCCCTTACGGATTTTCACAAAGCATTGGGAGGCAATCAAGAAATATCACTAGCAAGGAGGTAAGAGTAATTCTAAAAGATTTAATTTAATAAATTGGTTTGGCAATGGGGGCAAAAATCCTCTAGAGGCTAGTGATGAAAAAGAGTTCATAGTGGAAGAGGGTCATTCATAAAAAGTATTTGTGGAGCTCCTGTATAAGTGTCTTGATCAACCCCTTCTAGATGAGAAAGGGCCTCCAACCTAGAAATCATGTAAAGCGGCGACTCCAATCATTCAAATCATCTATTGTGGATTCTGGGAAATGGGAGAGGCATTCACCCATGTGAAGACAACATAATGGGGAAGAAATTGTTAACTCAAATTTAAGAGGCGAAAGAATTAAAAGAGTGGATGGAAACTCATAATCTAATAAACATTGGTCAACATCTCAGATTGGAACAATCCTGTCCCCAAATTGTGGTCTAAGTGGAAGGGGATCCAGGTTCTGAAAATGCTGGAGCAATGGGAAATTATAATCTCAAATTTGAAAGGAGCAGCTCTAGTCACTAGGTCACCAAGACAAGAGGGCCTTGCAAAATATGACACCAAGGGTTAAGATCACATGATTGATCAAACCCTAACTTGGTGAGGTTGCGATACAAAGTAGGGTTTCCAAGGGAAGTGGTCTATAAAGAACTCCTTCCATCAAGGGTTTTCTGGGAATGCCACAAACTCCATAAAGTAAGGTGTACTAATGCCACATGTACAAGTATCAACCATGTCATCCTCATGCAAGAGGGAAAAAATAAACTAGTAGTAAACCCCTAGCCCTGTAGGCTCTCCAATGGGGTGCACTAACCTCCACATGTCAATAGATCCATAAAGTGAGCAATATCCAAGTGAAACTCTAAATTTTAGCATTTATCCAAACTTTAGAGCACTCTCCAATGCCAAAAATACACAAAAAGTAGTATAGCGCTCCATCAAATAGAGTAGAAATCTACAAGAAAAGGCCCTCGAGAGGGTACAACCACACTAAAACAACATGAAAACTCCAACAAGTGGGGATGTAAATGTGTAGCGCTCCACCAGATGTGGCTTAGAGAAAACCTTAGCGTAGGGTTTCTCCATCAAATATGCACTAGATGTATCATATGTGAGGTGGCCCACCAAACTGCTGCAATAATACCTCCAAAATGTTCCACATAGCTTCTCTAAATCTGTAATGGAAATTCCAAATCTGGCTGCAGGTCTAAATATTTCCAAGAAAAAAGCCTTAACGGTCCTCCAAATTGTCATAAGGAACCATAGAAAGGGGAGGTCCCCTCTCTAACTCTATGCACAACCCATCATACCCTGCAATAAGTGCTTTCAAGTGGTTGTCACCCCATCTAAACCAACAGATATGCAACAAAACAACCCATAACAGGGGGCTAGTGCACCATATTCTAGGCTAAACCTCCTCCACAAAGTTGTAGCTTCCCTGATACATACTAAAACCTGTTCAAACAACCCCATAATCAACCTTTAAGGTGGAGCAACCTCCTCTAAATCAAGTGGAATAATGCCCAAGTTATGGAAACAAGTGGTTAAGAGGCTAGTGGCCTTCTCCAAATTGTTGAAAACTATAAAAAAAGTCTATCAAAGCTAACATCTTCCTACTCCTAAATAATTGTTGGTAGGCTCCTCCAAAGGAAAAGCTCTATTAGTTTTTCTAAGTTAATTCCCTTAGGATCTTGATCTGAAAGAATAACAAGCACAACAAGATCTCAAAGATACACAAGACGCAAAGATTTTCATCGAGGAGACCATAAATGAGAAGACCCCACAAACTTCCTCAAAATAGTTCTGTCACAAAGACAAGATCACAAGATGGAATAACCCAAGAACAATATGTCTTCTACGACTCTCTCTCTTCCTCTTGATTGTCCTCTCTTCTAATGTGCACATGAGAGAGTGAATGAGTGTGTCAAATGAGGAGGGAGCCTCCCTATTTATATTCTTTCGTTGAGTAACTAACTCAACTAACTAGGTCGGTCAGGTAACCTCTTGGGGCTGACCTACCTAGGAATACGAAAAAATACATTTTCCTTTTTTTAACCTGGGGACTGTTGCCCTGACTTACAACAGAGGGTTTACCTCAGTGACCATACATAATGATGACATCCCAAAAGGAGGGAAACACATCTTCGATGGGGGTACAACAATATACAATAGTAATATAGATCAGAATATCTTCCAAAGTTACAATTACAACATGCTCCTCCTAAATGGTAAATATCCTCCAATTACATCATAAAAAGTGGTTGAGAAAACATGTCCATTACTAACTTAATTCAACCACCTCAACCTCCTCAAACTTCCTTGACACATCATCATAAAATTATATTAAAATGCCTCCACATGTGTTCCAAGTGAGGGAGATCCAAAAAGTGAATGCCAATATCAAACTAGACCTCGAGATCCAAGACAATTGCATAAAAATATATATGTCAAAAAAGTGCAATGTCAATGAAGAAGTAGAAAAGGAGGAGTCTGTAAATGCATTATTCAATGCCTAATCAAGCCACCAAAGCATCGATCAACCATCCAACAAAGGGATACATGCACATCAAGTAAAAAAAGAGCCATGAGAAGCTAGTAAACCTTGTCCAAATGTGAAGAGAACAACTAGTGTGTTACACCTCAGAGTATCTGTAGTGTTCCCTACAGATCCCGTAAGGGAAGGGGTTTTTTTTTGCTATGTAAAGGCCATGATTTGAGCATAGAGTGTTGATTTAGGGATAAATGTTAGAATTTTAATGGTTGTATGAAATCTTTAAACAATTTACACCATTAGCATTAAGATCACTGAAAGAAAGACAAGTATAGTAGCACAAGAATAACATAAAGATTTATCCTGGAAAACCCTCTTGGGGAAGAAACCCAACAAAACTTCCTAGAAATAGAACAACCCCAAGAAAAAGACTAGCAACTTCCTCTCTCCAGTAGACTCCTTCACTCTCTCTCTTGCGCACTTGCTTGTGTGACATGTGTGTCTAAATGAGGGGAGCGCCTCCTCTATTTATACTCATCAAGTTTGTGACATCTTAACTTAATTAAGTCGACTTGTTGCTCCAAACAGGGTTGACTTACCTAGGGAGACTCAAAATAACATTTATATAATATTCTTGTGGGTACTATTGAACCAACTTACAACAAAGGTTTTATCTCAAGACTTTTACATGACCAATTACATCAAGGACATCTCCTGAAGGAGGAATAATAATAATATAATAGAAGTACAATAAAATATCTTCTGAAGATACATTTCTTTAACACTCCCTCTTAACAAGGAAGGTATTCTACAACATCAACAACAACAACAACTATACAACTGACTGGTGAATCTATATGTCATAGGATGTTTTGGAACAACAGCAACATCATATATCTAGAACATCAGCATTAGCATGGAACATCATCATCATCATCAGAACGAGCATCATCATCAACATTAGCACGTGACTGTTGGAACATCATCATCAACATCAGCATGTGACTGCTGGAACATCATCATCATCAATTGGAGCATCATCATCAACATCAATATGTGACTGTTGGAATATCATCATCATCTAGAGAAACTCTATAGTGGGCACTCTGGTAGGTCAAACAAGCCTTGTTTGACTTGCTAGTCCTTTTGGACCAAACAAGCCTAGTCAAACATACCAATCTACTTGGTGACCAAATAAGCCTTTTCTGACTTGCTAATCCTTTTGAACCAAACAAGCCTAGTCAAACATACCAATCCCCCTAGGATTAAAAAGGCCTTATCAGATTGACATACCAATCCCCGTGAGATCAAACAAGCCTTGTTAGGCTCACATACCAATCCTAGATTGAGTTGCCACACTACGACTCCAGGAAATCACATCATCATCATTCCCTCTTACCAGGGAGGTCCTTTGGGACTACACCAAGCTTGTCTCTAAAATATTCAAACTTTATTTGAGATAGAGGCTTAGTCAAAACATCAACAACTTGTTCCTCCGTAGAACATATTGGAGATTTACAGACCCCTTCTGCACCATATGCCAGATATAGTGATACTTGATTTCTATGTGCTTCGATTTGTCATGGAACAACAGGTTTTCTAACAGCTTGATGCAACTTTGGTTATCACAGTAGATATAAGTCACATCTATCTCGATATCAAACAATCATGTCAACAACTTGTGAAGCCATACTGCTCACTACAAGCTAAACATGTTGCAATATATTTAGCCTCTGTTGTACTAAGAGCAACACTAGTCATCTTTTTGTAGCCATGAGATCACAGCTGACCCCAAAACTGAAACATCATGAAATACTCTCTCTCTTCAACATTTCCTGCCCAATCTAAAGCTACATAATTGTTAATCTAATCTCACTATCAGATGCATATTTGAGGCCAGAATCCAATGTACCCTTTAGGTACCTCATCACATGTTTTGTTGCAATCAAGTGAACATGTTTAGGCTCCACCATATACTAACTCAAGGTGTTCACAACAAAATATATATATGATCTTGTGTTTGTCAAATACATCAATGAGCCAATGATCTGTCTGTACAATGTAACATCCACTATCTCAAATGAAGCATCATTTAAGAGCTTCGAGTTTGTCACCATCAAAGTATTCATGGCCTTCCACAATCCATCATCCCAAATGTTTTAAGGATCTCAACAACATATTTTCCTTGATTTAAGAAAATCTCATCTAGACATTGCCTTACCTCAAGAACTAAAAAGTAATGCATCAAACCAAGGTCTTTCATCTCAAATTTTGCAACAAGCTTCTTCTTACATTCATTGATGAGCTTCTCTTCACCTGTCAAAAATAGATCATCCACATATAACAATAGTATGATAATCCCATCATTTACAACCTTATAGTAAAGGTTAGAATCTGCTTTGCTCTTGGTAAAACCCAAACTCATCAAGAAACTATCAATTCTTCCATACCACACTCTAGGTGCTTGCTTCAACCCATACAATGCTTTCTTCAACCTGCACACATGTGTCTTCCTATCATGTCTTTCAAAACCTTGTGGTTGTTCAATGTACACTTACTCTTCTATCATACCATTCAAAAAAGCAGTTTTTGTGTCCATCTGGTGTAACTTCCATTTCATCTTCGCTGCCAAAGCAAGGACAATTCCGATTGAAGTGTATCTGGCTACTGGAGAAAAAGTCTCTTCATAATGAATTCCTTCCTTATAGAGAACCCTCGGGCTACAAATCTTGCCTCGTATTTTTCAATGCTGCCATCTGCGGGATTCTTTGTCTTGAAGATCCACTTTGAGGAGACTACACATTTATCTTTCGGTCTCGGTACCACATCCCAAACATCATTCTTTACAATGAACTGGTATTCCTCAATCATGGCATCCATCCATTCCTTCTTCTTTGTTGCTTCTTCAAAACAAGTAGGTTGTTCATCAACAAGGTTGCACATCAAGGCTACCTAACTAGAGTATAGTCTTGGTCTCTTGCTTTCTCTGAGGATTCCTTTTGGAGCACCATAATTTTCTGCATATTGAATTATTTCACGAGCCCAAGCTGGTCTTCTTTTGTGTGAGGTCATTTCATGAGGTGAATCCATAGGTCTTTAAGGCTCTGTCATGTCATTGTCTTACGACATATGCTCTTCTTCAACATCTCTAACTGGTAATATGTCGGTCTCTGCAACTCTAGGAGCTTCGTGCTCCTCTTCATGATCTTCATCTACATGGTTCTTTCTAGAATTGCTAAAAGATGCATCCTCATCAAATGTAACATCTCTTCTGATCTCAATCTGACGGTAACCTGGGATGTAGACTTTGTAAGCTTTTTATTGCTCACTATAACCAACAAATATCCCCTTCTTTCTTGAAAGATCCAACTTTGATCTCTTCTCCTTGGGAACATGTATGTATACAGGAAAACCAAATATCTTCAGGTGATTGACTTCGGGCTTCTCACCAGTAAACATTTCTTGTGGAGTCTTATTCCCAAGAGCACTATGAGATATTTTGTTTTGTACATAAACTATAGTTCTAGCTTCTTCACCCCATAAGTGCATAGGTAGATCTTGATCACAGATCTATTCTTCCTTTCTTCCACTCCACTTTTTAAAGGATTATAGGGAACGGTGAGCTCCCTCTTAATCCTAGATTCTCACCTGATGCGAATTCTCATTCAGTATCTGACCTCGAGGTCTTGATCTTCTTTTCGGAAAGGTTTTCCACAAGAGCTTTGAATTCTTTGAACTTCCCAAACACTCCATCTTTATTCTTTAAGAAATAAACCCAAGTCTTGCGGGAATAATCATCAATCAAGGAAACATAATAAACATACCCACTTAGAGAAGTAGCTGACATCGTACCACATACATCTGAATGAATAATGTCCAAGATTCCTTTCGCTTTGTTGTCACTGTTTGAAAATGGGTTCTTTGTATTCTTTCCTTGTGCACATCCCTTGCACACTCCTTCATGATCAATCTGGATCTCTAGTAAATGCTTCGCATTTTACATGCACAAGTCTTTTGTGCCACAACTCACATGGGTTTATGGTACTAGATGTTAGGGTTGAATCTGAATGTCCCTTTAATTTGTAGAGTATCCCTCCTTCAATTCTAATCACAACTGCATCATCTACTGTCTTTCCTTTTGGCCACATGAGAACTTCACCATCTATAAAAGCAACTCTGAAACCTTTCTTATCTAAAGCTGAGATAGAAAGGATATTCTTTTTCAAACCTGGGACATATAGAACTTCCTTCATCTTCATGGATTTTCTGGATTCCATTTTATAAGAGGCTTCTCCCATTCCTTTAATGGGATATTTATAATCGTCTCCAAGCTTCACTTTGTGAGGAGAGTCCTTCTATACAAGACATGACAGAGAGTCCTTGTAACCTGTCATATGCTTGGAGGCACCACTGTCCATGAGCCAAGTGTCACTTCCATGTCAGACTAAACCTGTGAGGGCTGAAATTAAAGCGTTCCTCACTAGAGTTTTCATCTTCTCTGGCCTTCTCTTCAACTAGGTCATGATCTTCGACTATATGGGCATGAAACCTTTCGTTTTTCTTCTTGAACTGTTCTTCTTTAAGGGGGCAATTTCTTGTAATGTGTCCCATCTTGTAACATGTAAAACATTCAAAGGACAAGAAGTCCCTTTTAGTTCTTTTGTCTCTTTGAAATCTTTTAGTTCTTCTAGGAGATTGTTCACGATCCTTTCTCTTATTCTTTCTTTTCTTTGTATGGGATACCAAATCTTGGTCTTCATTGTCGTTTAACTTCTCTTCTCTATTTTCTATTCTCTTTTCTTCTTGTATGCATTTTCCCGTAATCTACTGAACTTGGTCAACTTCCTTCTAGCACATATTCCTTTAATGAAGGTGTCCCAATCCCTTGGGAGACCATTCAAAGTGGTCATCACAATTTCTACTTCTTCCACCATGTCTCCAATAGATGTAATTGTTCTTTAATCTGAAACACTCTTGTGAAGTATGACTGCATAGTTTCTACCTTTTGTATCTTCAGACTCTTGAGTTGATTTCTTAAGGTCATTCCTCTGTTGATATTCTTTCCTTCAAATAGACCGAACAATGCATCAAACATTTCCTTTGGGGTCTTCTTTGAAGACACTTGAAGGAAAGTGATCCTTGATGGAATCAACTATGATCCTCTTAGCCATGATCATATCCTCCTTATGATCTGATTTGGCTTCATCTTCTTCTGGTTCTTGAACTTCTTTTTATGTAGCCTTCTAGGTCATATTCTTCAAGAATGAGAATGACTCTATATTTCCATGCTCTAAAAATCTCAGCCCCCTCAAGCTTTTCATAAATCTTGGTATTGTTTATCGTATTTTATAGAATAAGAACCTCAAATGGAAATATAGGAAATAGAACTTACCAGCAAGACTGTTTTTTCTAGAGATTGCTTCTGGCTAGCTTAGGTTTGACAAAAAACCCTAATTTTTCAACTATGGTAGCTTGCAAATATGATTGGAGGAAAATATGTGCCTCCCCAAGGCGAGTTGAGCAGTATAATCCTCTTCCCAAAACTGTGGACAGAAATACAAAAAATCTGATGGCCTAGCTTCTCTTGGCAGTAGTTTTAGGGAAAATATGAAAATTCTCAAATCTAGAATCTGTCACCACAGAAAGATGCACCCTCCTAGGGTGATTTGAATAGACCTCTCGTTTTAGGTGATCTGACAAAGGAGTTGCCCAAAATAGTAAACCCTATCTTCTGCACGATGACTTCTTTTAGGTTGGCTCTGATACCATGTTAGAATTTAAATGATATATTGAAATCTTCAAACAATTTAAACTATTAGTAATAACATCACTGAAAGAAAGACAAGTACAACAACACAAGAATAACACAGATTCATCCTGGGAAACCCTTCTGGGAAAGAAAACCTAAGCAAAACTTCTGCAATATAGAATTCGACCAAGTATAGTGAACAACACCAAGAACAAGACTAGCAACTTACCCTCTCTAATAGACTCCTTCATTCTCTCTCTTGCACACTTGCTTGAGTGACATGTGTGTCTAAATGAGGGGAGCGACTCCTCTACTTATACTCATCAAGTGAGTGACATCTTAACCTAAATAGGTCGACATGCTGCTCCAAACAATCCAGACTTACCTAGGGAGACTCAATAACATTTATATAATATTCTTGTGGGTACCATTGACCCGACTTACAGCAAAGGTTTTACCTCAAGACTTTTACATGACCAATTACATCAATGACATGAAGGAGGAATAGTAATAATATAATAAACGTACAATAGAATATCCTATACCCCTGACCTTTTCATGGATGGTCCTCTTAATTTACTCCTCCAGGTGGTGCTTGGCCTAAAGGGGTTGGTGCCATTAGGGGGCTAATCATTGGGATGCATGGCCACTCATTTATTTGCCATGTAAAAGGTGATATCATTTGTTTAGCATGCCTTATTTGCTCCCTTAGACCTATTTTTGGTTATAAAACCCCTCCTCTAAGTTGTGTTACCCACAAATTGTACTTATTCAAGAAGCCTACAAGGATAATGAAGGAGGACGTTGAGGGAAGACATCTATTGAGGTTAGTTGGGCCAGGTCGTCCTTTTGGAGGACCTAGCACTTGGTGTAGCCTAATTGCATCATCATCATTATTATTATTATGTCATTTAGAGTGGTTTAGCCCCTAAATTGTGGGTGGGCATGCCAAAATGTTATATTTCACATTATCTTGTAGGCTAATAACTTAAACTTAGGTGAGGCTAGTCTTATATAAATAGTGCCCCCCTCTCATTGTAAAAATAGAACAAGAATGGGTTCATTATGAGATATTTTCTATTTATCTTGGTTTATTGGAGCTCTCGATGATATGCACACTTCTCTTGGGATGATCTTTCTTGCTTGAAGATTAATTTGATGAAGTTCTAGGGTTTCTTTTACATATGTAATTGGTTGATGCTAAAAAGTGGTTGTAATAACTTAAGCACAAAGGTGATGCAAGGCGTTATCTTTCTCATCTTTGTTGAATGTCGGTAAGTTATAATTCTAACATAGACTAATGTTGTTTTTATGGTGCATTATTCTAAATTGTTAGGGTTTCTTGCTAGTATTTTGTTAACCTTGCATGAGGAGACCATCCTTTCATAGGAGCTCCCCATTGTTTTTTGGGCCTTGGGAGATTCTTCTCTTGCCCTAATTAGGCTCTTCTACCTAACCCTGGTAGTTGCTAGTTGATGCCCTAATTGCAACTGTTGAATGCCATTCTACAAGAGAGACATTAGTAACAATCTCTCAATGCCATAGGGATTGAGATAAGAATCAAATGCCCCATGTTTTCAACAAATCTATTCAATGCCATAGGGATTGAGATAAGAATCAAATGCGCCATGTTTTCAACAAATCTATCTTCCATTTATCAATTTACATTCATTTTATTTTACGTACATATTTATATATTAAAATACCCTAAAAATATAATATTGTTGGAAAAACCCTAAAAATCCAAATAGCTTCATAACAGCAAAAACAACCATGAGTTCATAAGGGAATCACCATTTTCCTTGGTGCATTGGGAAACAGGAATTTGCCCAAATTAGGGTTTCTATAGGGATTTGGCAATTCTAGTTGGATCATCAACTATGCCCTAGGCCACTCAATTATCTCCCATTTACACACTTTTTTGAGGTTGTGCCTTAGGAAGTGTGAGACCCTCCCTTGCAAGCTGTGTAGTTGCATTCAAAGATGTGATATTGATTGATATTAATTGGTACATCGAATTAAGTTCTTTATATGATATATGTGTCTTTAATATCCATTGTTGACTCCATATAAGGCAATTTTATCAAACATAACGATCGTAGAAAGGTATTTGCAGGTGTGTTGGTGTCTACAAGTGTCCTTTCTTAAGTAGGGAATCTCCTTTATGTTTAGGAGTTACCTGAAAAAAGTTGAGGGGTTAGGTTGTGGTGACATTAGGTCTACCTCCTCCCATATGCTTACAATTATTAGCATAGGGCATATTCCCTATGCTTTGAAAGGACTTCTAGTTTGAGCAGTAACACAATGTATGTAAATAAGGTGTTTAGAATGGAGATAAAGATATGTCTCAAATCTTCTGATACATTTGTTGTTTTTGTAGCTCACTTTCATGTCCTCCCTGTCTAGTTAAAGACCATGTTTGGTTTTTTCTAGTTTATGTCATAAGGTTTTTCTAAGGCTTGGTCTCAAGACAAGGAAGCACCCCCCTGAAATCCTGTTGAGGCCTGGAAAATACCAGGAAAGAACAGTAGGGATTCTCCCCAATAAGCGTTCCCAATTAGCTCGTTATTGTTTGGTATGGGGAATCCGTCCGGTTTGCGGTCCGGCTACCGTAGGTCAAGTAACGGTTAAAACTTGTTTTACCGGTTGTAGCCCTATCCACCGTTTAAGTGTATTTTTTTAGTTTTATATTTATGTATGATATGCAAGTACCTAATTAAGTGCAATTGATAGAGATAACGAAGAGTTTCACAATGTGATGCGCAGGTTCTTACCTCTCGTCTTACCTCTTTCGCTTCTAAATCATAAACAAAGAACAATTTATACTAATGCTAACTAATTCTATCTAACCTATCCCTATGAAGCAATATTGTAATTAATGATGAGTAATGTATTGTAAAACATGCATTTAGAATATTGCAGATAGCTGTTCATATTTCAAAATACATGAATATAAGTAGAAAGATAAACAAAGAGATAGCTCATTGTCATTTAAACATTCATTACTCAAATATACTACGAAAGTTTCACAGAAATAAACAGGCAAACATTCATAACATGAAGTAATTCGTAAGTTAGAATGATCTCATAGTTCATAGAAAAAGCTGAAACAAAAGTAGTTCACATTCAACCAATCTATGGCAAGCATTTGAGACTCCACAGTGCCTTCTCCAAAAGAAAATATATACTCTTTATTATAAGAGGAAGTAGTTCTTCTTACAATAACATTTCATAAAGATAGCATGAAAAAAGGTCCTTTACTCTATCGACTTGATCTCTATTTATACAAACAAAAAAACCCTTGAGTTGCCCCTTTAGCCTTTTGGGCTTCCATTGACTCTCCCTTTACAAAAATTTGTCTTCTAGTGCATGCACTTAGGAAAAAGATAAATACAAAATATTACATAATTGATCAATCGTTTGAATAAGCCAACTAAGTGGGGCCAGCCAGATCATTTATGAATTTCTTCCAAATATTTGCATCTGTTGCTATAGTCTCGAAACCAGAGGGTTCTAGGAATCTGATAGTGATCTCATGTTTAGCAACTTGAGATTTTATATTTGCCACTCTGGCTGGAATCAAACGAAGTTGGTCTTCCAATAAATGACTGCTCACTCCTACCTGTGCTATTGCAGTTTTCAGCACCTTCTCATCCAAACCTTTGACCAGCTGAATACCTTGTTCATCCTCTTGCCATCTTACCTGCAATTGTTTCAAAAATCCTTCATGATCAGGCAATTCTTCTAACCTTCTCTTAGCAGATGTCTAACAACGATTATAAGTTATGAGAACTTTTCTACAAAATTCTACGCAAACACTTTTTGTCCTCCAGATTGCCTTTACCAATTCCTCTATTGCTTTACTCCCGAATTCAATTACTTCATACTCCAGCTTCACTATCTCTAAGTCCTTGATGGGTGCATCAACTGGAGGTTCCTTGGTTGTTTCCAACCAAGTCATACGTCCTAGTAGAATTTTCAGGATATCTTGGGTCCTGTCTAAAAAGTAAGAAGTTGTACTCACAATTTCTTCCAGCCTCATCTCTACCTGCTGAACTTTCAACATCTCCTCTGCCATTCGGCGCTGCATCTGATGAATTTTATTTCTATGTGTGAGAGCATGCTTCTTCAATGGCTCAATAAATGTTTTCTGTTCATTAGTTGCTTTTAATGAAACTTCCACTGAAGCTTTATGGGTCTCCAATGCTACTACTCGAGTTTCGTAATGCTTGGCTTTCCCCTCAGCAGTAGTCTTTTGCATCTCTAGTTCTTCCACTTTATTCTCTAGACTCCCTTTCTCTTTACTCAATTCTTCAATTGATGATTTCAGACTGTCTCGTTCTGCTTCTAAGATCCGATGTCTTTGCTGAAGTTTTTCAAACTCTGACAAGGTGGCCTTGGACTCTCTTTCAATATTGCTTGATGATAATACCAAAGCATCCTTGTCTGACTGTAAGCTTTGGAATTCTACCTTGGACTCCTTAATCTCACCAATCATGTCTTCATACTTTCTCTTTAGATTTTGACTTTCATCTCTTTCCTTTTTCAGAGTTTCTTTCAATTGAGTAATCTTCTTCTGGGATTGTTCTAAATCTGTCATTATTCTATCAACATTGTCTTCAGTAGCGAGGGTTGTGGCTACACCAGCCCTTTCCATTAATCTCGGATCTTTATCAGTACCATGGACCACTGTCTTTTCAGTTACCATAACTCCCTTCTTGCCTCCAGTGTTCACTTTCTTCTCTGTTCTCCTAACAATTCTCTTTTTAGCTTTGTCATAGAAAATAGTATTCAGATCAGGGACTTCATCTTCTTTCATTGGAATAAAAGGGATTAACTTAATTCCTGATGCTGAAACTGGATTTCCTCCCGCTATTCTACTAGATGGAACAGAGGGTTCTACTGGATCAGCATAACACTGAGTCTACTCTTGATTTGCATAGTCATGTTCCTCTTGTCCCTTTGTCGTAACTCCTCAGCTGCTTTTTCTACATTCTCCTTTTCTTTATCAGTTGCTTCTAACCTTGACCTCTCATTTTCTTTCTGCTTCCTCTGGGCTTCTTCTTTTCTTTTCGTTTCTCTGCTTCTTCTATTCTTTTCTCGGCCTCATCTGTTGCTTTTCTTTTTTCTTCTTCTTCTGCTCTCAACCATTCTTTTGCTTTTGGGGCTAATCTATGTGCCTCCTCTTGTCTTTTCTTGGCAGCCTCCTCTTCTTGCTTCCTCTACTGCTCAACAACCTTTCCCTTTCCACCAACTGTAATTATCTTTTGATTAAACCTCCTTCTCAAAGCTGTCATATTTCGGGCATTTCGAAAATTTTCTTCATCTTTATCTCAAAAGTTTGTGTTTTCGAAATGCACCCCTGCTGCCGTGTAGTAATCATCGACCTTATTTTCAGAGTCATTTCTATGGAAAATCATCTCGCCAAAGTGAAAATATTCTAGCTCCTTCAAGAATTCCGCCGCACTCTTTACTTTGGAAAACTTGTAACTCCCTATATAAAATGGGACTGGCGGATACACAACCTTCTTTTGCTCGAACAGGAAGTTGCCAACTCCATCAACGTATAACTATCTTACTACCTCCTTGTGAATGACATAATCTGTAGCATACTTAGGCAGAAGGGAAGGAGCCCTCGACCCACCAAACATCCTTAAATACAAACCCTCCTTAGTCAAGTAATAGTGTCCATTATTTCGCACAACCTTAAAAGCCTCCCCGGACATGCAATTACACTCAACAAGGAAAATCAATGTGTACAATGGCATGATAAAATCTTCACAAATATTCTTTTAATGACTATAATACTTGTGAGCACACAACAATTGGTATGCAGCATATACAAGAGACCGATCCTTATCCCATTGGCATTTCAGTGTTGGAAATGGCTGAGTGCATAAAATACAATCAATCAAGATTGAGCTAATATAGAACTCTATTTTCTTCTATGAGACTCCTCTCAGTGCTGCACTTATGCAGGCAAACAAACTGTTAGACACTAGGTTTGCCCAATTGAAGATGGTGCCTTAAGTGGCTACAAAAACGATTACTAGTACCCAACCTATTTTGAAATTCTTTCCATTGGTTCTCCCGAATATCCCGTTTAAATCAAGGCTATCAACCTGTATGGAGTACGGAGGCTTGCTGTTTCGTACTCCCCTGAAGGCCTCGTACGAAAATTCTTACCTAGGATCATCATCCTTTTGACTGTTTCCACCACATCTAGATTGAGGTCTTTCAACCATGCTTCAGTCAAATACCTCTGGGGTGTCGGCAACTTGTAGGCCATGGCTACATATGTTGGGCTATAGGCAGCATAACCTTGCCCTTTAGTATTATCCAATATCATCCTTGTCACATCAGCCCTGGGAAGGATCCATCATATTACCTCTGAACAAGGGAAAAGCTCTGGTCGTGTAGCCACCTTCATGATTGTTGATCTTTCGATATTAGCATAAATAGGTAAATCCTCAAATCCGGCCTCTGGAACACTCTGACTTGAGATCATTCGGTATATTTCTCCCCATTTATATTCAAGATCAATACCAGTGATGGCTTTGGTGTCTTCATAGAAAACCTCAACTCAGGTTATTATTTTTACCTTTGGTTCTCCATCTGCTTGTTGTGCCTTCTTTTTCTGCTTCCGAGGCATGTTGCTGTGCGGATGATAGGCCTGTGTTGATCATACAACTTAGATTTAGTCTATTCACACATATAAATAGCAAACTATATATTGAAAGCAACAACGATATTAACCAGAACATTATCAACTCCTCATAATGCATGTTAAACAGCTTTGCTTCTTCCATAACCAAAATGTGCTTTCTATATATGAAGCTAAAAACCATGAAGCTTTCAAAGCTAGTTCGGACACAAGTTTACAAGCAAACTTCCATTGGGCGAACCCTACGTTTTCACCACGACCTAACATCTAATGGCGGGAAAACCCTGAAAACACCGAACTGTTGACCCCTAAACTTGGTCTTTGCCCACAACAGAAAATCCCTCCCCCGACATCCCATGAAAACCTAACCGCGCTTGACCGATGACTGCGCACTTGCCCTAAAATGGTGAAGGAGATGAGGGAGCGATGCAGATGGCGAAACGCTCGTCTGCACCCTGCCCTGTTTCTTCCATCAAATGTCAAAGAAGAAACCATGGCCGGCTGCAAAAAGAACCAGGGCTAGCAGGTGAGATAAACGACATCTACCTTAGACGACCCAGGGCGAGCCCACATAAAAAGAAACGGCCACCGCATTCTTGAAACAACCCCTCATGGTATAAGCAAAAATGACCTAACCCTATCAATTTGTGGTAAAAAAAAATGTTGAGCAACGAGATTGGATAAAAAAAAGAAATCCTACATGGAACTTTTGAGAGTGACCTGGACGAGCACGACCTTTGTCGGTAACCAATGTGCTCAAACACTGACAGCTCCTTGGCTCCAATTGGCAAACGGAAAGGTGAATAATGACTGTAAAACAGCCTCGACAGGATTTTATAAACTTAGACGTGGGTAAAGGAACTCGGCCGGGCAAACAACTGCGTAAAAGAGGCATCGGAAATGCACTTGTTATCAAACGTGAAGCATCGGATGGCTTCTGAAAACGAGCCCAATAGATCGGGCGAAAATCGTCGAAGCAATTAAAACAACCATCGGCAGGCCAACCAATTAACAATGCATCAGCATCGGAACACTAAGGGAAGGCGTCGAATCAGCTTCAAACTCCGCATCCATAGCGTTGACCCAAAAAACAACTTAAGTTCTCGAATCATTCCGAAAGAAATAGCCGATACGACGAAAAAACAGTTGACAAGGTTTCGATGGATATCAGAAAAAGATAGATGATGGGAGACTCGATGCATCGGAACGGCTCAGGACTAAGCTTTCGATACATCGGCAAAAATCTTCCGATGCAATAAACGAGGGGACATCCGATACATCGAAAAAGACTTCGGAAAGCTCACGATAGGGAACGTCAGCTGGCTAGACCACTGTGCACTCGATACATCGGAAAGACTATCAACTGTGCATCCGATACAAGGAAAACAGCTTTCAATTTTTTCAAACTTTAAAGTCATGGGGCAAAATTTGGTGAAAAAGCTAGACTTTCTAAGCCTTATATAAAACTAAAAAAAATAAGGGGGGCCCTAAAAATCCAAATTTTTTTGGGGGATAATAGTTGCAGCTGCAACAAATCCTTAACTTCTATGTTGTAAAGGTGCAAGCATCGCACTTGACATCCTCCTCATTATTTTGTTGGAAGGATTTAATTCATATCTATGCACTTCTCTCCACAATTAATCTTTTACTCTTTTCCCTTAACTCCTGTTATCACCAAACTTGTAGCTACCTCTATGAGGTGGATCCAAGATGGACGGTAGAGGGATGGGCAATAAAGAGGTGGAACCAAGATAGACTCGACTCCCAAATGGATGGTTGTCACGCCAATCGAGGCAATCTTCACTTGATGTTGTCTTAGCCCAAAACAACAATGGGGAAGACCCGGATCTACTCCCGACAGGAGAGATCAGACTGAAACACCATATCAAATCAAATGAAATTGAAGTACATAAGGTGTAAGGTAGAGTAAACCCTAGATCTATGGATGAAGTCACAAGGTGAATTAGGGCTTGGATCAGGGGTTTATGAGATGTAAAATTTGATCCAAGTTCGAAATAAAAGTGACCTATGAGCCTATTACTAGATCCGGGATCAAGGTACTAGCAAAAGATGACAATATCCACTGCTTTGGGAAACATGACCAATGCAGAGATGGTAAGAACAGGATTGGGGCTATCTAGTACCACGAGATAGACTCGAAAGAAGGTATAACAGTACCAAAGTACCTGAGCCACAAGGAAAAGATCAAATCGCAAGAGGAGGCAACATGAAGGGTAGCGCTAGGGTTTAGAGAGCAGTGCCTTGGGATTTGGACCCAATGGAGTCACCTAAGCAAAACGCCTAGGAGGAGCCACTTAGGGTTTGACCCGATCTACAAAACCCAGAAATGGTTTGCCAAGAGATCAAGCGGTTTGATCTATAATATTTTTTTATTTTTTATATTTAGGGTTTTAACATGAAAATGAAGATGCCAATGGATTGAGATCAAGACAAGAAGAACTAACCTGTAGATCTTACCTGGAAAACCTTGTAGATGCCTTGATGATGATGATCTATGTCGTCTCGATCAATTTGAGAAGATTTGGAGGAAGACTGTATGTGAAGCGATTTGCCCAAGGAAGCCAATGCGGCCTCTTTCTTGCACAACAAACGTCAACCATATCAGATTTGATGCATCAAGAGAAAAGAACAAATGCTACAAAAAAATAGCAAGATGAAATCATAGATCACAATGATACTAGTGAAAACCCCCAGATACAAGAGAAGCCAAGCCAAGCGAGTTGAGGAACCCCTGCAAAAACGCCCAAGTGAAGTCGCTCTCATGTAGAAAAGACAATGTTTCCACAAAAATATAGATCTCTTCACAAATACCCAAATGCTAGGAAGCAATAGATTTTCCAATCACCATCAAAGAACACCAGATGCAAAGGAGATCCAAGAATTTCCACAAAAATAGTTTTTCTATTATCCAAATCAAGGAGCCAAAGACCCCTTACAAATGAGAAGCTATCTCCTTTAAATAGGAATGAGCGATACCAAAATCATAACCACTTTTCAAATGGGTGGCTACGATTAAAAGATCAATATGTTCTAATCAACGGTTGAGATGAGCTCAACTAGAGTACATGAATCAATACAATAATATAATATATCAATGGACCAAATCACACTAGGAGAGGGGATCCCACTCAATAAAAAATAAATAAAGCTCATGGTGGGTCCAAGGGGTGTTAACTAACTCCCCTAGTGTGTCCCCATGGCACAATAATGAAGAAATTTGATAAACAATCACACTATTTCATATAGGACTTTTATCAAACACTTGAATACAAATCTGATTTATAATTTGTCTGAACCTAAAAATTCATGAGATGAATTTATTCGAAAGTCTTAAGTATAAACCCCAATGCATTCAACTTCAAACTGAATAAAAATGATAACAAAGAAATTTAGAGCCAAACCCAGGGCAAAACCTCACCAGAGGAAAACCCAGAGAAAGAATTTTATTTATGAGAGAAATTAGAAATTCAACAACTCAGAATTTCTATAGCATCAAAATAGTTTTAGAAACCCTGATCTGAAAAACTGCATTGAAAAACGAGCCATAATACTCACAACCAACCCACACGTGCGTACTGTACAGCAGATTTCTCGAAATTCGTGCCAAGTACGGACTGTACAGATTTTGCCAGCATTAAATGTAGAATTTTTTGTCTCGTAAATTGTGCTTGCTAATCTGCCTTGATTTATGTGCATGTACGATCAGCATTAATGGCTATACGGAATTGGTTGTACGATCAATGAATTCAGATGTCTTGGGAATCATGCCTTCAGATTGATGATCAGTTTCTCTCTCATAAATCAGAGATTTCTTTCTTGAAATTTATTTCTTTCTCTCTCTCTCTTGTCTTCTTCTTCTGATTAATATATCTCTTTTCCCTAGACATTCTTTTATACTTTATCTCACCCAAAACTACCCTAACTAATTCAACCAATTTAATCAAGTGAAGGCTCTCATTTAATGCACATATTCACTTTATTAAATACATTAAATGCACTTTTTGGGTCCCACAACTTAAACTCACTTTAAGTTTATAAAGTACAAAGTCACTTAAATAATATAAAAAACACACTTTACATTAAAAAGCTCACTAGGAAAATACAACTTATGTCCCCCCCATGTGACATCAATATCATGGGGAAGGACCAACTGAGTTATAAAAACTAACACTCCCTCTTAACGAGGGAGGTCCTTCTGACAATGCCTGTATCTCCACCACCTAGGTCTTTGTCCTCTGAAGAAGCTCCCTCTTGCTCTGGAATGTGACCTGGAGATCCATGTCGAAAAACAACTCTAATATGAGAATTGTCCTGCCTTTGCTCACAACCTCCATACTGGTTGAGTCTCCTGCCAGTACAGCTCTCCGCATCTAAAGGTATCATCTATGCATCTACTGCCTCTTCTTCAGATTCAGTCTCGAATAACCATCCACCTGACCCTAGAAACATCACTTCTCCTTGCAGAAAATAAAGTCTGTCTCTTCTATTCCCAAGTAAAATTGTGGTACCAACTGGGTTCTCTACCTGATATAGAAACATTTGTCTTGACTTGACAAACATTCTATACCCATCATCCTCCAATGATGACATAGAAAGTCTGCTAACTTTCATGCCTGGAACAAACAATACCCTATTTACTTCGAGAACATTTCCCAGATCTAGTTGGAATTTCACAGTTCCAACTCCTCTTATTTATGCTTTAGGATTTCCAATATATGTTTCAACAAAGTGTCCTAGGGTAATTTCTTCTATCCACTGAAAAACTCCATACTTTCCAGTCATATCGCTACTTGACTCGCCGTCAACTATCCATGTGTCATGGTAATCTACTAAACTATCTATGCTAGTCTCAACTGATGCCAAAGAAAATTCCTTTTCGAATTTGGCAGCAAAATCTAGCATTTCTGGTGATGTTGCTCCCTCTTTGTCTTCATCCTTCTTCTTAGGACATTGACTAGCATAATGACCAAACTTGTTGTAGTTATAGCACCGAACCTTACTGAGGCCTTTCTCCCTTTTTCCCCCCCCTTTACCTTTTCCTTTGATAAGAAGGGCTACATTTTCTTCACTGCTCTGAGTGCCATTCTGGAATGTCCCCTCCCGAGTCTCTTCTTGGACAAAGTCATCCCATAACCTTGTCCAATCATAAAGTTTCTCTCTGGCAACTACTCCTTGCACAAATGTGTGTCATTTTGCAGTGAACCCATTAAGAGCATATCTAACAAGCTCTTCATCTTCCACTTTCTCACCAGCAGCACCAAGTTCATCTCTAACTTCAGAAATGTTTATGAGATAAGTGGTTACTGTATCAGCATCAGTAATCTTGGTATTCCTCAATTTTTCTCTGAGAACCATCTTTCTATTTTGGTTCTTACTTTCATAAAGAGTACATAAAGCTTTCCAAATATCAAAAGCATGTGTCTTACCTCTGACATGAGGTATCACATGATCTTTTATAGAGTCAAAGAAAATTCTCTGTGCTTTGATATCTTTCTTTTCAAAAGCAGTTTTCAAAGCAGCATCTATGGCAACTGCGATGGTGTCTGAAGCACCAACAATATCCCATAGCTCCAACTCTTTAAACAATATGGTTATGCACTCTTTCCAAGGGATGAAATTATCAGATCCAGTCTGTCTTCATACCGCAATCCTGCTGAGGTCATGACTTCAACTGATAAACTTTAACTGGCCCTGACTTGAATCTCTTTTGTTCTGTATCACACAACTTAAAATACTTTCTTCAACAATCACACTCTGATACCATGAAAAAATTTGATAAACAATCACACTATTTCATATAGGACTTTTATCAAACACTTGAATAAAAATCTGATTTATAACTTGTCTAAACTTAAAAATTCATGAGATGAATTTATCCGAAAGTCTTAATTATAAACAACAATGCATTCAACTTCAAACTGAATAAAAATGATAACACAAAAATTGAGGGCCAAGCCCAGGGCAAAACCTCACCAGAGGAAAACCCAGAGCAAGAATTTTATTTATGAGAGAAATTAGAAATTCAACAACTCAGAATTTCTACAGCATCAAAATAATTTTAGAAACCCTTATCTGAAAAACTGCATTGAAAAACGAGCTAGAATACTCATAGCCAACCCACACGTGCGAACTGTATAGCAGATTTCTCGAAATTTGTACCAAGTACGAACTGTACAGATTCGGAAGCATTAAATGCAGAAATTTCTATCTCGTAAAGCATGCCTGCCAATCTTCCTCGATTTCTGTGCATGTACGTTCAGCATTAATGGTTGTATGGAATTGGCTGTATAGTCAATGAATTCAGATGTCTTTGGAATCGTTCCTTCAGATTGATGATCAGTTTCTCTCTCATAAATCAGAAATTCCCTTCTTGAAATTTATTTATTTCTCTCTCTCTCTTGTCTTCTTCTTCTGATTAGATGTCTCTCTTTTCTCTAGACATTCTTTTATACTTTATCTCACCCAAAGCTACCCTAACTAACTCAACCAACTTAATCAAAGGATGAGATTAGCTTTATTTGAGGGCTCTCATTTAATGCACATATTCACTTTATTGTATACATTAAATGCACTTTTTGGGTCCCACAACTTAAACTCACTTTAAGTTTATAAAGTACAAATCACTTTAATAATATAAAAAACACACTTTACATTAAAAAGAACACTAGGAAAATACAACTTATGCCCCCCCCATGTGACATCAAAATCATGGGGAAGGACCAACTGAGTTATAAAAACTAACAAATAAAAATAATATATTTTTTTAAATGCAAAATAGTGCCTCTTTGAGGAAATCGTGAGCCTCCAAAAGCTCTAGAAAATAATAAAATATGCCTGAGAGATGGATGTGGGTCCATCCAAGTGTTGAAACTGCTGGAGAAGGAGTGGAAAACATCACACTTATCATCAAAACTTATCCCATGCCATTTGTTGCCTTACTATCCCAAAGCGAATTCTTCAGTAGCCATTTTTATCATTTTAAATCTGCCTCGAGAAACGTGATATGGCCAAAACTGCCTTCTGGAGTGTCATCGTTATCAAACTAAGCCCACCAGGCTCTCTGAGAAGGGGGTAATATGATAAAAACAAGTGGTTGGACCACACCCTCCTCATACAGCGCTCTAGGAGAACCAAACAAATCATCCTTCTGCTCTAACAAGCCATTCAGTGTAGCAAAACCAATGTTATCGGAACCGGACCGGAACCGGCAAAACCGGCCAGTCTGACCGGTTTACAGGGTTGGCCAGTCCGGTTAGCAAAAAAAAACCACAAAACCGGATTTTTTTCCAAACCGGGTACTGAACCGGCCAGAACCGGTCAAAACCAGCCGAAACCGGTCAAAACAGAGCGAACCGGCCAAACCGGCCAGTCTGAACTGGGGACTCACGAAACTCAAATTTTTTTAAAAAACCAGAAAATAAAACTTTGCTGATGTACTTTGGAGCCTCTTTGTTAATGTACTTTTGGTTCAGAACCTCAGAGATGTATTGCACTAGGTGCTATTTTGGATATTTGCACCCATATTTGCTATATATATGAGAAACTTTGCATATTTCTGTATTAATAGTTTGGATTCATATGTATGCACATGAATATATATGTCTTTTACAAAATATGAATATTTTATGTATTTTTTAGTCACCCGGTTTTTTGCTGGTTCTGCTCCGGTTCACATTTTTGGCTTCGCTGGTTCGATGATCGGTCCGGTTCCGATAACATTGGACAAAACTACACCAGAATGATACACTAAGACAAATCATCACTGTAACTGCCCGAAACTGAAAACAAGTTGTCTCATTGGACTCAAGCGCATACTCACACACCCTCTAAGGTGTGTACTCACACACCCTACAGATCTCTGCATGATCAATAATATAACCCAGGCTAACATCCATCTGCTGCAAGTGTTTAGAGGTTAAGGCATGCTCCACAAATCATTGAAATTAAAATTATAACAAGTAGCAATCATTTCACTGGCGATCTATCAACCAAATATAGAGTTTCATTAATTAACTATAACTTAGACCAGACTTTCAAGACCATACTCACTTCATAGTTGTAATCAATTTGCTAGTGAAGGGTGAAGGCTAAAATCAAAAGGCTAGGCTGAAAGGTGACTACTAACTCAACACTGTGACACTTTGGATATGGAAAGGGGATACTCACTCTAGCATATGTCGGAAAAGCAACAACACGGGGGATGGCAGTGTCTCCCAAATGGATAAGCTACGTTCAGAGGTGCTTATTCACCTTGACAAATGCTCACAATCCAAATCAAATACAAATGAGGCCAACAATCTTTGGATATAACTTTTTAGGAACCATTGCTTTTTGGGCCTTTAAATTTCCATAGCCTTGATCCATGCATTTATAACACGAATTTTTATTATTTAGGCTTTATGCATTCATGTATGTTTAAAAACACTACTTTTCATGAATGGTATTTTCACAAGATATTCATTTCAATATACTTCAAAGCCAATTTCATTAGGTTTTCTTTGCATTCATGTATATTTAAAAACACTACTTTTCATCAATGGGCTTTTTCATAAGATATTCATTTCATTTCCAAATACATTGTAATGATGGCAGCGTTACTTGTTTCAGGTTTAGCCAACACAACCTAGGCAACCCAGAGCCGAGACACAAATAAACAGGGAAGTTTGTCCAACAAAGAGGCTCTAGTGGGGAAAGGTCCTCCATGCCACAAGTCAAGTAGTAGATCGGGTTGGAAACATAACTGGAAGGTAATGGATGGGTGGAGATAGTGAACAATGAAACCAACACTAGCAAGCCAAAGTATGGTGAGAATGATCACCTCTATTCTCCCTAAGGAAGGTAAAACCAATGAGTATGGGTCAAGAACGTCCAGGTCTAAGTAGGGACATACATACATAATATCAATTCATCAAAGTCCACATATTTATATGACCGCCAGATCACGACACTAGATGCTAAGACATGTCACAAGAATGAGTATAAGAGCAATAATAACCATAACACAAGATAATATCTGTTGAGTCATACACATGTAAATAAATAATCTGAACCAACATCTGTCTAATGATAAGTTACTGATGCAATTCTAGGCACTACTAATTGCTCTGCAAATGGCTAAATGACTCCATCAATCCTCAAATCTGAGTGTCCTAAGACTCAGTCATGACATGGGAGAGTACTATAGTCCATCATCAAATAATGATCCATCATAGATGCCCATCTCAACATCTCATATGTAAGGGAACAGGCCGAAAAGTGTAATGGAATTTGAAAAATAGAATATGGTAGCTTGGCTACTATATATGTGATAACAAATCCATCTCAAACATCCATTGAAGTGAAAAGAAATTTGACATTGCAATGCAACTACAATGTTTCCTTTCTAAATTTTTGAGCATTAACAATTTACCAACAATTCTATATAACGAAATATTAACAATCACTTAAAAAAATAAATGTGTCACTAATGTGAGAACTTTTGAGATTAGAGAAAATAATGGAAAGAAGATAGGGCTTAACAGTTATGGCCAACAAAAGTCCTTAAGGGATTTGTAATTATACCTATATGTGTTCTATAAGCACAATCATTCATCGCAAGAGGCCTTCTCAATACTCACCATTGCACAGGGCATATCTTCTTTGTCAAAAAATCAATTCATTGTTTGACCTTTGAAAGAACAAACTAATAATCATCATAGTGGAAAAAATCGTGATTTTTTCAAAAATTGGACATCGCGAAAAATTGGAAAAAATCGGGGAAAATTGGCAAACAGGGGAAAAAATCTGTAAGCAAATTTTGACCCTATTGAAGTACAAAATTTGCATTTTTTAATGCTCGTCGCAGTTTGCCGATTTTTGTCGATTTTTTCGCCGATGTTGCTGAGAAGATGTTTACTATACCCTCGCTGATTTTTTGCCGATGCCGATTTTTTCCACTATGATAATAATATCACCAAGATGAGAAAGAGCTCAATGATCATAACCCCCATGCTACTAGCATCAACATCATAAAACTGCTCACTCACTGAACTCAAACGAAGTCTTCTCAGATGTGTTATCACCCGCCTTGTAGTTGCCCGCGTGAGGTGGATCCAGGATGGATGGTAGAGGGGCAAGCAACTAAGGGGTGGAACCACGACTGCCTAGACTCCCAAATGGATGGTTGTCACGCCAATCAAGGCAGCCTTCACTTTATGTTATCCTAGTCCAAGACAACAATGGGGGAGACCCAGATCTGCTCCCGACAGGAGAGATCAGACCTAGACACCAGAAGAAGATCAGATGGGGCTTCAGGGTACTTAAGGTGCAAGATAAATGGAAACCCTAGCTCTAGGTTTAAGGTACTAGCAACTGATGGAGATGACCACTGTCTTGGGAAACGTAACTGTGACAGGGTGAGCAAGAACAGAGTTGGGACTGCCTAGTACCAAGGGGACAATCTCAGTGAAAGATAGATGACTTGAGTTATTAGTAGGTGTTGGCAAAAGGAATAGGAGTGAGGTCAAGTTGGGGCTAGCGCTAGCTAGGAGATCAGTGCCTTGTGTGCATTGGGCAATGGAGTCAGCAGTAAACCAATGTTTCAGAGAACTCACCTGGGAGACACCCTGATCTACGAACCCAGAAAGTAGTTGATCCAGAAAAGCTAAGGTACAGGAGACCCAGCTCAATGGATGGCTAGCGCTAGGGCTTAGGAAGACAGATGTGCAGTTTTAGGCAGTGTTCCACCAAGTTTCCGGGACGAGGGGGCATGGGAGTGGGGAAACTCACATTGGGGAGGTGTAGAGACACCCTAAAATTTTGGGGTATTTTGGGGGATGGGGGGCCGAGGAGGGGTCAGGGTCCCTAACATAGCGGGGTCGATCTCTAAAATTATAAAAAAAAAAGAGAAAAATAATAAAAATATGAACCCCAACATATAAACATATCAATTCCTCATCCCATTACCATTTGCATACTAGCATGCTTATGTTCCTGAAGACTTTAGTGTAATTTAATGTAATCGTTATAGTCAAGCATATCATATCGATGTTTGTTTCTTTTTATTTGTTTTGTATTTCATTTTAAAATGACCATTTAGTGTAAAATCCCAAAATTTAAGATGAACCATTTCTTTTTTAAGTAAAAAAATTTTAAAAATCGAGGGCAGCAAGGGCCTGTCGGAGCCCCCCATTTTTAGGAGGGGGCGTGTGGGAGCCCCCCCATCCGGGAAACTCCTAGAGCTGCGTTTCCCCAAGTTTCGCAGAAAGGGGGCCGCTGGGAAACGTTTCCCATGGATCCCCCCAGCCCCCGGGGCGTGGGAAGCGTAGGGGGCGAGCCCCCGACCCTGGGAGGCGCGTCTCCATGGAACACTGGTTTTAGGGTTACCTGGAGGCTAATGGCTTCGCGTTGAAGGAGAGAAGAGGTTAGGGTGACCTGATCCACAAGCCCAAATCAAAAAATCAACAGAAAAATCAGATCTGGAAAAGTCAAAATTTGATGAGGGGGGCTAGGAGGCTGAAAACTAATTTTTCAGATCTAGGGCAAACCGGGAGGAACTAGCACAGCTTTGGGGGTGTTCTCAAGTGCTTGGGCCCTGATCTATTAGCCTATCTTGTCAGATTTCAAAAAAAATCACTTCCGAAAAAGTCCAATTTTCAGTGAGGGCACTAGGGCAGATTCAGTCAATTTTTCAGATCTAGGCCAAATGGTCAAGCAGTTGCACAGCGTTGGGGTTGATTTAGGCTGTGTGGGACCCGATCTATCCGTCTATGAAGTCAGAAATCAGAAAAAACTCAAAACCCTAGCATGTCAATTTTTCAGTGGGGGCGTTATGCAGTTTTCTGCTCAAAAATCAGATCTAGGTCAAACTGTGAAGAATTTGACCAGCATTTCAGTTGATTTGATGAAGGGGAGGCCTGATCTATGAAACCCAGAAATGGTTTGGCAAAAGATCGGACTATTCCCAAGTTTATTGATTTTTAGTGTTTTTAGTGTTTCAGGAGTTTTCATAAAAAGTTGAAGAAAAGCGAGGTACAATGGAATAAGATCTGAAAAAGAAGAGACTTACATGTTGGATCTTACCTGGAAATGCTTGTAGAAGTCTGTAACAGTGACGATCTTTGTTATCCCGATCAATTATGAAAGATCCCCATGATTTCTATGGCATATGCAAGCTCCAAGCCACCAATGCGCCCCCTACCCTGCATGAGCAAACGTCAACCATATCAAATTTGCTAGTACAAGATAAAGAAACTGAATGCTACAAGACAGTAAAATGAAGTAATCATAGATCACAATGAAACTAATGAAAAGCCCCTGATCCAAGACGAAGAGAACCGAGCGAGTTGAGGTCCCCCTACAAAAACGCTCCAGCCAAAACGCCCTCCTGTAGACAAAATAATGATAGCCACGAAAAATATAGATCTCACGAGAATTTCCACAATGCTAGGAAGCTGAAGACTAGCTAATCACCATTTGAGCACATCAGATGCAAAGCAGATGCAGAAAAATTTCCAAAAAAAAAAATCTTTCTATTATTTAGATTCCAGAGCCAAAGACCCCTTACAAATGAGAAGCTCTCTCATTTAAATAGAAATGAGAGAACCTCAATCATAACCAAATCCTAACCACTTTCAAAACGAGTCGCTAAGATTAAAAGATGAAATGTTCTAATCAATGGTTGAGATGAGCTCAACATACAATACATGGATCAATATAACCATAATTTACCAAAGTGGACTAAACCACCCAAATAAAGGTAACCCATTCAACAAGAAATAAATGAAAGCACATGGTGGGTCCAAGGAGTGTTTGACTAACTCCCTTTGGGTGTGCCCATGGCACAATAAATAATATAACAATTTAATTCTTTGACTTTTGTGCCTCCTTGAGGAAATCGTGAGCCTCCAAAAAATAATAAAAAATGCCCAAAAATAGGTGTGGGCGTAATCAAGAGCAGCAACTGCTGGAGAAAGTGTGGAGGACATCACTCTCATCATCATGACTCATCCCATGTCATTTCCTTGCCTCAGTAGCCCAAATCGATTTCTTCAATAGCCATTTAATCATTTTTAATCTGCCTCGAGAAACATGAACCTGCCAAAACAGCCTCCTAGGGTGCCTGCGTTGTCAAACTGAGCCCACTAGGCTCTCTGGGATGGGGCTACTATGGTACAAACAAGTGGCTGCACCCCACTATGCCCCTACAACGCCCTAGGAGATCCAACTGAAACATCTCCCTGCTCAAATATATCAATCTGTGAAGAAAAACTGCATCAAAAAGGCAGAATGAGCCTGATCACATCTGTAAGTGCCCGGAACTGGAAATCAACTGTCTCATTGGACTCAGAGAGTCCAAATCCATCTAAAGTGTATACTCATACCCCTCATAGGTCTCTATCTGACCATCAACCACATCAAATAAACAGTATAACCATCTATAACTGATCAGATACCCATAATAACTCATAATACATCCATCTGCTGCAAGTGTTAAAAGGTTAAGACATGCTCTACAACTCATTCAAGTAACAATCACAACAAGTAGCATTCATTTCACTAGCGGTACATCGACCAATACATATATAAGACGTTATTTATTACTACTTAGACTTAGACTTTCAAGACTATACTCACTTCATAGTTGTAGCCAATTTGCTAGTGAAGGGTGAAAGGTGAAAATGACAAGGCTAAGGCAAAGGATGACTTCCTACTCAACATCATGACACTTTGGATAAGGAAAGGGAAAACTCACTATAACCAATGTCGGATAAACAACAACACAAGGAATGGCAGTGCCTCACAAATGGATGAGTTGTTTAGAGAGTGCTTATTCAACTTAGGCATCATGTCTACATCAAGCTTGATCCAAGTTCATTAGGATCACATTTTATTCCATCACCTTTTTGGTCTATATGACCCTTTTGGGACTTCACCAGTGCTTAAAAGCACAGCTAATCGCAGCTTTCATCCGGGACATATTTATTTTAATAAGGTCAGCAATTTTTGGATATAGCACATTTTAAACCATTGCTTTTTGGACCTTTTCTTATACTCTTCAAGGAGTATTTTAGCATTTCATTGCTCTTGCCCTTTTTACATATGTTAAGAAACACAGTTTTACAATTTTTATTTTCCACGGACGCATATTCAATATTTTCAATATAGGTAGTACATGAGCTTTCAGTTTTAGCCAACAACATCTCAAGTGACTAGGGGGGGTTCTACACAATGCCAAACATCGGGACAACCGACCAGAATGATTTAGGCATACAATCCAACTCACCAAAGGCAAGTTCTGTCACCAACTCAGAGCCGAGACACAATATAAACGAGGCTTGTCCAACAAAAGTTCTTGTGGGGAAAAAGGTCCTCCATGCCATAAGTCAAGAAGTCAGTCGGGTTGAAAACTAAAATGGAAGGTAATGGATGGGTGAAGACAGTGGATGATGGAGCCAACACTAGCAATCCAAAACAATGGTGGGAATGACTACCTATATTATCGCTAAGGAGGGTTAA
>LPNX010205165.1:7465-27794 GCA_001517045.1 Pseudotsuga menziesii | reverse complement strand
AGCAATAATAACCATAACACAATATAAAATGCTGAGTCATAACCATGCAATAAAATCCATCTGAGACACCATCTGTCCAATGAGAAAGAACTAATATAAAACTGGGCATCAATGACTGCTCTGAAATGACATAAATGGCTACATCGATCCTCAAATCTAAGTGTCCTGAGACTCAGTCCTGACATGGGAGAGTACAATAGTCCACTAACATAATAATGATCCATCAAAACTGCTCATCTCAGCATCTCACATGTAAGAGATCTAGCTGAAAAATGTACAGTGTTTGAAAAGTAGAATATGGTAGCCTGGCTACTATATATGTGATAACAAGATGCATGTCGTTGTATTTGTAACTTCGAAAGATATTCTGATGTATATTATTATTGTATATTGTTGTACCCCCATTGGAGATGTGTTTTCCTCCTTTCAGGATGTCCCTTAGTGGCTCTATGACTATATTTCAAGTGTCAGACACAAATATGCTAGGACACGTGTTTGGCACATATCCTGAAACAGGACATGTGCGAACCACATGTTCGACACATTCCCTACATGTGTCCCACTCTAAAAAGCATTTTTCAATGTGCTTCTTCATTTTTAGTTGTACCGAAAGAGATCTCACAGTCTCTCATTGTGCAAGTAAAGGGTAAAATTGAGCTTCGAAGGGATTCCAAGTGTTTTGTAAATATTTAGTTTCTAAAAAATGTTTATATTTCTATGTCATGTTCACTCGACATGTCAAGTGACTTAGTTTATAAACAACAAGAAACCAAAATGTGTTATATGGAACTCCTAAAAACATCATTCTACACGTTATTTTTTGTAAGTTTGCTTTAGTTATTCATAACTAACTACTACAATGTATTCATGCTAATCCCAGGGGTCACTACACATTGAGAATGGTATAAACTTTAAAGAATTAAGGCTCGCACAATCGACCAAAAGAAGTGTTCACAATTGTCACAAGTACATGACAACAAATAAATGTAGGCACTCAAGGTCAATCTAACATGATTAAGCAAGGGAAGGCCCAAGCACTCTTGTGATATATAATTATGTTAACCCCAAGAGAAGGATCAGAAATAGGCTTCTTATCCCTTTATCAGTATTAAGGACTAAAAGTCACATTATTGTGTAGGGTGTCATCATGGAAGAATAATAGAAAGTGCATGTGGATAAGGTGTTAAGAATGGATTTAAAGAAATAGCCTCACCCTTATGATGCATATGTTGCTCTCTCACTTGTATCTCCTCACTATCTAGTTAAAATCTCCATCAATTTTTAGCTGGTCTATGTTACAAAATTGGAATACTATGCGAAAAGGCAAGCTCTCATACAATTTTTATGGAAGTGGCTTTCATACCTGTTCTCGCATATACATTTGTCAGCCAGGATTCCATGATGCAGCATGTAGACTTGTCTCTTTCTATTCCGGGCTACTTTTACATGGGGTATCAGCATGGATCTCTACAGCTTCATTTCACTTCAGGGCCTTGTTCTTGATGTTTTCCTTGCCAAGACTAAGACCCAGGAATCCATTGAGGTGATTTTGGTGATGATCTAGTTCATTTCAGCAGAGCAGCAAATCCGGAGTTGGTACAAACACAGCCAGGGGCTTATCAGTTGGAGACAGGTATACATGGTGAAATCAAGTATATTTCCTTGGTTTCGTTGTTGCTCTGTGATGTATCTCAGATACCTGTACTTGTCATGTTAGGATGATCATAGTGACCTATGCTATAGGTTCTTTATTGCTCTAACCTTTATTATGATTGATCAAGGAGTCCAATGTGAAGATTGTTGCTCATGCCATGCTCAAACAAATGTAAGCCTTAATGCTAGGTTGGTTCCATTGCATCTCTATCCGTCCATCCAGTTCATCCATATTTGCTTCTACCCCATGACAATGACTGATAGAGACTTGTGAGATTGAAGACCTTTCCCCATTCTGACTACTATGTGTGACGAACTCCATGTTGTTATGTATCTCGAGCTATGAAGTATGTATCTTGGCCGGTGTGGCTAGGTGCATCGGGTTGTCATCCTTAAGTTCTCAAAACAAGTGCTCCACCATAACAGTGTTGTTAAACACTAAAGCATCGAAACGCATAAAAGTTATATCTAAAGGATGCAAGAATATAAAATGTGGAAAAAGGTAGTCAGTGGCCAAGAGATTGAGCCCCCATTCCTTGTATAATGTAAGGCTCGGTTTTCCCTCTACAGGGGCATCAGGGAAAGGCGAACCCATCAAGGCTACAGACTTATCGCGGGCAGCGGGTAGCCTAGTCATTTACTGGAGCCCAAAAGGCTTTCCAAGGCACCTGCTCTTGTAGGATGGCTACTACCTTATAAAAGCTATGAAAGTCATTGAAAGGTTAATCGTCAAAGGATGAGCACTCACCCCTTGTATGGTGTTCGGCTCAATGGGCCCCATAGGGCCACAAGGTGAGACTAGTCAAGAAAGACTGGGTCTTTGTCAGTACTAGAGCCCAGAAGGCATCCAGGGCACCTGCCTTTGAAGGTTGACCTATACTTGAAATAAAGTTGCAAAGGAAAACTTACCCAAGGGAAGCATACCCAAGTACTTCACCCATCTGTGAGACACATCCATCCCCTATTGTTGTCTGTCATACATGTGTCACCTTGGTAGAGTTTATTAGTTGTCAGTCGAATAGATCACTAAGTCAAAGTCAGTCAAAATCATGTCCCTTACCTTAACATGGATCTTCCATCACCACCCATCTATAGCATAATTGGTTACACCTTTTAAGTATGGCATGAGCAAGCAAACTACCAGAAGGCTCTAAGATCTTTCAGAAGCAAAGGTATATTTTATTATTATTATTATGTTTGGTCACTATCATTATGAATAACTGATTTAAGTTGGGTTCTGATATACACCATTAGAGCATGGCTTACGTTGGAATGTGGTAGGATCATACTAGTATAGTATCTCTCCTTGATTTTGGGTACTTTGACCTAGTCAACTCAATTAACCGAGTCAATCACGTTTCCCAAGGAAGTGACTAAAAAATACAACATGGTCTATATTTGTTCGAAACATGCCCAGGACCAATACTGCAGTTTTAGTTTTCGGAGTTTGGCCCCGATTCTCCAGAAAAATGATTATTATCACTTAATTATTGGCCAGATGACCTATTTTTTATTCAGATGGTAGTATGTTTGGTTCTCCCAGAGCAGAGTAGCGTTCCAGGGGGTATGAGTAGTCACAATTAATCAGTTAACTAAGAGATTCAACCAAGTTTCCCTCACTTGTCTATTCCGTATCCATAATTTTAGGGTTTCTTGGTCTTAGGGACGCCCCCTGGGCTTAGTCTTACTGGGTCCAAAGTGTCGATATCCTTGACTGGCATGACAACCGAGTTCTTTTGGAAGTCCTGGATACTGTAGGTCATAACATTAGTTGCCTTTCCTCTGTCGTCCTGAATAGGATCATCTCATAGGGCATCTACAAGATTTGTGATAACAATACCTTATTATTTGAACACAAGGACGAGAGGGATCTCATTTTTAGGAATGGTACCTACTTCATGCGGATGAGAGGAATGTTTTTGAACAAATGGACCTTTCATTTCAACCCAGAAGTAGATGTGCCTTTTGTTGTTACAGTTTGGGTAAGACTTCCCCACCTTCCTCTACATTGTGGGAACACCAACTCTATAAGAGCCATAGGAAATGTCTAGGAAAATATATAGACAAATCCAATCCAAAATCGAATTTATTTGCATGCACCCAAATTTGTGTCAAAGTTGATCTAGAAAAAGGGCTCACAAAAGCAATAACCCTAAGTGTAGATAATTGGTCTCATTTGCAAAAGCTTTATTATGACCAACTTCTCTTCAAACACAAAATATGCCATGAATACGTACACACTTTGCTCAAGATTGTACGAAAGCATTGCCTACCCAAGAAACCCCAGAACAATAAGAGTAATGGCAAACTATTAAAAACAAAATCAGGCAACTCTCAAGCGTGTCCTTCCACAACAACTCCACAAGTTGGGAAGAAGCCTGAGACTAGCCAAAAGAGGAAATTGGTTCGTCAAACAACAGGTATGATGTCATTTCTTTGGCAAAGGAAAGCCCTTCCTCAAAAGCTCCAGAATCCACTCCAATCGATAAAGAGGCGCAAAGTAACAAGGAATCCATCTCAGCTGCTCAGCTGACAATGGCAGCGCCCTTTCCATTTCTCTCCCCTGAAATCGCAGCTCATTCGTCAATCCCCAAGCCACATTCAAATTTGGTCTCCAATCGATGATGGAAAGCTCTATTGGGGGAGGTTCAAGACATTTTGAAAAGTCCGAGAATGTAGCAATTGATGACAACTCAAGATGAAGGAAGTATCAAGCCCTCATTTAGTAAATAATATAAAGTGTCCAAGAAGTATAGAGATTTAGGAAGCAAGTTGAAGGTAGTGGAATTAGGAGCGTTAATCAAATAAAAAAACCTTTCTATCCTCCTCATCCAGAAGACTAAATTAGAAGATGAAGAAATGTTGGAATTGGGAAACAAGCAGTGGAAAGGTAGTAAAGAACAACATTAAGCTCGGGAGGAGCTTGTAGAGGAATCTATACATTATGGTTGGACTCTCCTTTTGAATTGATCTTGACCAAAAACACTCAGCACTGGAACCTTGTTGAATTGTTGTGTAAAAGCAGTTGTAAGCACTTTAAAGTTATTAACATTTACACCTAGTATTAAAAGAAAGTATTTCAATAGAAAACAAGATACTGGCAGGTGATTTTAAGATGGTCTTATATCAAGGAGAAAAACAAGGAGGAAGCATAGTCCAAGATCCATTCAGAAATATTCTAGAGGACATCATTTTAGACAGGGACATGGTGGATATAAAACCAAAACAAGCAATTTTACCTAGACAAATCTGAGAATTGGGTCGGGCCATATAGTGGCCAGACTTTATCAATTCTTAATTCAGAGTGGAACAATGGAAAAGGCGTTCGAGGTTAGCTCTCACATCATCCCCTCTACAACCTCGGAGCACAAGCCAATTTCCCTTTCTTTCTGTCCTGTTTGAAATTTTGGCCCCCTTCCATTTCATTTTAATACTCTCTGGCTTCAAGATCCGAGTGTTTTTGTGCTCATCTCAGATACTTAGAGACTGAAAAGTGAAGTCTCTCCTTGTTTCATTTGGGAAATAAAGCTCAAAGTGATGAAAAGCTACACAAAAATAATGGGCCAAATGAAATTATTTGGATCCCTAAACCAACAGGAAGCTTCTTCAACAACAACTAGTAGATGGAAGATCAAGAGGTGACACATCAACAATTATATACAAAGAGGGATTTGTATGGTAAACTTAATCATGCATTCAAGAAAAAAGAACATTGGTTATTGAGATATCCCAATCTTTGGTTGAAGGCTGAATATTAAAAAACCACATTCTTTCATAAGCAAATGAAGGTCGAGCAACAAAGAAATATCATAAATGAGATGAGCAAAGCTAATGGTGAAAAGGTTATAGAATTTGAGGAAATAAAAAAAGAGGCATTTGAGCATTATAAGGAGCTTTATACAAAGAAGGAAGATGCAGGCCCTGGTTATGTGGCAACATGATTCAAGGAATCCCAAGCCTGGTGACATAATAAAAAAACAGAAACTCAACTGTTGAAATAAGTGACAAAGTAGTAAATGCCATTGTGTGTGGAACCAAAACAAGAACCAGGCCTAAACAAATTCACAATTCATTTCTTTCAAACTTGCTGGCACATTATCAAGTATGATCTATGCAGAATGCTATGTGGAGTTAAGCAGAAAGCTAAATTACAAGGGAATACAAACTCCGCCTTCCTAGCTTTTATCCCTAAAGAGTCCAATGCTCTTCCTTCTCAAGGTTCATACCAATTTTGCTATGTAACGCCTCCTACAAAGTCCTATCAAAAATCACTGCAAATAGACTTAAGAAGGTCATCCCAAAGATAATCTCTGAAAATCAAGGGGGGTTTTATTCAAAACAGGAAGATAATGCAAAATATCCTCTTGGTTCAAGAAGCCATCCATTCTAACAAAAGAAGGAAGAAAGCATGGTAGTCAAATTGGACATGGCCAATGCCTTTGACCGGATACATAACTCTTTCTTATTATTAGTCTTAAGCGTATTGGGTTTGATGATTCCTTAATTAACTGGATAAAGGCTTGTATAAACGAGCTCGAGATAGCTCCTTTGATTAATGGGAGGTTAACCTCCTTTCAAAGAAAAAGGGGCATGAGGCAGGGATGTCCCCTATCCCCACTATTATACATCATAATGGAAAAATCATTGAGCCGCAGTTTGGAAAGAGAATAAGCAAAAGGTAGCCTCAGGGTTTTCTCTTTTTTCTAAGGAGTTAGAGAAATCAATATCTCAACTTGCAAACGATAATCTTCTTTTAGGAGGATCCTCTTATTAGATTGTACCACACTAGGTTCAAAGGAGACTTGGACAAATTTATGGATGCCCCCAAAGGTAAGGTTACCAAAAGAAAACGTAGTATCTATGGGTGGAAAGTAGGCTCTCATCAATTACAGAGCATTTCATGAATCCTAGAATTTCTCTTTAAGCAAGGATGGTCCTCATTTACCTATATTTTGATCCCCATTGTGATTGTTTGGAGTTTCAAAGGAAAGCTTGTGGCAGGTTATCACTCAGAAGATACAAAGGAAAATGCAGCAATGGGTGACACAATGGCTCAAGATAGCGGGAAAAATCATTTGATTAATATGGTGCTCTCTTCTCTTCCACTATATCAAAGTTCAATATTGCTTGCCCCTTAAGGATTTTCACAAAAGCATTGTGGGAGAGAAATCAGGAAATATATCTGGTAAGGAGGTAAGAGTAATTCTAAAAGATTTCATCTAATAAATTGGAGCACTGTAACTGCCCCAATAGATTGAGGAGGACTAACAATTATAGAACTCCATTTGATGAATTTGGCCATTCATAAAAAGTATTTGTGTTGCTCCCATATCAGGTGTCTTGATGAGCCCATTTTGGATGAGAAAGGGTCTCCAACCTAGAAGTTGGGTAAAGCAGCGACTCCAATCATTCAAATCATCTATCGTGGATTCCAGGAAATGGTAAAATACCCATGGAAGACGACATAATGGAGAAGAAGTTGTTAACTCAAATTTAGGAGGTGAAAGAATGAAAAGAGTGGATGGAAACTCATAATCTATTAAACATTGGTCAACATCCAAGAATGGAACAATCCTGTCCCCAGATTATGGTCTAAGTGGAAGAGGATCGAGTATCTAGAAATGTTGGAGCAATGGGCAATTATAATCTCAAATCTGAAAGGAGAAGCTCTAGTCACTAGGTCACCAAGACAAGAGGGCCTTGCAAAACATGATAACAAGGGATAAGATCGCATGATTGATCAAACCCTAACTTGGTGAGGTTGTAAAACAAGGTAGGGTTTCCAAGGGAAGTGGTCTATAAAAAACCCCTTCCATTAATTTTTTTTTGGGTGCACCCTAAATGGCAAATATCTGTGGTGCCACATTCCACTTAAGAACAAAGCTACCCCACACAATTCCTGTATACAATAAGCATGAAAGTAGAGATGAAGTAGATTAAAAACACTAGCCCTTTACTCTCTCAAGGGGGTGCGCTAGCCTCCACATGTCAATCGATCCATAAAGTGAGCAATATCCAAGTGAAACTCTAAATTTTAGCATTTATCCAAACCTTAGAACTCCCTCCAGTGCTAGAAATACGCAAAACGTAGTAGAGTGCTCCATCAAATAGGGTAGAAATCAGCAAGAAAAGGTCCTCATTGCTCAAGTGGGTACAACCACAAATATATTAGGTGACCCACCAAACTGCTTGAATAATACCTCCAAAACTGTTCCACATAGCTTCTCTAAATTTGTAATGGAACTTCCAAATATGGCTACAGGTTTAAATCTATCGAAGAAAAAATCCTTAACGATCCTACAAATTATCATAAGGAATCATAGAAAGGGGAGGTCCCCTCTCTAACTCTATGCACAATCCATCATACCCTACAATAAGTGCTTTCAAGTGGTTTTCACCCCATCTAAACCCACATATCTGCAACAAAACATCACATTGTAAGGGGTTGGTGCCCCATAGTCTAGGGTAAACCTCCTCCATAAAGTTGTAGTCTCCCTGATAAATAGTGAAACTTCTTCAAACAACCCCAATAAACAATCCTTTAAGGTGGAGAGACCTCCTCTAAATCAAGTGGAATAATGCCCAAGATATGGAAACAAGTGGTTAAGAGGCTAGCGGCCTTCTTTAAATGGTTGTAAACTACAAAAAACTCCATCAAAGCTAGCATCCTGCTCCTAAATTATGGCTACTAGGCTCCTCCAAAGGCAACGCGCTTCCTAAATGGTAAATATCCTCCAATTATAGCATTAAAAGTGGTGAAGCAAACATGTCCATTACTAACTTCATTCAACCACCTCAACGTCCTCTAACCTCCTTGACACATCATCATAAAATATTATTAAAATGCCTCAACATGTGTGCGAAATCAGGGAGATCCAAAAAGTGAATGTCAATATCAAACTAGACCTCGGGATCCATGACAGTTGCATAAAAATATATATATAAAAAGAGCAATGTCAATGAAGGATTAGAGGAGGATGACGATGTAAGGCCATTCCTTCATGCCTAATCAAGCCAACAAAGCATCAATCAACCATCCAACAAAGGCATCCATGCCCATGAAGTAAAAAAAGACCCATGTCAACCAAGTAAACCCTGTCCAAATGTCAAGTGAGCTCCCAACGTGTTACACCTCAGAGTATCTGCAATGTTCCCTACAAATCCCCAGGGAAGGGTTTTTTTTTGCTATGTAAAGACCAAGATTTGAGCATAGAGTGTTGATTTAGGGCTAAACACCCCTGCCC
The DNA here is from genome assembly GCA_001517045.1 of Pseudotsuga menziesii. NCBI lineage: Eukaryota > Viridiplantae > Streptophyta > Pinopsida > Pinales > Pinaceae > Pseudotsuga > Pseudotsuga menziesii. The sequence continues at coordinate 18,897 of LPNX010205165.1, read as the reverse complement.
TTATCGTGGATGGTCTTCTTGATAAACTCCTCCAAGAGGTGCTCTCCCTATAATGGTCAGTGCCCTTGGGGGGCTAATCTTTGGGACGCATGACCACACTCATTTATTTGCCATGTGAAAGGTGATAGCATTTATTTAGCACACCTTATTTGCTCACTTGGACTATTTTTGGTTATAAAACGCCTCTTTTAGGTTATGTTACCTGCAAATTGTACTTCCTTATTGAAGAAGCCTACAAGTATAATGAAGGAGGACGTTGAGGGCACACATCTGTTAAGGTTTGTTGGGGCATGACATCCCCCTTTGGCAGACCTAGCAATTGGTTTAGCCTAATTGCATTTTTATTATTAGTATTATGTCATTTAGAGTGGTTTAGCCCCCAAATTGAGGGTGAGCATGCCAAAATGTTATATTTCACATTATCTTGTAGGCTAATAACTTAAAATTAGGTGAGGCTAGTCTTATATAAATAATGCAATCTCTCATTGTAAAAACAGGAGATATGCGTCCATTATGAGATCTTTTCATTTTCTCTCGGATTATTGGAGATGTTGATGATATGTGCAGATCTTTCTTGCTTGAAGATTAATTTGATGAAGTTCTAGGGTTTCTTCTACACATGTTATTGGTTGACACTAAAGAACGGTTGTAATAACTCAAGCACAACGGTGACCTAAGGCGTTATCTTGATCATCTTTGTTCAATGTCGATATGTTAACTCTTAACATAGTCTACTGGTGCTTTTATGGTGCATTATTCTAAATTGTTAGAGTTTCTTGCTAGTATTTTGTTAACCTTGTATGAGGAGAACTTCTTTCATAGGAGCTCCCATTGTTTTTTGGGCTCTGGATTCTTCTCTTGCCCTAATTAGGTTCTTCTACCTAACCTTAGTGGTTTCTAGTTGTTGAAATATTGTAACTTCGAAGAATATTCTATATGTATTTCTTTGTGGTCCCCGATGGTCCTACCGAGAGAACCACTTGTATTACTTTGTACCCCGATGCTCCTAATCGAAAGAACTAATAAGAGTCATGAGGCAGTCCCCTCTAATTGTAAAGGTGGGTCATTAGCACCCCAGTGTGGTTACTTGAGCCTACATGTGTAACTCGAGCCTACATGATTAACTCGAGCCTACATGACAGATGAGTTAACTTAAGTGAACGGATGAATATAAATAGAGGTGTAGTGCTCCTCATTTGCAACACACACTCTCACTTGAGTAGCGCACTTGTGGAGGAGAGAAGTTGCTGGAGAAGGAGGAGGATCAGGTTTTTCATCTCCTTGTTGGTTTCACCTTTTTACCTTTTTGGGGCATCTATATTGAGGAAGCTTTTGCTAGGTTTTTCCCTTTAGGTTTTCCCAGGATAAATCTGTGTTGTTCTTGTGATACTGTTTCTTTCAGTGATCCTGTTTATATGCTTTTGTTATGAAAAATGAAATGATATACTGATGTCTTAGCTAAGCATATGAAAATTCAACACTAGTTGATTCCCTAATTGCAAGTGTTGAAAGTCATTCTATGAGAGGGATGTTCGTAACAATCTCTCAATACCATAGAGATTGACATAAGAATCTAATGCCCCATCTTTTCAACAAATCTATCTTCGATTGATCAAATTACATTTCTTTTATTTTACGTGTATCTTTATATATTAAAAAACCCTAAAAATATAAAATCTCTGGAAAACCCGTAAAAAACCTAAATAAATTCATAACTCCAAAAATAACCATGAGTTTGTAATTCTAGTCCACCCATCAAATTCACCTAAGTGGATTTATCCATAGATTCCAAAGGGTGTCCCCATTTTCCTTAGTGCATTAGGAAATGTGAAATTGCCCGAATTAGGGTTTCTATAGGGATTTTGGCAATTCTAGCACTCGATTATCTCTCCTTTAGAGCACACTCTTTAGACCTTGTGCCTTCGAAAGTGTGAGACCCTCCCTTGCGAGTAGTGTATTGCATTAAAAGTTGTGATAATGATTGATATCGATTGGTACATTGAATTAACTCCTTTATATGATATATGTGTCTTTATTATCCATTGTTGACTCCATATAAGGCATTGATCTCAACCATAAGGATCGTGGAAAGGTATTTGTAGGTGTGTTGGTGTCTACAAGTGTCCTTCTTTAATTAGCGACTCTGCCCTGGGTTTAGGAGTTACCTTAAAAGGTTGAGGAGTTAAATTGTGGTGACATTGGGTCTAGCTCCTCCCATATGCTTACAATCATTACCATAAGGCATATTTAGTCTGCTTTGAAAGAACTGTTAGTTTGAGCAGTAACACAATGTAAGTAAATAAGGTATTGAGAATGGAGAGAAAGATATGGCTCAAATATTTCAATACATTTGTTGCTTTTGTGGCTCACTTTCATGTCCTTCCTATCTAGTTAAAGACCATGTTTGGTTTTACCTAGTATATGTGACAAGGTTTTTCTAAAGCTTGTGTTTATGTATTTATAACTTTGGAAGATATTTTGATGTATATTATCATTGTATGTTGTTGTACCCCCAATTGGGGATGTGTGTTACCCCTTTACGAGATGTCTAAAATGTGTCTAGACCATGAGGTACAACCTCCATTGTAAGTCGGGGCAATAGTCCCCAGTGTAACATCATGTAATATGTAATTGTGGTCTCTCTAGGAGAAGTGGGCTCCGTGTGAGATAACATGTAAGCTCGAGTTTTATATTTGGTCAGTGACTTGAAAGGGTATAAATAGGGAGGCGCTCTCCCTCATTTGTATACACCACACACACTCTCTAAGGCGCATGAGAGAGAGAGACGGTCAGAGGAGGAGAGAAAAATAGTTGTTGAACATTTCTTATTACTGCTTTTGATCATCTTACTATTTTGAAGAACTTTGCGGGGTTTTCTCCTTTATGGTTTCCCCAATGAAAATATTTGTGTCTTGTATATCTTTTATATTTTATGCATTTTGTTGTACTTGTTATTCTTTCAGATAAAGATCCTAGATAATCTAATCAGATCTTAAGAAAATCTAACAGCTTGGTCTCAAGACAAGAAAGCACCTCCCTAGAATCCTTAACATCAGTGTTGTAAAGGTGCAAGCATCGAACTTGACATCCTCCCTTCCCAACTACCAATGTTAGCTCAATGAATAGGAAGTTTGTTCAATCTAAATTGCTTATGGGCTAGACTCAAATTGTATTCAACAAATTAGAGCATTTCATTATTGTTGGTGAGTGCATCATTAGCCTACATTCTTGATTTAAGCTCCCTGCAGTACTTAGACTATGAGGTGTTTTTGTTCTAAGCTTCAATCTTGTAAATTTTGGTCTAAGGTAATGGTTCGCTTAGGAGGATGGGAAGAATGGTAGAAGGCAGTTGATTCCTATAGCATGCACATGAATGCCCAATTGAAATTGAATGACGAATGATAGAATGATGTATATAGGATTCCAGAGCCATGTTGATTATCATGGATAGAGTGAAGGACCATATAGTTCCTCACCTTTTCGGTAAGAAGACCACAGCAGAGATGTGGACGGCTTTGGAGAGTTTGTACCAAAGCAAGAACGAGAACCAAAAGATGGTGTTGCAAGAGAGAATGCTCAACACCAAGATGGCCAAGCGAGAAGGAGTGGTGCCTTATCTCACAAGGCTCACACAAATCAAGGATGAGCTTGGAGTTGTTGGCTCTAAGACAATGGATGAGGAGCTAGTTCGAATAGCCCTCAATGGCTTCTCTAAGCCATGGGACACCTTTGTCAAAGATGTTGTGGTTAGGGAGAAGCTCCCTGATTGGCAAAGACTATGGGATGACTTTGTGCAGGAGGAGACCTGCATAGGTCAATGATCAGGCTAATCTAGCAGTGCCCCACAGATTGTGGATGAGGAGGCTCTAGCCCAGACAGGAAGAAGAAGCGTAACACTCAGATAGTTGGATCTGCAGAGGTGGATGAGTTCAGCAGGAACTTCGACGAAGAGTATTGCTTGATAGCTTGCATGACAAGCACCACAGGGAGCAGCACATGGTACATTGACAGTGGAGCATCTAGTCACATGACTAGACAGAAGAGATTCTTCAGAGAATTGCAGGAGGGTGGAACAAGAATCCACGTTGAGCTAGGTGATGATACGCAGTATTAGGCGCAGGGAGTTGGCACTGTTTCATTTGAGAGGGAGTCTGTCAAACCCCTCAATTTTTTTGATGTGTTATATGTTCCAGGACTGACCAAGAACCTTATATCAGTCTCCACAAGGGATATCAGGTGAAGTTTCGTGACCATAGAGTGTATATCAGGCCCAAGGGGTCAGATAGGAGATTGGCTCGGGTGATTGGTAGAAGGAGCGAGAAAGTGTACAAATTACACTTTAAGCCTACAAAGGCTCTAGTCAGCAGCAGCAGCAGTCAAGGTGAGTTGTGGCATAGGAGGATGGCACACTTACACCATGGTGCATTGAAGCATTTGAGACAGGCAGTCATTGGAGTTCCTCAGGTCCAAGAGGAAAAGCATAACCACTACAAGGGTTGTGCTTTGAGGAAGAACATCAGGAAGCCTTTCCCACAAAGTGAGCACAAGTCTAAGGAGCCCTAGGACTTGGTGCATTTTGATGTATGCGGACCTATGAGTGTCCATTCATTCAATGGTTACAGTTACTACGTAACGTTCATTGATGACTATTCCAGGAAAACCTGGATCTATTTCCTAAAGCCCAAGTCAGAGGTCTTTGAGAGGTTCTGAGAGTTCAAGACTCTTGTGGAGAACCAAAAGGAAAGAATATTCGAGTATTGAGAACAGACAACGGGGGTGAGTACACCTCCAATGAGTTCATGGAGTACTGTTCGGAAGAGGGGATCAAGAGGGAGCACACTGTGCCCCATACCCCACAGCAGAATGGAGTTGCAGAGCGGAAGAACATGACGATGGTTGGAGCATCCAAGGCCATGCTATTTAATCAAGGATTACCACTATTCCTCTAGGCCAAGGCATACAGGAATGCAGTATATATTCAGAACAGGTGTCCCCACAAAGCTTTGGGGACGAAGACACCGAAGGAGGTCTTCACAGGCACTAGGCCATATGTGAGTCACATTCGCATATTTGGCATTGTCTGCTATTTTCATGTTCATACTGACAATTGGAAGTTGGACCTTTCTGTAGAGAAGGGGTTACTTGTTGGTTACATCGAGATTTTGAAGGCATATAGAGTTTACATTACTACTCGCAGGAGGATCATTGTGAGCAGGGATGTCCAGTTCGATGAGGACAGGGCCTTGCGGAGATCTCTGGACTTACCAGCAGAGCAGCAGCTAGCACAGGAGTCGGGAGTCAAGTTGGAGGAGCCAGATGTACAGGTACAGGTACAGACACAGAGCACAGGTTCTGGTGGTCAGAGAGAGTCAGGTGGACAGGATCATACAGTCATTGAGGATGAGCTGTAGCAGGAAACGAATATCCAGCAGCCGCAACAAGTTGACACTAGGCCAAGGCCTAAGTGGTTTAGATCCACAGTATAGGATTCCAGGCAAGTTGATCCTCCACAGAGATCTTTTAGATGGAGTGTACCACCAGAGAGGCTTAGTTATATGGCACTGGTGACAGAGTTGATTAACTCTGAACCTTCCAGCTTTGGGGAGGTTGCACAACATGATGTCTGGTAGGAGGCTATGGTTGAGAAGTATGACTCCATTATGAAAAACAGGTATGGGAGGTTGTGCCAAGGCCACAAGGGAAAAAGGTGGTGGGATCCAAATAAATATACAAGGTGAAGCATGAAGCAGATGGAAGCGTGGAGAAGTACAAAGCGCGCTTCATTGCAAAGGGGTTTTCACAGAAGGAGGGTATTGATTATGAGATCTTCGCCCCTGTTGTCAGGTATTCTTCCATTCGGACCATTATCTCACTAGCAGCTAAGATGGGTTGGCGTGTCCATCAGATGGATGTCAAGACTACCTTCCTCAACGGAGTGATAAAGGAGGAGGTGTATATCGAGCATCTAGAGGGGTTTGATGTGGAGAACAAGGAAACGCATGTATGTAGACTACATCAAGCTCTTTACAAGCTCAAGCAGGCACCTTGAGCATGGTACTCGAGGATTGACAAGTATCTACGGGAGGTGAGGTGCCTCTCATACTGGTCTTGTATGTCGATGATCTCTTTTTGACAGGAGATGAGAGATTGCTTGGAGAATGCAAGTCCAACCTTGCAATGGAGTTTGAGATGAAGGACCTTGGGCTGATGCATTACTTTTTGGGCTTGGAGGTTTGGCAGAGAAATGGATGCGTCTTCAACAGACAGGGGAAGTATACAGTGGAGATCTTGAAGAGATTCAGGAGGGAGGACTGCAAGCCTATGGCCATACCTCTAGTTTCCAACTGGAGGAAGATTGATGCATCAGGGTCAGATGGATTTGATCCTACCTTGTATCGTCAGCTTATAAGATCGCTTATGTATCTAGTCAACACTCTACTAGACATCAGCTTTGTAGTCAACTCTTTGAGTCAGTTCATGGTGGGCCCTCGAAGAGTGCATTGGACAGCTGCAAAGCACATACTTCGCTACATCGGAAGGTACAGTGGAGCATGGATTGGTTTATGAGTGCAGGGGGAGTGTACAGTTAACGTGTTTCACAGATGCTGACTGGGCAAGATGGGTAGAGAACCGGCAGAGTACTTCAGGTAGTTGTTTCAACATTGGATCAGGGGTTGTCTCTTGGTTCAGCAGGAAGCAGAAGTCAGTTGCATTGAGCTCGGCAGAGGCTGAGTACATGGCAGCCAGCATGGATGCTTGTGAGGGTATGTGGCTGAGGAAGTTACTTACAGGGTTGTTCGAGTGTGAGCTAGAGGCTACAGTAGTTCACTGTGACAACTAGAGTGGCATCAAGCTATCTGAGAATCCAGTGTTCCATGATCGGAGCAAACACATAGACATCAAATACCACTTCTTGAGAGATTGTGTTCAGAGAGGAACCATTCAATTGGAGTACATACAGACAGATGAGCAGGTGGCAGACATTTTCACCAAGGCACTTTGCAGATAGAGTTTTGTGAAGTTCAGGGATAAGTTGGGGTTGCTACCGAATCCCTTCCTCGTTGAGAGGGAGTGTTAAACTAGCAACAACAAGAAAGGTCTTCCTACATGCATGTGTTCTTGCATGCAGAAGACTTAAATTAGGAAACCAATTGTATTTAATTTATTTTTCCTAAGTTTACTTTGGAAAATAAATTAAATGGATCTAAATTAACTTTAGTGAAACACTAGTTAAAGTGAAAGTGAAATTAGGGTTTTTGCTTTACCACTAGTTAAAGTGAAAGTGAATTAGGGTTTTCGCTTTACCTAAAGTTATAAAAGAGAGATCAATTGGTGGAGAGGACACCCACACTTGTATTCCGACAAAGACAGGATACAGACAAGGAGAGAAAGTCAGACAGAGGATTTAGCTGGGAAGATGGAGCGACCAACAAGATCATCGAGCTTCGTACAGCTGGGTCGTACACTCACACAGGAGGGTGTTGAGGTTTAGTTGGGGTTTTTCCCATTCATTCTGCCGTGTAATGGCATTCACCAGGTTTGGGTGAATTTGCAGTATTGTAAACGCTCCATACTTTCTCAAAATAAAATCTATATGTAACTGTTGCACCGGTTTTCCCATCTTGATTTTTTCCGGGGGTTTCCATACCCAAAACAATAGTGTCAATATTGTGATATGATGTTGTGATTTATTTCTTAATTTTATATTCCGCAGCATACTGTAAAAGATATTCATGTGTGGTTATCAGTAGAGATTTGCATGCACTGTTAGCCCTAGTTTGAATATTAAAGGAAAATTTACACTCCAAACTCTTGGCATACTAGAATTAGATGCACTATTTCCTAGCTTTCTATAGAGGCCAACTTTTTTCTACTCATTGTTATATTTTTCCTTGCTAGTGTAACATGTGATCCTCCATCAAAGAGACGCTATCATATAGTGATGGTTGGAGTGCATGATGCTTTTGGCTCGGAATGCATGTGGTGAAGTTGTCTCCTTGATTTATCCGTAACCATATGTATAATGATGGGTTTTAACATATATTTGGATGTCCTCATTATTTTGTTGGAAGGATTCAATTCATATATGTGACACTTCTCTCCACGATTAATCTTTTACTCTTTCCCCTTACATCTCAAACATTCGTTGAAGTGAAAAGCAATTTGACATTGCAATGCAACTAGAGTGTTTCCTTTCTAAATTTTGAGCATTAACAATTTACCAACAATTCTATATATTCAAATATTAACAGTCACTTGAAAAAATAAATGTCACTAATGTCAAAAAAATTGTGATTAGAGAAAATAATGGGAAAGAAAACAAGGCTTGACAATTATGGCCAACAAAAGTCCTCAAGGGATTTGTAATTATACCTATATGTGTTCTATAAGAAAAACCATCCATTGCAAGAGGCCTTCTCAATGCTCACCATTGCATACGACATATCTTCTCCATGATAAAACCAATTCATTGTTTCACCTTTGAAAGACAATGATCTAATAATAGCATCACCAAGACAGGGAAGACATCAATGATCATAACCCCCATGCTACTAGCATCAACATCATAAAACTGCTCAACCACTGAACTCAAACGGAGTCTTCTTAAATGCGGTTTCCCTGAAAAAATTAACAAAATGAGTTATCGTAAAAAATAAAATGCAGTCTTGTCCTTGGTGCCTTGGAGGGCATTAGAAAGAATATTCCTATCCTCAAATTACTTTTATTGATATGTATTTTAAGGTATCAAATTTTTAATTATTTTTCATACTCCATAAATTAGGTTATGCTAGGTCAGATATGTAGCTCAAAGGAGTATGCAAAGTTGCTAAACAGATGGCACTATTTATTGAAAGCTTAAGCATTCATTCAATCACCTTCTAATGGGGTACCGTAACAGACAAAAACAACTCACATATCTACCATTTTTTTGGTATGTTCAATAGTTTATGGAAATTTGGTTGGTTTATCTCAATATTACAATATAGGTCCCACAAAACTAGAGTTCCTATTAAACAACTGGTTTTTTATAATTTGTTTTTTGGAAGGTAATTTTAAAAGGACAAATAATTTTAGCGATTTCAATGATCATAAATTTAGATCCTAGAAAATGGCCTCACGCTACCTATATTTTCACCAAGTATAAAGGGAGCCAACTTTTATGAATCAAAATGGTATAACTATGCAGACCAAAGACTATGGATGCAAAGTTAGTCAGTGTGCATTTTCCAAAACATAGGTGATTTCAGCTGCTCTCAAATATGATGAAGACCTTCATTTTGCATGATATCCAAAATACTAATCATCATAGTACCTACAACTCATGCATATAGAGCATGCATCCCATTTTTTGATCGTCAGGTTGCTATATATTTTGGTGTTTTATTTTTGTTGTGTAGTACAATGCTCTGTTTTGTGTGTGTGTGTGGGTATGATGCTTTTAGTTAGATCTTGCAAGATGTAGAGGTTAAATCTTCAGCAGAGAAATGTATGTAGGAGAAAGTTGTAGATAATAAGGAGTTAAAAGGCCAAATGTGTCATGATCTAAATAAGCCATCAAGATTGAATGAATCAAGTTAGAAACTCACACCCTCCAAATGTCACCAGGAAGACTAGTGCGGTCATAACCTTGCTTGAAAAAATTATTTTTTTTCATCCATATCTGGAAACTCTACTCAATTAAACGCATGTTTTGCTAATGCATGGAGATTTTAACTAACTTTACCCACTTTGCCTCTAAATTTCAACAAAAGCACAAAATGCATTTATGAAGTAGCAAATAAGTTCAATAAAAACATCGTGGAACCATAAAATTATATAACATCTAATAAGTAAATTCTCATATACATACCTCCTTTGGCTATTCCCACTACATGTGGAATACGTGCCATCCTTAAACCCACGGTATAGGCTATGGACTATTAAGGCCTGCTTTCAACCAGTTGAACCAAAAACAAAAATTGTTCACAAAGACAAAAAAACGAAGGAGAAAGCAAATGGAAAAAAAAATACCAAACAACAAATTAGTATGGCCATGCTCAAAAACGCAAAAAAATAACATTCATAGCAGTAGAAAAAACAAAAAAACAACTATAACAAAATATACAAACAACACTAGGAAAAACACCAAAAAATCAAAGAAAGAAAGAGAATCACAGACATAGACTCCGCTCTACAACCCCGAAAACCTTCCACAGCCAACCAATGACACCTTGCAAACCAAAATATATATATAAGTATTAAATAGACACCAAAAAAAACTTGTCACAAATATTAAACACACCAAATATGTTGTGAGAAAATCTGATACACAAGTACATCTTATACAAACACCAAAAATTCTAACCAAAAGAGAACTCACCTTTGACTCTGCATCCTGCAAATTGTACTCCAATCTCTCTCGCATAGATATTTCAATAATTTTTATTAGGGGACCACCACATACGTTTACCTGCATTGCACACAATAATTCAATAAATCCCAAATAATGTAAGATCCCTCTAATTTAATAAACACAAATGGAACCATACATGCCACCTCAGGCTTCACCTTCACTCACTACAATTGTCTACGGACACAAAATGGGTTGTTGGGACAAGCCTTAATTTCTCCAACCACTGAACCACAAAAATACCCAACAATAAAATATTAAATAGAGACAGAAAACCTCATGAGAAATCTTGAAAATACACCAAAAATCTCATGAGAAATAATAAACAATTTCTTGAAATATATTATGATAAATCTTAGGCAAATGCTAAAAAACTCATCTAGAATTAGGTACATCTTATGCAAATAAGATTCCATCTCCAACCATGGACACCCTGCACACCAAAATATAGGTAAGTATTAAATAGAGACCAAAAAATCTTATTATAAATATTAAGAACACAAACTACATGATGAGAAAATCATATGATTAATCTTATGCACAAGTACAACTCATACAAACACAAAAAATTATGAACCGAAATAGAACTCACCTCTACCTTTAATACAATCTCTCTTACATAGACATTTCAATAGTTTTTATCAGTGAACCACCCCATTCCTTCACATTCATTGCATTGCAGTCAATAATTAAATAAATGACAAATAATGTAAGATGCCTATAATTTAAGAAACACAAAATGGAATCATACATACCACCTCAAGCTTCACCTTCACGTGTTGAGCTTCTCTATATCCACAAAATGGGTTGTTAGGACAACAATTAATTTCCTCAACCACTGAACCACACAAAAACCAAACCATAAAATATAAGGGATGTAGTAAACCAGTCGGGTGGATGTGCTCTATTTTGTTTTGTTGGCACAAGCTGCACTCCCTCACATGTTGTATCACATCTTTCTTGAGGCCCTTCCATGAGAACCTTTCTCTAATCTGTCTGTAGGTCTTGAGAAACCCCTGATGCCCTGCTAATAGTGAATCGT
>LPNX010205154.1:260174-287674 GCA_001517045.1 Pseudotsuga menziesii | reverse complement strand
CAATGATGATGGTGGTCGTGATGATGAAGATGATGATGGTGGTGATGGTGGTGATGATGATGAAGATGGTGATGATGACAATGACGATGAAGAACACGATAATGATGATGATGTTGATGAGGAAATGGGTGATGATGATGATGATGACGCTAATGATGACGAGGATCATGATGATGATGATGATGATGATGATGATGATGATGATGATGATGACCAAGATGATGAGGATGAGGATGAGGATGATAAAGATGGTGATGATGGTGCCAATCATTGGTGAAGATGATGATCATGATGAAGATGACTATCATGATGATGATAATGATGACGATGATGGAGTGGATTATGATGATGATGATGATGATGTTGATGAGGAAGAGGGTGATGATGATGGTGATGACGATAATTATGATGATGAAGATGACGATGATGATGAAAATGATCATGACAATGATCATCATCATCATCATCATCATCAATATCATAACTATGCATTGCCTTAATGATCTTCTCTTTGTTTCAAGAATAATTTAATATTCTTTACTGAACAGGGCCAACCAAATGAAGGGGGAAGCTCTTATGGCCCCTCCCCACCCACTCACATCACTATGATCAATTCCCCATAACCCAACAAAATCTATCTAAAAAAAATGTGTTATAGAAATATATGACAACATACAGAAAAATGTAAATAACAATAATTAAATCAAAATATATAAAGTAGATATCAATTACGATCATCATCATCATCAATGATGAGGATGATCATGATGATGAAGATGACGATGAAGATGATTATCATGGTGGTGATGATGATGATGATGATGATGATTATGATGACGAGGATGATGATAAGGTTGATGATAAATATGATGATGATGACAATGATGATGAAGAGGATGATGGATATGATGATGATGGTGGTGTTGGTGGTGAAGATGATGATCATAATGAAGAAGGTGACGATGATGGCTATTGTGATGATGGTGATGACAATGATGATGAGGATGATGATGATGAGGATGAGGATGAGGATGAGGATGATTGCGAAGATGATGATGATGTTGATGGTGGTGGTGAAGATGGTGATCATGATGAAGATGATGATGAAGACAAATATTTTGGTGATGTTGATGACAATGATGATGATAAAAATGGTTTAAACATAACTAAATAGTCGCAAACATAATACATTATGCAAAAATATGTTCTCGCATATCTCATAGATTTTGACATTGCTACAATATCATTTGGATTCTTCTTCATCTAACTCAACATCTGTATCGTCATCTGGTTTTGAATCGCTATCGTTGAAAAGATCGATCATATCAGGGTAATGATCAAAGTCATTTTCAGTTAGATATTCATCATTAATATCATCAATGTCAATTTCATTATCTGCTACATCATTTGGAAGATTAAATTCTTGATCAGATTCTTCATCTGACACATCTGCGTCGACATCCAACTGCTCTTCATCTGCATCACCTTCTTCTTCAACATTGTCTTATTCCTCTACTACATTATACTTGACCGGTCTTCCTCCTGGATTGTATCTAACAATGTATGACCAACCTGCTTTACCTAGAACCTCTGAGTGAAAGACCTGCTCACATTGACTTGGTAGAACATAAGGCTTTGTACCTGGTTCAAGTGCCCCTTGTATTAACCCTGGTAAATCAATGGGCATGCTCAATAATTGTTCTTTTGGGATCACATTCATTCATTCATATCCTGTACCATTTGACCTCAAACAGAACTACTTTAAAGGAATTACAGTCACACTCAATTATATCTTCCAAATAACCATAGCACCTATTTTCAGATACTTTTGGATGCCTGTCACTTCTAGAGGAAACATTAGTGACTTGAAAAACTGTAGTTGTCCCACAATTAAATGTTTTCCTCTTGTCATCCAACTTTTTGATATGAAATTTATGACCATTGCACCACATAGCATTGTGATGTATTAGCTGCATCATGCCTGACTCAGTAAATAAGTATATAAGAAGACATAAACAAGAGAAATATTTTGATACAATTTGAAACAATGAAAAAAATGAGTAGGATAAATATACTTGCCTTTTGATCTTTTAAATCGCATGCTAAATCAATTTCCCTTTGTGTGAGTTCGGGATATTCCTCTCGATTACGATGCATTGTTTTAATCATTTTACTAACCCCTTCCCATGTTAAGGTACCATAGTATTCTGTACATAGTTCAATCCATTCCTCCATCTAGTCAAGGTTGTTTGCAATGTATAAATGTATTGCATTCCACATGCAACCAACTATATGAAAAAAACAATTAAGAATTTTAAATTAGCTATCATTAAAGGCAATTACGTTTACCTTAAAATAATGATGGAATAATAAAAATTACATAAATAAAAAAAATAATAGTATAATTAATAAAATGTACACCATTCTCCTTACCTTTCACTTTCCTCTTTCTACCTTTACCCAAAAGGACCTCCCCTTCAAATTTGTTGATAGATTCGACTTGCCAAATGTGAGGCAGATTGATATTTGTTGCTAAGTTTGGAAGATACTGACTAATGTATACCATGGATTGATATATCATATATCCCTGCACCATAGAACCCTTGGGGTGTGCTCTTTGTCTAACAAAATCCTTCAATGACTTCAAATGTCTTTCCACAATCCACATTGACCTTGAGTTTATAGGTCCACACAATTCAATCTCCTCAACTTGGTGTATGTGATAGTGTTCTTGTGCATTGAAAAATGCTGGAGGTAAATACCTCTGCATTTCACACATTAGAAGAGGAATTTATCTCTTCCAATATCTAATATCTTCTTTATGGATTTCCTTAGATGAAAGTCACATACGAAAGATTCAAGAAAATAATTACATGAATGATCAACTAGATTGAGGCATATAATATATATTAAAGTTCAAAGTTGTAAAACACAATATGTCAATAAGCAATGCAACCAAAAGAATGTCGAACATTTTTAATGTATATAAAATTGTTACGTATCTCATGTATTTACCAAGATCATATATAACTTGTTTTATGTTTTTGTCAAAGCTATCTGGGAGAGACGCGGGAAGAATGTACTATAGCAAAAATAAAATAAGTATCTAATGTTTCCAAACACGAGAGAACAATTACTAAAAAGATTTAGTTAATGTGAATTATATATGTAAATGATTACCTTAATGAATGTATGCCAGCATGAGTATTAACGCCGCCAAAATCACCTTTTTGGGTTAAGATATTTTTTATGTTCGACGAAAACCCCGTCAAAAACCTTATTTTCTGAATGACCTGTTATATAACATTGCTTTGTTTGTCTATCAATAACCATGGAAGACTAATATTCTGGTTCCCATTTCCGGCAATGGAAATAATTACACTTTGCAATGTGTGATTGGCTTTTGCAATGTCAATACAATTTTTTCCAACTTTATCCTTGTCTGGCCTTCCATCTAATGTCTTCCATATCATTTCTGTTACATTCTTCCCAATATGCATTGTATCAAACAAATGAGCTATTTGTTGGTGCTCGTAGTAAGGAAACCTACCAAATTGTATGGGATAACTCTTCATTCCTCATGGAATCCTATTCATGTCTAAAATACATTCATTAAACATAAATGAAAACACATTAACAATAATTCATGACACCCATGGTAGAGAAGATTCAATAAAAATATAAAAATCATAATATTACGTGAAGTACATATTTTATGCTGCATATACAATTTGCATACCTCAACGATGTCTGTTATATTCCAAACTCCATAGGTGAGGCGTCATTATTCGTGGTTTTTTTGCATTCTCTTCTTTACCATTGAATTATGTGTTTTCAATAGTTCTGTACCTATGGATCTTAGGTAGGAAGTTCCTGTACTCATCGAACACCTCCTTTGCTAAAATTCTTTAACGACGATATTTTATACTAGGACCACATACTGGACATGCAAATTTTCCCTTTGTTTGAAGACCTGGGAGATATATGTGTTAATGTTATATCTGCATCAAAGGATTATTAATTTAAAATAAAACAAAATGCATGTTTTTAACGTTAAAAATATATAATTTTAATGACGTACAATATAAAGTTACATACCAAAAAAATGTGTTAATGTGGGAGCGTCATGAATTGTCCATGCAAGTACTCCATGGAACTAGATTTTTTTCTTCCCTATTGGTCTAGAGATGTCATACATAGTGATTCCAACCCATAACTTCAATAGCTCATCGATAAGAGGCTCAATATATACATTCATATCTTTAACTTGGTACTTACCTAATTGATCAATAAACATACAATATTTCTATTTAGTTATCCGTCCAAACGTATAAAAGGTGTTCTCATGCAGCAATTAAACAAATAACTTTATGACATAATATAATTATAGCTTTCAAAAAAATACCTAGAATAATAATTGCCAACATTGTGTGCTCTCTCTTAATGGTCATCCAAGGAGGTAAGTTATTGTTTATGATGAAAACAAGACACACTAATTAAGTAGAACAAAGCTCACCAAATGGATTGAAACCATCAGCTGCCAATGAAAGTCTAACATTACAAGGTTCATCTTTAAAAATTGGCCATTTTTCTTCGATGTTCTTCAATGCAGAACCATCTGCAGTCATTCAAAGAACACCATCTTCACTTTTTTTCTTTGCATGGTAATCCATAAACTGTGCTATACTTTGGCACCTGAATAGTCGATGGAAACATGGAATTATGGGAATATGACGAAGAAATTTGCGAGGGACCTTTTTTGTTAATTGATCAGTTCGATATCTACTAATTTCACATTATGGCCATTTTTTTTCTAATGCATACTATCCATAATATATAATATGATCATTAGGACATGCATCAATAGATTGATACTCCACTCCAATTTCTTTCATAATCAAGAATACCTCTCAAGTTGTGTGTGGTAAATTATTTGATGGTGGCAATAGAAATTCACCCAACAATCTGCAACATTGACAAAAAGTGAATTGTAAACAATATACGTCATAAATAATTGATATCCCTAATTTACAAATTAATTAACACTAAAAATAGAGGAAACTAATCAACTTTACATACCTTAGGAGCTGTGTGAAACAAGTGTTTGATAAACCATTCAAAACCTTCAAGTTCACCGACAACAATATAGAATATAGAATATTGGTTGTTGAGCTTTCATAAAGAGGTTCTTGGGACTTTTCGAGAAGAGGAACATCATGAAAATCATGGAGGTTGTCCTCATCCAATGGAGAAAATGTGTCTTGTAGCAATCTATTTATCTCCTCTTCACCATTAGTATCAGTAACGTCAACTTCATCCATAGGATCATTAAGAACTTCGTCTTCAATAGCATGATCTCCATGCTCGTCATCTTGTAAAGTAGTATTTGTACTATTATGTCGCAAATAGCTCTCTGGAGGTCGACATCTTAGGGGAATTGTCTTTATATTTACAAACAATGCAATAACATTAGTGTATAATATACAACACATATATTTAAAATGATAAAAAATTTGTGAATACACTATCAATACTATTACAAGACGTACAATATGTAATGAATAACGTCTTACCAATGGATGATATTCATATGCCCCTTCAGCATGCCCCTTCTCCTTACAATGTTTTTCAGATCATGTTTGTACAATTCTTCTAGTTCACAAACCTCTGCAATCGTCGCAAGGAAAATAACACTTTACATCACCCTTCGCCTCTAATGCTGCCATAGCCTCAACATACCTCCTATTGTTTTTTTCCCAAGAAGGTGTATTTGACATTCTAATAGCTTATAACAACAAAATAAACTCATTAATCAATATATAACATACGTCTAAAAATAAATACATAATAATAATAATAATAATGCCCATACTCCATACTAGTCCATGCACCTAGTACAACATATCAACACAAATAATAATCACAACATATGTCCAAGGGATTAAAACACTATGACCTGCATTACATGATTTAATAATAAATGTTTATAATTATTTAATAATATTATTAATTAGAAACATCAATACTAAATTGTGGTTAATTATTTATAATTACCCACCACAATATTAACTAAAAACTTAGGTATGCCACGTAGTGACATGTTTTTGGGTCGGATACATCAAATTGGTAAATTCAACAATGATTATGTCAAATTACTAGTACATAGAATGAATTTTGTCAAATTATGTCAAATTAGTACATACGTTAGATTATTACATGAATCGGGTTATGTCAAATCACGTACTAATTATGTCCATTTAGACCTACTAACTAAGTCAAATTAACAGGAGGTTGTACCATGTCAAATTAGGTTGGGTATTTATGTTAACAACATAGGTATGTCACGTAGTGATGCTAGTTTAGGGTGGCCTATGTCAAATAAGTAAAATCAACAATAATTATGTCCCATATTTCATTGTACATGGATTTCAACATCTTGATATAGTACTTATGTATCATTACACTGGTCAATGCGTTTAACTATATTGTTTACCATGGTTATCCGTTATTGAACACATTAAACTATATTGACTATGTTGGCAATACTTACAACAACCATAATGGAAACTGACTATGGTGAAGAGTTTCAATTCAAAATTATGAACCATTTAAATATGGAGATGATGTTCTCCAAAAATTTCACATTCTAACATTTTGTGAGATTGCAAGCCTATATCAAATTTTGATATATTAAAGAAGGTTGAGAACATAGTTATGACACATTGAAAAGTTAATTTATGTCAGATTATATAAAAATTGTACATTCAATGTACAATTATTATGTCCCAAATTCCAATGTACTGCAAGGGTTATGTTTTATAGCAAAATATTGTATGGGTTAAGTTACTATGTATATGTCACATTTTGACATTCATCTAGGTTGATGAGGAGGATGGTTTTCCATCGCTAAAAAATTTCAATTGTGACTGACCTTGGTTGACACATTTGGGATATCAATACTATCAATATGGACACTTTTAAGCAATAGTAAAATAAAAATCAATTTTCAACATTATGTCAAATAATGGAAGTCAAATTGAAATTTTTTTGAGGTTAATTAAGGAAGTAAATCTAAAAAGTATTCAAATAATTATAATTTTCTTCAAAACCCTAGATATTATTGTTACATATCTTCATCACACTAAAGTTAAATAATTCACTAAAAATAGAAATTTATTTATACAAAAGAGAACAAAATGTTTCAACACTAATATAAATTCTTCACAACATATTCCTCATACTAATATTGTTGATGTTCGTTATACTATAAATTAAAAGGTTTCAACAAATTGACATGATAAAGGGCGCATAAAAAAAGGCCGCAACAAAAAAGAAGACTAGTGCATTGCAATCAAACTAACCTGGGAAACAAATGAGAAAAAAAATTATTGTGTCAAACCAGTACCGAAATCTTCAAATCGTGGAACGATAAAGAAATGGAAAGAACACTGCAACTCTAGCAAATGATTATGAACAAATGACTTAAGAACATGTATTTATAGATCAATGACGGTGCAGTTCTGGCATTAATGGACAACAGCCAAATTTTAAATAAAGAAAAAATCAAAATGACTGTTTAAAAAATAAATAAATAAATAAAGGTTCGGCTTTCGTCGCTCTAGCGACGATATGAAACTTAGACTTTTTTCGTCGAAATAGCGATGCATTATGGTTTTCATTGCAATGTTCATCACGTGACTGTATTTCCTCGCAATAGCGACAAAACCTTTTCGTCGCAATAGCGACAGTTTGGAGGTTCATCGCAATAGCAACGAAGGTCGGGAAAATTTTCAATTTTTTAAAAAATTTAAAATTGATTTTCCACGAAAGAAAAGGTTTTACCTATTTCATGGAAATTTTTCGTGGGAATTTTGAGCGATATGTAGAAGTGATTCAATTAAATATGAATGCCTCAGTTAGTTCCTCAGTCAAATCATTAGCTGAACTATTGATGAATGTAATCGGTTAAGTAAAGAAGAGCTCAATGCTCATCAATTAGCATGTATCAGTTAACTACAGAGCTCCATGCGAAAGTTAATAATAGAAATTATGCATGGATGGAACCAAGAGTGGAGAATTGATGACACTTAAGTTATCCTGTTAATTAAGTGATCAACAATTAGTTAAAGATTGATTTCAGTTCACATTTAGTTAACATTCAGTTCAAGTCAGTTAACATTCAGTTCAAGACAACTAAAATTTAGTTCAAGTAAGTTGACATTCAGTTCAATTCAGTTAACATTCTATTCAAGTAATCTAACATTTAGTTCAAGTCATTTGACATTCACTTCAAGTCAGTTCAACACATGAACATTTAGTTAAAGCTAACTAAGGAAAAGAAGGGAACTATTGTTTGCATGGAGGGAGTTCTAGTTAGCTCCTCCTTGTAAATGAACTATGTGGTGCTCTCAGTGTGTTTACTAAGCCTCCTATGTGCTACCTTCTGCATGCTATCATTTTTGGCTTCTTATTAATATGCTAGGAATATGGCAAGTTCAATATAGTTGCATGCAGTTGTTTTTGCAGGGTTACTTTGGATGTCTCTTCTCTACTGCTATGGCGATATCTCTTATCAGGAAATATTCTTATGTGTTGTAAACCATTCTATGCAGATATATCTATCACACTCAAAGAATTCGCTAATATATTTATGGGATGATATATTTATGAGATTCACATGTGGCTAATATATTCATATGTGGTTGATTTATGAGCTACATATGTGCTGAAATTGATTGATAAAAGTTTTAAATTTCAAGCTTCTTCGATTTTGATCAAACATCAAGAACATGTTCTATGAAGTTTGCTGGTTTTGATCTTGATGGATAGGGATTTATAAAAAAGGACAGACCTTCCTTATGCTAAATAAGTGATTGTAAACAATAAACAAACTTTTAAGATAGATTAGGGAGAATAGTCCATTGAAACTCTTGTCAATCTTTGAAAAACGCGATGTAGTCCATGGAATTTTGTCCCTAATCAAGCAAAGGCCACCTACATTTAGTATCAATATGTATTTTACATTAACATCTATCGCACTTCTTTCAATGACTTTGTTGATTGTTTCCAAAATATCATATATGCAAATTATATTGAATTTGAATGAAGCACAAATCCAAGGTAAACAGATTTTGGAAAGATACCTTAAATTGCATAAGCAAGTAACTCCAATACACACACCAACAACAAAAACAATGTAACAAAAACTCAAGGTCAGAACAAAAGGTTGATGACTCCTTAAGAAAAAACGAATATGAACAATAAACGACAAACGGAACTAGGCGGTGCAAGCTGACGCAATTCCTAAAACTTACAAATAATCAGCTATATAAAAACATCCCTTAACTAAGCACTCTAAATTTCCCATAACTATACCACTAGCCTAGAAACAAAACCCTGCATTAAAATCCTCCTTAATTAAGCAATTTGACTTCCAAGAACAACAAGTCCAACCCAACAATAACACCTAAAAGTAAAGTCCAATAACATTAGAGAAACATAATATACATTTCAATAATAAATGGCTAAAATAAGAACTTCAACCAAAAAATTTAGTATATATAAAAACATATGTAAATTCAAAGAATGATTAATACAAAGTTAAAGCATATAGAAAACAACAGTCCCCTGACATTCAGCTAAAACTAATAAAGGAATTTATGTAATAATGATATTAATCTTTTAAAGAATGCAATGCGGATAGTTTTAAATCTACATCAATATATATTTTAAATTCTAGACCAATATATTTTGTCAATGTACAGACAAAAGAGTTTACATTCAGTATTTTTTTTCCATAAAGTTTACTCTCATATTTACTCTTAAATCTTTGGGAAAACGTGAATGAGAACGTTTATATGAATTGATGGATGGATATTTTGACAGAGAGTTTACTATGAAAATATTTATGTGGATTAAGGGATTATGTAAGAAAAAGAAAAATTAATTTGACTTGTCCCTCCCCACCTTGCCAAGCAGAAGGGGCTATACAAATCAGCTTTCCATAATTTGTATTAATCCTCACACAAAACAATGCATTTCAACCTTTTTTTTTTATGATTTTGTGAATGGACCAATCAATGAATTCGACTCAGTATTTGGCCTCTTCTCCAGGAAGGCGTTCAGCTAAGGTAAAGTCACAAAGGCGGGCCTATTTATTCCTGCCCTGATAAATCCGAAATGAAGATGAAGCAAGATGACTATACACATGTATTGCATGCCCATCATTTCACATTCCACATTTCAGGGAAGATGAACACTTGCGAGCAGACATCTCACCCCAACACAGGGTATTTGCTTATTCTATAGAATGAATAGTTGAGAGCGAATGTTTAGTGCTTTATTAACTGTCAAATTCGTTGTTGTTCATCATGGAAAAAAAACTAGTACTTAAGCAGCCATCCTACTAGACAATACAATTAAATGGATTTGCAATCCTTCTTAGTTTATTTTATTTCATATTCAAGAGATTGGTTGGATACTAAAATCTAACTAGGTTTTTTTTTTGTGACAGGTTAACTACCAAGAGAGCACCCTGCAGCTAGGTATGGTAGAATGGAGCATTGACCACAATCAAACACAAGTAGAAATTGTTGTTTCTGAACATGCCCTTGAAAACTAGCATGTGCTTCAGTGACTCTATAAGTGCAAGGAATCACACTACGAGTTGTTGTTATAGCCATTGTAACTTAGTTTAATCACACTTCCATATGCTATATGACCTTTTCCACTCTGTTAGGCTTGAGGATGTGTTGCTTAAATACTGATATCATTTCTTAAAGGTTGGTGCATGTAGGGTATTGTTTTGATCATAACTTATGTTGTTATGTTTTCATTTACAAGATGAAACAACACTGTTATTAGTGGTGCTATTCACTACCCCTTCAAAAGGATCAGTAAGCTTCCAACTAGGGCATAATCCCTTGCCTTATATCTACCTAAACTAGGTGCTAATATTCTTATCTTTGATAAGCAATTCTCGAAATAAATCACAAATATCTCTACTAAAATACATTGATGTTTATAAATATCAGTTGATCCAAGGAACACACAGGTCGTCCCTCCTTAAGGTTTGTGAAATGTTTTTAAAATTAGCCTAAACATAATTAACAAAAGCTACAAGCAGCAAAGTTCATGCCTTTGAAAAAATAATAGAATAAAAATTTGAAAAAAAATTGGAAGCATAAAAATAAAATACATAAAACAACAATAATACATGTTCAGTGTGACAGTCATAGGATTCCAAATACAAGACATATTACTAGGTCATATGTTGTTTGTAGCCAACTAGATTTGAAGTTCAATATTTTCCAACTCTTTCAAAAATATGTCCAAATATATTCACTTTAAAAATGAATTTTTCTCGGCTGACATAGAAAAGAATTAGAGGAAATTTGAGGTCTAAAATGGGCCTCCTAAGGAAAATGATAAAATAATAGTTGAAATAATAAAATAATAGTTATTAATTTTGGAGGAAGAATGAAGAAAACTATTTTTTCTTCGTATTTTCGACATATCTCCCTATGTTTTTACTCAAATTCCGAGTGGGAGAGCTTGTTGGATGTAGAATTTAATTCCGCATCCAACAAGTACCCACACTTCATACTTTTGACGGACCCTGCTACCCCAAAAACAAGAAATTCTTAAAAAACGTGATGATGATGTCATCATCACGTTTTTAAGGAATTTATTGGTTTTGGGGTAGTGGGGTCCTTAAAAAATATGCAGTGTGGGTACTCGTTGGATGTGAAATTAAATTATGCATCCAACGAGCTCTCTCGCTTGAAATTTGAGTAAAAACATAGGGAGATACGTCGAAATACGAACAAAAAAAATAGTTTTCTTTTATGACAAATATGTCAATTCAACCATTATGGTTGGCTCATTTTATTGAAATTCTATTGGTTCTTGAATTCCAACTCACAAAATTTATTGTTGGCATGTTTTCTTATAAGACCCATTTTAGACCCCAAATTTCCTCTAACGATAGGTCAGTTCATATATGTTATTGAAAAATTGTCCGTAAAAACTAGTCTCAAATTAAATTTTAATTTTAATTTTTTTTTAAATGCAATTTTATATTATAATGATCACTCTAAATTCATTGCAATAAATAAAATCACAATTTCAAAGACTACAAAAAGTTATTTCAGCCATATTTTTCTAGCAAGATTCAAGGAGAGATTGTAATAACCCCAAAATTTCATAAAAATTTAAAATTTTTCTTGCGAAAATTAATGTTTAAAACATTGGTTAAGAAGGTAACTTGACTGCTAATAGTTAACATTATAAAGGATCTAAAATTTAGATACTATAAAAATCATATATATATTCTTTGCTAACAACATTCAACAACAATGTCATGAAAGATCGATTTATAAAGTAAAACATCTGAAAAAGTAAAATATTGAAAACAACTACTTACTTAGCTCATTGAAGCTAATGCAATGAAATGATGGTTCTTGTTACAGGTCTTTTTATGGGTAACTTTTTTATTTCTAGTATCATGCTCGAGATTTTTAATTCGACAGTAGTAAAACAAATGTTAGAATACTTATTTAATTTAAGGATTTGATTACTGAAGGTATTGCAGAACTTGTTCCTTTCCATAACTTGAATTTGTTATGTTATAGTAGTCATTTAAGATCTATGTTTAAAACCATCTTACTCTAGGCTTAAGGACATAATAGTTTCCTAGTTTCATTTAATGGCACATATATTTAAAAATACAAAGCAAATTATATAACAAAATATATGCTTAGACATAAACTATAAATATAATCTCTAAATATTACATAATCCCTTTCGTTGGATGCAATACCACCATACATTTCATATGCATCATTATACCAGATCATATTAAGGGTTAAACTTACAATACTAAATTAAATAAGCACAAGTATTACATATGCAAAAGTATTAACCTATGCAAACGTATTAACATATGCAATAGTATTAACATTTGTTTATGATGCAAGATAAACTATACCATTTGGAACTATAGAGAAAACCCAAACTAAAGACTGCGAAGTGGAATCCACATGTTGAGGGTTTAGTGGAAAGGGTTTTTATGTTGGAAACCCTACTACAAAACTGACCAAAGACCTAAAAACTCGCTTCTTATCCATCCTTTTCGTTGTTTGAGGGCAGAGTCGACAGGCTCATGGCCTCATGGACCTGTATTGCCAAAGTTGAACCTTAAGAGTGGTAAATACCTTTTTATCAGTCATGTTGAACTCTCCAGTCATTTGTAGAGTGGTTACTGGAAGCTAGTTCACGTCGGTTATCTTCTTGGATTGTGTTAATAGTGGTTATTTGGTTTCTTATCATGGCATTTACGATTTTTCTTCCTACATCTCATCATGGTTTCAAAGTTTCCCTTTCCCGGTTGCTAGTGTCTGAGGTTTTCTTGGCCATGGTTTCTTGTGCAAGAGGGGTTTTAAAATAACCTACTGTGCGGACGAGAGCCAAAAACATTCCGCGTAAAACTTCCTTTTAGTTCTTATGTAACTTCAAAATCTATTTTACTGTAGCATTTTTAGTTTTATCGAAATCGAATCACGATTTTGTGTTTGTATGTGCAAACTTCAGCTGTAGGTGGGAATTTTCCAAGACACTGCTAGAAAAGGGGGCTAAAGGAAAAAAGGTTGCTTTAGGATTCGGCTCCCACACTTCACAAACTAAGCGGTTAAGCCTCAGTTTACCCTAAAGTTCCCCTCTATGATTTGTGAAAGACTCATGGAGAGAAAAATAAGTGTGAAGTGGCACCGGTGGTGATGGGATTTAATGGCTATGACTTTGTTTGGTTTAAATATATTAGTTGTAAAGGCCGTATGGCCGTAGGTCTGTTATGTTAGGTTGTTTTAAAGCATACTTGTACGTTTTTTATTAATCTTTAAAAGCTCGACAATGTTAAGGAAAAAAAATTGGTACCAAGCTGTGTTAAAGAAAGTCTTTGAAAGACTGGGACTCTTGGGCTCTTATACTATACATTTTTGGGTATTTTAAATCTACAATGAAAATTTAAAGATCCTTTTTACTGTTTTTACTTGTATCTGATTAAAGATTTTATAAAGGATCACTTTGTCGAAAAAATCCATAAATTCATTTTTTTTAAAATTGTATTTATTATAAGAAAATTATATGTGAAGGATAGTTCTTAGGTTTTCTTTACTATAACGATTTTGTTTTATGAATTAATAAAAGGAAAGGTTCTTCTAGGTTGAATGGTTTGCCTCTGCGACCTGACCAAGACCGTGTAAACAGATTTGGAAAAGTTTTACTACAACTCTTTTTACTCTGGTTATTTTATATTAACAATTTATACTATTTTAAATATATATTCTTTTCAAATTAGGGCACCTATAAATTATGAAATAGGATTTTTATTTTCTTAAATTTGAAAACACTTAGGGTTTGAATAAAATGAAAAGTAATTTTAACTTGAAAGAAAAAGGAAAAGAAAGACTTGGGTTAACAAGTTTCTTTATTTTAGGGTTTTGACCCAAAGAAAATATAGTATTTTCTTTTTATTTTATACTCTGCCTTGTTTGTTGTTTGTAATATCTAGTATTTAATAAATTTTGATGTTTTCTAGTGTTATTGTTAATAACATATATGCTTATTAAAAATACCTAATTTATTACTATAAGTTCAAGTTACTGTTTATANTATATATATATATATATATATATATATATATATATATATATATACAATGTTTACCCTTGGAGAGAAATAAACTTACTGTGTTAAGATAAACACAGTTACAAAACTATGTAGTGGTTTAAGTAAAACATTCTTTAAAGTGTTTACGAAAATAAATAAACAACTGTATATAACTAATAAAACTTCTCGAATAGAGGAATCTTTATTTTAAACATTTATAAATAGACTTTTAGTAAAAAAAGTAAATGGTCAGATTCATACACATCTTAACTTGATTTATTCATCACTCTTAAATTCACCTACAGTACTAAAGTACTACCTCTTCGGAGGTGTGAAAAATTACATTCAGTTAATTCATTCATTGATTACTTTAAATCCAACCCTAAACATTCATTCTATAACTTAAATCAGTAACTTCTTGAAATTAAAAATAGTTTACTGTCTAAAATTAAGAAAACAAACTTATCAAACATAATAGTAATTCTACCTTAAATACCTTTATTTCAGTACTTATACTACATAAGATAAATAAAATAACAGTTAGAACCTGTAAGCTTGTAAAGGAGACAATAGCCTAAGGATTCCGTTCCACCCAACTAATTCCTGAAGATAGCTTAGTTGTTAGGCTTAGGACCCTCGAGCCTGTCCAGTGGTTCACTTAATTTATAGCACTGGGTGAGAAGATGGAATATAAAATCCCTCCAACTCCACAAAAGTATTCAACAGTAATACTTCTGCCTTTTGCAATAAGAACTTAGCAAAAATAGCTGAACTAGTTCAGTAAATCAACATTTTCACACTCTAACATTTATGCCTTTCCCCTCCATCAAATATCTTGTGCAGAAATTTCACTCTGAAATTTCACAAGTAAAGATTGAATAGCCCAACTTGAATTTGATGGGTAGTTTTATAAGCATGCCTAGGTCTTTTGGGTCAGTTTTTCACTTAATGAGCCACCTTCCCTTGTTCCACTTTCTTGGGGAACATGACCACAAAAATAGGGAAGTTGCCTCCTACAATAGCTAGAAGTAGTTTGAGGATGCTGCCAAGTGTCAATCTGCTCCCAACCCAGTCTATTCCACCAAGTGGCCAGTAGACACTCATTTAACAGCCTCCTTAAGTTGTTATCTCATCTTTTATTTATTAATTAATAAAATATTCAGCATAATTAAATACGATCATCCTTGACCCCACTTGGTCAATAATTACAAACTTTAAAATAAAATTAAAGTATAATGTGTTCTTAAACATAAATTTTTTTTCCAATTTGGGGTATGTGACATACACACCTCCTTAAATATAACATCATCCTCGATGTTATTTTATTCGTCGTCCTTAGAGCTGCCCTGGAATAGAATTGGATATGCTTCCTGCATATGACTCTCCAATTCCCTAGTTTCTTCTTATGGACTAAGGTGCTTCCATTGCACCTTCACCTATCCAATGGTGCGATTCCAAAGTGATATCTCCCTCTTGTCGAGGATACAATCTAGTTCCACCAGAAAATCTCCTCCGGGTTCCACCTGCACACCATTGCAATTTATAACATGAGTAGCATCATGTACATATCTTTTTAAAATAGAGATATGAAAAACATTATGAACTTTTAAATTTGGCGATAAAGCCAGTTGGTATGCCACCTATCCCATTCTGGACAATTTTTTGAAAGGACCACAATATATGGGTTCCAACTTAGCATAACTTCGTAACTATAAATAACTCTTCTTAGGCCTTACCTTTATGAAAACATGTTCACCGACCTGGAACTCTTTTTGAGTTCGTTTAAGATCTGCTTGACTTTTTTGTTTGTCTCAGTGTAATCTTCGAATTACCTTGCACCTACTTTACAATTAACTCCATCTACTTTAATAGCTCAGGTCCTAGTACTAACCTGTCAACTGAATTACTCCATCAGATAGGAGTATTTCACTTTATTCCGTACATAATCTAAAATGGGTTGTATTTTGTTGAAGCTTGGTAGTGGTTGTTATAAGAAAACTCAACCAAGTGTAAGTAATTCTCCCATTTACCAGGTTGTTCTCTAACATACATCCTTAGAATATCTCTCAAGATTTGATTTATCCTTTGAGTCTATCTATCCGTTTGGGGATGAAAAGATGTACTGAAATTTAAACGTGTATTCAAACCTTTAAATAGATACTTCCAGAAATTTCCCATAAACTTAGGGTCTCTATCATAAATTATAACTTTCAGTATCCCATGCAAACGAAATATTTGTTTCATAAATATTTTAGCAATATTAGCAGCCTTGTGGGTGGTCTTTACTAGTATAAAATGAGCTTCTTTATTGATTTTATCAACGACTACCATAATCGAATCATTCTGGTTCTGATTTATAGGTAAACCTGTAATAAAATCCACACTAATTATTTCCCATTTCTAGCTAGGGATTGGTAATAGCTATAATAAACTAGCTAGATGCTGGTGTTCAGTATTAACCTATTGACATTCAAAACACCTGGCAATATATTCTTCCAACTCATTCTTCATATTCGGCCATAAATAATCTTTTTGCAACATGGTTATGGTATTTTGATAGCCAGGATGTCCTAAGTAAGGAATCTTATGTATTTCATTTAAAATTAGCTACTTAATTTTAGGTACATTAGGTATATACATACTGTTTTTATAAATTATTGATCCTTTATTATTTAGACTATATCTTGTACTTCAACTTTTAGTTAAATTTTTTCCCACTTTCGCATGTAATTTCTGATCATTTTCATCCCATTTTATCCTTCTTTGAGCTGATATTCAAAATATGTTTTATAAGTACTAATTGCTTCCATAAAATTCAATCTTGCATTCTTAATTAAAGCATTAGTGATTTTATTTTCTTTTCCCTTAATATGTTGGATCTCGAAATTGTACTCACTAAGGAAATCTAGCCATCTAGCTTGCCTTGCGTTTAAATTTTGTTGATCCAACAAATATTTTAAACCCTTATTATCTGTCATTAACATAAATTTTCTTCCGATGAAGTGATGGTACCACATCTTTAAAGCATGTATGATGGCAACCAAATCTAAATTGTAAGTAGCGTAATTTTTCTCATGAATTTTAAGTTTCCTAAACTCGTATGCAATTACATGTCCTTCTTCTTGAATTAAGACCCCACCAAGACCATCGTTGCATGCATCAGTGCATACAACAAAGTCCTTGTTAGGATCAACAATTCTTAAAATTGGTATAGTAGTTAATAAGGTTTTTAATTTCTTAAAACTTTCTTCACATTTTTTATTCCACTCAAATTTCTTTCCTTTCTTCTGTAAAGAATTTATGCCAATTTACGATTCTTAAGAATCCCTCAATGAATCTTCGATAGTAATTGGTGATCCCCATGAATGATCGAACGTCAGTCACATCCTTTGGGGCTAGCCATTTTTCAATTGCTTTTATATTTTCTAGATCAACCAAGATCCCCTCTTGAGTTATTACATGCCCCAAGTATTGTATTTTATCTTTAAAAAAGTCACACTTACTGAACTTAACATAAAGTTGATGTTTCCTTAACACTTGCAATACAATTTTAAAGGTTCCTCATGTTCTTCTTTAGAATTAGAGTAAATTAAAATATCATCAATAAAAACAACTACAAATTTATCGAGATATTATGCAATATATTATTCATTAAACACATGAAGATAGCTGGGGCATTAGTAAGCCCAAATGACATGACAACAAATTCATGGTGACCATATCTGGTTATAAAAGTTGTTTTAAAAATATCTTCATCTTTGATTTAAACTTGATGATAACCAAATCTTAAATCAATCTTTGAAAATATTGTTGCTCCTCACAGCTGATCAAATAGATCATCTATGCGGGGCAATGGGTATCTATTCTTAATGGTCATTTTTTTAAGCTAACGGTAATCAATGCATAAGCATAGAGTATTGTCCTTCTTTTTAACAAAAATGACAAGTGCTCCCCAAGGAGACACACTTGGTCTTATATACTTTTTACCAATAAGTTCCTTTAATTGTGATTTTAATTCGTTAAGTTCCAATATATTCATCTGATAAGGAGCTTTTGAGTTAGGCACTGCACTAGGTACCAACTCAATAGTGAAATCCAGTTTCCTTTTCGGAGGCAGTCCCGGAATTTCCTTTGAAAATACATCCGAATACCCCCTCAAGATTGGAATATCTTCCAATTTTAGTTTATCTTCATTATTAATATGTTCTTCATTAATTACAGTTACAGCAAAAGCTTTACATCCTTTCCGAACAACCCTCTTTAGTTGCAAGGAAGAAATTTGTCGGATTGTTGTTTTCTTAGGAATTCTTGTTACTGTTACGGTTTCTCCTTCATCATGTACACATGCAAAAGTTTTTTCGAAATAGTTCAAGACTACTCTATGCTGTTCTAACCATTCCATTCCAATTAACACATCATAAGAGCCTAATGGAACTACATTTAGCTTCACAGAAGTTTCAAGCTGATTCATAAATAAAGTATAGTCTTTCACAAAATTAATCACTTTTCTTGTTGCTCATGTAGCTAGTTGAACCAGCCATGACTTTGTAAACTTTTCTACTGGTAAATTGCATTTTTCTACTAAACTAGGAGAAACATAACTCAGGCTAGCACCTGGGTCAATTAAGATAGAAATGTGTGTTTGATTCAGCTTACCTTTTACTCCCACCATGGAAGTTTGATAATCAGTCTGCCTGTTTTCCATCGCCGCATTGATCTTGGGCATCCCCCTTGCTAAGTCACCAGCAGTCATCTCTTTCTGTACTGTATGAATGTTGCTGACAGTCTTCTTTCTGTTAGGGAAAACTGATGCGTAGTGAGGTCCATGACAATCCCAACATTTTATCGGTTCTTATCGTTCATTATTCTTAACGTAGTTGATGTGATTATTAGCAAGTTCTTTATTTCTAAGGCTATTAAGGTTTGGCTATGAGTTACCTTTATTTCCTTGAAAATTTTTATTAGAAAAATTACCTGCATTATTATTCCCAAAATTTCTATAAGGTGTGAAACCCTTCTTTTTATGTTCAAAATTATTAGACCTCTTGGCTTTCCAGTTTGGCATTTTTTTCCTTTTTTGATTCTGCTCCTAGCAGAAATTTGTCTTTCTCATAGCCTCTTCAAGGGTTTTAGGGTTATCGTATTCAATTTTGTCTTTAATTTGAAAAGGTAAACAACTCAAAAAATGTTGCACCTTGGGCTTCTCATCAACAATGTAAGGCATGTAACGTAGTAAACTTAAAAATTTACTGTTTAACTCCTTTATGTTCATAGTTTCCAACTTCAGTTCATATAACTTTTTAGCTCACTCTTCATAATACTGCTCCAATAGAAAATTATTTTTAAAATATTTTTTAAAGGTACTCCAGTTACTATTATTTTCCTTTATACCTTTTACTCATTTTAAATCCTGCCACCAGATATTTTCCTTTCTAGTTAAGTTGTATATGGTCATTCTAGATTTTAACTGATTGGAGTAATTATAGATTTGGAAATACTTATTCATTCCGGAAAACCATGCTTCGGCTTCCTCCCCTTTCTCTGTTTCACTGTTGAAATTTGGGGGTTTTATCTTCTTAAATTCTCCCAAAATTTCCTCATAAGGTTTATATTTCATTTTTTCTATAATTTTAATTATCCTCACTGTTATCGCTAAAATACTGGCGATTCTTTTTGTGTGAATCACCATAAATTTCAAAGGACGAACTACTTTCAATTTAAGATTGTTTGGACTTTTTACTTTTATGTTGGTCAGACGTATTTTCAGATCCTATCTGTTTATCTTTCCCTCACTCTGAAATTTTTCCATCAGTATCTAGTTCAACTCCTCTTGAGCTCTTAGAATTATTTCGTTCTATTTTTTAATTGTTTCCATTTCATTTTTTGATTCTTTAACAGTTCGTAATAGTTTATAGGAATTGTTATTTATTTATTCCTTAATAGGTTCTTTCCTAGAATTGCTTTGTTCTTTTAATGGGGACCCTTCATTTGCATACTCCTCGAGTCCTTCCATACCTGCAATTCTAGTTCAGAAAAAAATTTCGTATAACAAAAAATTATAATAATAATAATAAATCAGTATGCATATATTTTATTTACTATTTGTTTATGCGCGTTGAGCCGTTGTAGGCGTAGTGTCTAAACCTGTGCTCTGATACCATATGTAATAACCCCAAAATTTCATAAAATTTAAAATTTTTCTTGCGAAAATTAATGTTTAAAACATCGCTTAAGAGGGTAACTTAATTGCTAATAGTTAACATTCTAAAGGATCTAAAATTTAGGTTCAGAAAAAAATTTCGTATAACAAATAATAATAATAATAATAATAAATTAGTATGCATATATTTTATTTACTATTTTTTTATGCGCGTTGAGCCGTTGTAGGCGTAGTGTCTAAACCTGTGCTCTGATACCATAGGTAATAACCCCAAAATTAATGTTTAAAACATCGCTTAAGAGGGTAACTTAATTGCTAATAGTTAACATTCTAAAGGATCTAAAATTTAGATACTATAACAAAATCATACATACATATATATATATATATATATATATTCTTTACTAACAACATTCAACAGTAATGTCATGAAAGAACGATCTATAAAGTAAAAAATTTGAAGAAGTAAATTATTGAAAACAACTGTTTAATTACTAGTGAGTGCAAGGTGTTAAAGTTTGTTTCTTGTTTACTGAAGGGAATTCTAGTTATGCCTGATGCTTACTTAGCTCATTGAAGCTAATGCAGTGAAATGATGATTCTTGTTACAGGTCTTTTTACAGGTAACTTTATTATTTCCAGTTTCAGGCTCGATATTTTTAATTCGATAGTAGTAAAACAAATGCTAGAATACTTATTTAATTTAAGGCTTTGATTACTGAAGGTATTGCAAAACTTGTTCCTTTCCATAAGTTGAATTTGTTATTCTATAGCAGTCATTTAAGATCTATGTTTAAAACCATCTTACTCTAGTCTTAAGGACATAATAGTTGACTAGTTTAATTTAATGGCATGTATATTTAAAAATACAAACAAAATTATATATTGAAAATATATGCTTAAACCTAAACTATAAATATAATCTCTAAATATTACATAATCCCTATCATTGGATGCAATAGAACCATAAATTTCATATGCATCATTATAACAGATCATATGAAAGGTTAAACTCACAATACCGAATTAAATAAGCACAAGTATTACATATGCAAAAGTATTAACATATGCAAATGTATTAACATATGCAAAAATATTAACATTTTTTTATGATGCAGGATAAACCATACCATTCAAAAATATAGAGAAAACCAAACTAAAGACTACGAAGTGGAATCCACGTGTTGAGAGTTTAGTGGAAAGGGTTTTTATGTTGGAAACCCTAGCTACAAAACTGACCAAAGACTTAAAAACTCACTTATTATCCATCATTTTCATTGTTTGAGGGAAGATCAGACAGGCTCATGGCCTCATGGGCCTGTATTGCCAAAGTTGAACCTTGAGAGTGGTAAATACCTTTTTATTAGTCAAGCTAAACTCTCTGGTCATTTGTATAGTGGTTACTAGAAGCTAGTTCACGTCGGTTATCTTCTTTGATTGCGTTGATAGTGGTTATTTGGTTTCTTGTCGGGGTGTTTACAGATTTTCTTCCTACATCTCATCGTGGTTTCAAACTGAGTTTATCTTTCCCAGTTGCTAGTGTTTGAGGTTTTCTTGGACAAGGTTGCTTATGCAAGAGGATTTTTAAAAGAACCTACTGTGCGATTGAGAGCCAAAAACATTCTAGGTAAAACTTTCTTTTAGTTCTACTGTAACTTCAAAATATTTTTCACTGTAGAATTTTTTTTTTCGAAATCGAATTATGATTTTGTGTTTGTATGTGTAGACTTCAGTTGTAGGTGGGAATTTTCCAAGACACTGCTAGAAAAGGGAGCTAAAGGACAAAAGGTTTCTTCAGAATTCCCCTCCCACACTTCACAAACTAATCGGGTAAGCCTCAGTTTACTCTGAGGTTCCCTTCTGGGATTTGTACAAGACTCATGGCGAGAAAAATAAGTGCAAAGTGACACTGGTGGTGATGGGGTTTAATGGCCATGACTGCGTTTGGTTTAAATATATTACTTGTAAAGGCCATATGGACATAGGTCTATTATGTTAGGTTGCTTTAAAGCATACTAGGTTGCTATTTTCATTGGTACTGAGATGTGTTGGAGAAAATATTTGAAAGACTGGGACTCTTGGGTTCTTATACAATACAGTTTTTGAGATTTGAAATCTACAAATGAAAATTTAAAGATCATTTTTACTTTTTTTACCTGTATCTGGTTAAATATTTTACAAAGGTTCACTCTGTCGAAAGAAATCCATAAATTTGATTTTGTTTTTAAATTGTATTTATTATAATAAAATTATATGTGAAGGATAGTTCATAGGTTTTCTTTACTATAACGATTTTGTTTTATGAGTTAATAAGAGGAAAGATTCTTCTAGGTTGAAGGGTTTGTCTCTACGACTGAGCAAGACTGTGTAAACAGATTTGGAAAAGTTTTACTTCAATTCTTTTTACTCTGGTTATTTTATATTAACAAGTTATACTATTTTAAGTATATATTTTTTTCAAATTAGGGCAACTATGAATTATGAAATAGCATTTGTATTTTCTTAAATTTGAAAATAGTTAGGGTTTGCATAAAATAAAAAGTAATTTTAACTTGAAGGAAAAAGGAAAAGAAAGACTTGGGTTAACAAGTTTCTTTATTGTAGGGTTTTGACGCAAAGAAAATATAGTATTTTCATTTTATTTTATACTTTTCTTGTTTGTTGTTTGTACTATCTCGTATTTAATAAATTTTGATGTCTTCTAGTGTTACTATTAATAACATATATGTTTATTAAAAATACCTAATTTATTACTATAAGTTCAAGTTACTGTTTATATAGTTATTTTTATCCGTTTGCATTTTTTTCCCTATTATGTGGTAGCTTCATATATATATATATATATTATGTTTACCCTTAGAGAGAAATAAACTTACTGTGTTAAGATAAACACAGTTACAAAACTATGTAGTGTTTTAAGTAAAACATTTTTTAAAGTGTTTATGAAAATAAATAAACTATTGTATTTAACTAATAAAACTTTTGGAATAGAGGAATCTTTCTTTTAAACATATCTAAATACACTTTTAGTAAAAAAAGTAAATGGTCAGATTCATACACATCTTAACTTGATTTATTCATCACTCTTAAATTCACCTATTGTACTAGAGTACTACCTCTTCAAAGATGTGGAAAAATACAGTCAGGTAATTCATTCATTGATTACTTTAAATCCAACCCTAAACATCCATTCTATAACTAAATCAGTAACTTCCTGAAATAAAAACTTGTTTACTGTCTACAATTAAAAAAACAAACTTATCAAACATAACAATAATTCTACCTTGACTACCTTTATTTCAGTACTTATACTGTATAAGATAAATAAAATAACAATTAGAACCTGTGAACTTGTAGAGGAGACAATAGCCTAAGGATCTCGTTCCACCAAACCAATTCTTGAAGATAGTTTAGCTTCTAGGCTTAGGACCCCCGAGCCTGTCCACTGGTCCACCTGGTTGATAGCATTGGGTGAGAGGATGAAATATAAAATCCCTGCAAATCCACAAAAGTATTCAGCGGTAATACTTATGCCTTCTGCAGTAAGAATTCAGCAAAAACAACTGCACTAGTTCATTAAATCAACATTTTCACACTCTAGCATTTCTGCCTTTCCCCTCCATCGAATATCTTGTGCACAAATTTCACTAAAAAATTTCACAAGATTGAACATCCCTAGCTGACTTCGATGGGTAGTTTTATAAGCATGCATAGGTCTTTTGGGACAGTTTTTCACTTAATGAGCCACCTGCTCTCGTTCGACTTTCTTGGGGAACATGACCACAAAAATAGGGAAGTTTCCTTTTGCAACAACTAGAAGTAGTTTGAGGATACTGCCAAGTGTCAATATACTCCCAATCCAGTCTATTCCACCAAATGGCTAATAGACACTCATTTAATAGCCTCCTTAAGTTGTTGTCTCATCTTTTTATTTATTAATTAATAAAATATTCAGCATAATTAAATACAATCATTCTTGACCCCACTAGGACGATAATTACAAACTTTAAAATAAAATTAAAGTATAATGTCTTCTTAAACATAAAATGTTTTTTCAATTTGGAGTATGTGACAGAGATGCCCAATGCGAGTGAACCCATGATACATATGTTATTTCGTAAGAGGTCTACAATACTTTTCAGTGAATTGAATTGACAAGCTCTGAATAACTAGGTGTGAATCTTCGTACATGTTTAATAATAGGATAATATATTTTCTATTTTAGTTCTTCCCCATCACAGATTCATAATTTTCAATGATTTCTAGCAAGACTGGAAGAGAAGGGAGTAAGTAGTTAACTAAATTAAATGAATATCAGAAGGTATATTGAAGTTATATCCTAAGGAATATGCAATGAAGTCTGATTGAGCTGATGAAATGAATCAATGATGAGGGGCATGTTCTCTTGGTCTTGGATGTACTATGGATGAACTGTGATGGATAAGGTGGATGGGAACTATACATGAGAGCCCTTAGCACTGCAGAAACAGTGGGAATATATGCGGTCTTATTTTTTGCCAATAACCATGCCAAACCCCATTAATTCACAATCTTTGGTGTACATCCTTTTGGTCTTGTATCAATAATGCTCATCCTTGCCTCAAGCTCCCTTGACCTGCAAAACAATGTGAACTCCTTGTGTAATGTAAAAAGACAATGCAACAAATATTGAAGTTGAACATCGATACAATAAACTCAACTCAACTATTCTTGAAACACTGCAATCAAACATATATTTGAAAAACAAAAAATACAAAGAATGGACCTCTAATCATTGAGATTTGAACCTCTAAGAATTTTTTTTGTACTACTATAAAATTACCTTTTGCAGAGCCTGATGCACTTTGCGCATGTAAGAAGGAGTGGTGTAGTTGCTTTGGAAAGCCTTGAAGCACTTTGTGCATTCCTGGTAAGAAGGGGTGGTAATGATAATGATGATGATGATTATGATGATGGTTAACCTTCCCTGACACCAAACTTTGATCTATCGGACCCAAAGAAATGAATTATTTACTTTGTTTTAAAATTGTATTTCTATGCTCAAAGAGCTTGGAGAGAAGTGTCCTGAGCTCACTATAATTTTGACAAGTTAAAAGTCTAGGAAGATTGGGATTGCAACAAAGATTATGAAACTAATATCTAATGTGGGTGTAAGCAGGGCGTTCTAAGAGGAAGTATTTTTCATCCTCAATGTTCATATTATCACAGATATGGCAGATCCTTTCTACCCATGGTGTTTTAGGAACTACCCAATGACCAGTTTCACTATGAAGCTTTTGAAGAATCATGCCACAAATAATTGATGAGGTTTGTTTCTAAAAAAAGTATGGGATTTGTTTCCAATGTGAAGGGTGAAATTTGTTTTCAATAGTAAGTTTGAGATTTGCTTCCAATATGAAGGGTGAGATTTATTTTCAATAGTAAGTTTGAGACTTGTTTCCATTAAGAATATGGAACAAAATTAAATAAAAAGCAAAAAACTAAAACTTTCCTCCTTTACTTATGAATGATGAGATTTTTTTCAATAGAAAGTTTGAGATTTGTTTCCAATAGGAATATGGAACAAAATTAAGTAAAAAGCAAAAAATGAAACTTTCCTCTTAACTTATGGAAGTTTGCATGCATTTTATTTATTTTCCCTCTATTTATTTCATCTTTATTTTTATGGTATAGCATCAATCACCTTTTGAAAAGATTCTAATAGAAAATAAAATAAATAAGTAAAATATAGAAAATATGGAACATGGAACAAAATTTGAAATTTGTTCCCAATAGAAATATGGAACGAAATTAAGTAAGAAACAAAAAATGAAACTTTCTTCTTATCTTATGGAAGTTTGCATGCATTTTATTTATTTTCCCTCCATTTATTTAATCCTTTATTTTATGGTATAGCACCAATTACCTTTTGAAAAAATTCTAATAGAAATTAAAATAAATAAGTAAAATATAAAAAACAACTAAAACTAATAGAAAAATATGAAAACAATATTTTAATTAAAATAAATAAGTAAAATGTAAAAAATATGGAACATGGAACAAAATTTGAAATTTGTTTTCAATAGGAATATGGAAGGAAATTAAATAAAAAAAGAAACTTCATGTTATTTTATGGAAGTTTGCATGCATTTTATTTATTTAATTTTTATTTTTATGGCATAGCACCAAAAGAAATTAAGTAGAAAACAAAAAATGAAACTTTCCTCTTACCTTATGGAAGTTTGCATGCATTTCATTTATTTAATCTTTATTTTTATGATATAGCACCAATCACTTTTTGAAAAAATTCTAATAAAAATTAAAATAAACAAGATGAAATAACAGCAAAGCTGCTTATACCTGCCTCTTAGAAATATTTTATTGTAATATTGTATATAGTTTAAAGCTAAAAGTTGATGAAATTATGAAACATTCAAACTTGCAACAATGTATTACTTGTGGCCATGGTACTTATATGTCTATGTGAGATTACTTGTTGTTTATAGGTTGTTGCATTACTTGTTACTTCTTGTAAGTGTCACTGTTTATATTTCTATGTGAGATTACTTGTTGTTTATAGGTTGTTGCATTACTTGTTACTTCTTGTAAGTGTCACTGTTTATATTTCTATGTGTATATGAATTAAATAGTTATTAAGTAAGTCCTTGAAATTAAAGATCCAAAATGAGTTTAA
>LPNX010205154.1:121951-249094 GCA_001517045.1 Pseudotsuga menziesii | reverse complement strand
ATATATATATAAACCTTTTGCTTTAAAAAAATCCAAGCTTAAGTTGAATTTATGTTAATTTATTTATGTTTAATGAAAGAAGTTGACTTTATAAAAGCATTCTAGCATGGAGTAAAGAAAAAATCTCTACTACTCTAAACTAGAAGATATAAATTATTTCTCTTAACTCATATGTATATGTATATGTATGTGTATATGTTAATGTATGTATATATATGTATTTATATATATATGTTTGTAACACCCCGGTTTTGACCTCATTCGCATTAAAAATGTATAGGATGTATATATTGTAATTAGTCATGGTGTGGAGCTAAAGGAAAAAGCCCCACCATCGGTTTAACGTTTTATGCTCTGGCGATAAAAAATCGTTGCCGATGGTATTTTGTGCATCATGTAAAAATGCAATTTAATTAAAAATACCCACAACTAGCTATGTCAATGCAACCATAATGAAAAGGGCATGATATTCCTAAGGATATGGGGGGGATTTCTAACCCTTGGGAGCCATTGGGGAAAATCCAAGTGTCAAGAGGTGAGCCCATTTAGTTGTCACCTATCTTTTGTCTTACTCACCCACATTCAACAACCTTTTTTTTTTCTTATTCTTGTCTCAACTACTGAATTAAATCCTCTGGAGTTAGTCGGGGGCAGTTATTTCCCTAGGAAAATGTTTTTGCATGGGAACTGGTGTGTGGCAGGACTGTCAGTCCTTGCCCACATGCACACTCCACTAGGGAGCACATCCATCCTCACGTGGAAAGGAGGAGAGGAGACTACGACCCCATTTTTTTCCATTTTCCTCACGCAGAGAGCTGGGGAGCTGTTTTTACCTTCATGATTTTTCCTGCTGTGATTCTCATTCATGATTTGGGGCTCCTGGGCATTTTCCTCATCATCAGTCATCCACGCTGGGGCTCTCTCAAATGACTAGAAGTTTTCTATGTGAAATTCATTCTGGATTTGTTGTGTATATTTTCCCTCACGTGGGCAATCATTCTTCATTTTTCTTGGGGCTAGGAATTCTGTTTTTGTGATGATCTTGTGGTTGGATCTCTTCCCCAACATTTTCTGTTGCATTCCCCACCATTTGTCAAGCTGAAGATTGTTTTGGATTCACTTTCAATTTATAGCAAAGACCACGTTCTCTTGGGTGTTGGTGATGAATTCGTTTTTGGCCACGTTAGGGCCAAAACGTCCCTGGGATACGAATTGTTGTTAGGGGGTTGTTTTCACCCATATTTGGAATTCATTTTTGTTGCCGAACTGTTTTCCTCAGCTCAGAAATTGTGTATATTGTTGTGTATGCATTTTTGTTTTGGTCTGAACTGTTATGCACCTTAATTTGGGTCTGAACCAGTTAGGAGTGGAAGAGGTAGGTTGCTTAATAAACCTAGTGTGTGAGGAACCTCACTAATAGATCTTGAGGGCTGATTATTCCTTACTGCACATCCTAAATAGAACTGGAAGGGAATGCATAGCCTAAGGGACTGTACAACAGAGAAGGGGATGATTCCTTATGTTGGGTGTGTATGTGTTGGGAAAGCCAAGTCAGATCTTGTGTAGGCGACCATAGCTCTATGGTTGAGCTCACTAGCTTAGAAAACAAGCCTTTCCATCCCCATGGA
Source organism: Pseudotsuga menziesii (assembly GCA_001517045.1). Lineage (NCBI taxonomy): Eukaryota > Viridiplantae > Streptophyta > Pinopsida > Pinales > Pinaceae > Pseudotsuga > Pseudotsuga menziesii. Next base: position 247,466 of record LPNX010205154.1, on the reverse strand, counting down.
AGTCTGACAAACCCAAACATAGCTTTGTCTTGATTGAGTTTTGACATATCCTTGGCTCTGTGTGAGCATGCTAGTGTTCCCTTATTCCTTGTGGAAATCATGCCCAGCTCAAGGGTGGTAGTGTTGTTGAGAGATTAAGGAGCACACTGGCCTATGGTTGGGTGGAATGTTGCAGCGACATAGCTAGTTGCGGGACGAGCTTCTTCATAAGATAAGTATTCTTGTATTTAAATCTCTACATCTACCTTGGATAATGAATTACAATGAACATGTGAATGAATGGAATGGATTTTCTTCTGTTGTGTGTTAAACATTTATGCATCTGTGCATGTTATTACTTCAATGCATTTCATTTTATGTTCATGGGGCTAGTTTCCCGAATTAGATACCCACAATAGTTGTGTCCTCTCTCTGGTAGAGGGGCGGGGATGTGACAATGTTTATATATATGTATGTATGTATGTAATTAATACATACATACATGTGTGTGTGTGTGTAAGATTTTTATTTTCTATAGTGAAAATATAATATTACATTCTATATTATGCTAATTGGGTGTAGCTCAAGTGATTGAGAAGAAAAGTTGTTTCCTCCCTCGCCCAGGTTCAAATCCCACTTTGTGACATGTTTGATCTCCATGAGCCAATTATTGTTGGGTTAGCTCAAGTGGTTGAGTGTTGTGGATTAGGAGTAGGATTTCATGGGGTCAAGTTCCTAAGCTAGCTACCTCTATGAATGTTGTGCGCCTCACTCAATGTCCTCGTCAATTTGGTTACCAAAACTACAACCAACTGATTTAACCTGGGTACCATCCTCAAAAAGAGTGGAAGTATTTGGAGGGTTTCCCATGATATGCATTTTGTCGAAAAAATGAAAAAAAATAATAATACATATAGAGAGATAAACATACAAGTAATTAACTAATGATTTTTTCTACTTTTATTTACGAAGAGGATCTCAGATGCAACCTTGGTTTTCATTGATGATGAGGGACAAAAATGGGATAACTATTGACATGCACTCAAAAATAGCCATGTTAGAATAAAAGAGGATGAAAATCAACTTGTTTGGTCCAAAAATGTTATAAGGGGGATACACTCTAAAGATGGTATATAAATTTCTTAAAGAAGAAGATGGAATACAAGACCTAGCATAGTGGTATAAAATTCCCTTGTAAAGTTGGTTTTCTTATGTGGCTATTTATCAATCAAAAGGTCCCCACTTGGTACTTGATACAAAGGAAAATTTGGAATGGACTAAGAAAATTCCCATTGTGCAAAGAATTCCAAGGAAAACCTTTCTCATATGCTCATAAAGTCCTCGTTTACTAACTTAGTTTGGAAGTAAGTTGAGGTTTCATTATTACTTGTTGAATATGGTTGGCTAGAATATGACTAATAAATGTGTGAGGAAGGGAGAATGTGGAAGAATCACTCATAATATGGTGTGAAAATAAATCAGCCAATCCTTTTAAAGCCTTATTATTCATTATTACATGTTGAATCTGGTTGGCTAGAAAATATAATTTATTTGAAGACAATAATATTCCTCTTCATATTTGTGTCATGAAAAGTATATCCATTCTTAAAATCTTTAAGCAATTACATGACAATAAACCTCCAAGGAAAATAAGAATAGAAGTTATAGACAAAAATGGTGCTTGGGATTTTTGATAGAGATATACAAGTATAATCTTCCATGGGTGGAGCTTGAGGGATTTTATATATTTATGAGACCTATTTTTGAAATTCAAAGTAATGTTGTATAGGATAACAAACAATAGAGGAAAACTCTCATCAATAAAATTGATTGTAAATTTAATTGTTGAAAAGGGGTATTTAGAAACTTCATGTGAAGGGATTTCCTAAAGTAATTATTGACTGGACGAAGAGGATTACTCATGTGAGAAATTTTCAATCAAGACCTATTTTAAATGAGATTATCAACATCAAAAAATCAATAAATATAGTCACTTTCTTGCATGTTTATAGACAAAGGAACATCCTTACTGATTCCTTATCAAAACTAGGTATATTGTATATGGGTCCAAGTACATGCACTACAAGGAAAACATCTTTAGTGGATTTTTTTGTGGAACCACTCCAAAAGTTGTCTCCTTTATCCGTTTATAGTGGACTCAAGTGGGAAGTTGAAGGTTTTGTTTGTGCTCTTCAATTGTAATAATGCATCGGTGCATCAACATATAAAATGAATTGGTGTAGAAAAATATCACACACATTAAACGTCAAAATACCCTGTCATTGGAGGAAAGAATATGTTTATTTTTATTTCATGAAATCACTCACATGTGCATTGTAATATCCCCAATTTAAAAAAAATCATATATATTTGACTCAACTAAACCACAAGAGGAAACTAGTTCAAAATTTGACAAATAAACCCCCTGGGTTTGAGCTTTTCCAAACATTATCAAAACTACTCAAATTCATCCCAAACCACTTCAAACTAGTCCTAACAGTACAAAACTTTCCAACCTAACCATTAACATAATTCAGGAGTTTTCCATCAAATATTTATAGACAATTACTCATGAATGTGTAAGCCATTTTGCAGATTTTTAACATTGAATAACTAATGTAAAAATATTGAACCAAATAATGGGAAAATATTGTGGAATTTTATTAAGGAAAGAATATAAAAAAATATTACATCTATGTATTCCATAGAATCTACAATAACTCACATAAATCTATTACAGATAAGGGAAGATGGTTGTCCCAAACCCAGCCGAGAAAAGAGAGAGAATGTTGCTTCAATTGTGACCTCCACAAGCTGACATTCGACCCCAAATCTCAAACCTACCTCCTACAAAGAATCCTCCATCATATACATAATATATACAACCCATATAATAGTCCCCATGAGTTTTTTACAACATTTTGTGTGCCCTCCTTTAATAACAACACCAACAATGCACTTGAACTACCGGAAAAACACCAACAAACTACTACAGCTACCAACTGAGATCCAAACACACCAAGATGAATTAAAGCTAGAAAATGGAAATGGAAATAGCCTCACTCAATGAATATCCATAGAGAAATAAAGGTGATTCCTCCTCCCATGGCTAGCTAGGGTGGAATCTTGCACCACCAAAACTAGTTACAATTGCAAGGGGCACATCTCCTAATATTGAGAAGCATCATGGATCTCCAATTTGAACCGATAAATGACCAAAATTCTTTCAACAAGTGCCTACATCATTTTTATAAACTTCATTGGTGCTTTCCCCCTCATTTTATAATTATCTCTCAAAAATAATAATAAGATTTGACTTATTCGAGAGAAAAATCACTCATGACACATCAACTCCCTCTCTATTGTATTTTAGTTAAATTTGACCCTTATCCTTCCTTAGAAATCTGAATTGGAGGTTCTTTCCTTGATTTTCGGGGACTTAGAACCACCTTGTTGGCCCTTCTTCCCTCATGTGTCTCTCCTTAGCTAAATTTAGACCATGCCTTGTCATATATTGTCTTGGATGTTGTCATAGGTTGTCATAGAGTTGTCATAAATTGTCATAGATTCTGTGGAGCTTACACTTCGACAAGTGCACCCTCCTAGGATATTCTTAGCCTACTGCCACTTCATGAGATTCCTTAGGAGTTACTCTTCCCCCAGTGCGCCCTCATTTGTCTATTTTTATCCCAGGAAGTTACAATTCATGAGATTCCTTCATGATTGGATTCCTTCCACCGTGGAAGGGAGTTAGATCTTATGTGGAACCCAATCATCGTCCTATGTGGCATCCTAGGCTGATTAGACCAATTCCACCTCATTTATGAATATTTTCCATTATTATTCCAATTTATTGGCGCTCATCACCCCTTCTTGGTTTAGAAATTTATTGCATAATGACATAGGCCAAATAATTCCCTAGTGCATAGTAGATTCCACTCAAACCTATGGGAATCAAATAGGCTACTGGAAAGACCCATGGTTGAGTTAGGGAGGGGGGCATTCTATGCATATAACATGAAATAATGCATTGAAACATTACATTGTAAAACACACCAGCACTATCAAATACTCATTAATAATTAATGGTTTTTATATTTAAAAAAATTCTAAGACATAATGGTGCACTAAATCGCTATATATCCACTAGTGTGCCATTATACATAATGCACCAAATTTAGATGTTTGTGTAGCTACACCAATGTGCTAGAGATAGGAGAGTGCATTGGTGCATCTAAATTGATAGAGCACTACAGTAAGCTAAAATATTTAATAATATAATATATGTATTTATTTTTAATAACATTGTAAATGCACTTGGGGAATTTAGTGCCACAGATTGCATCAATTCATATGACTATAAAGTGCACCATCAATTCCAACTATTAGAAATAAAATATAGTGTTTTTATCCAAACATTTCCAAAAAAATCCATGTGTGTTGGTATGTCATAACTGTACCAAGGTGTTTATTCAAATAGTACACTTTCCTAGGTCTTTTAAAATTAATTAGAAGGGTTGTTTATTCAAATAACACAACGCATCATATTACCAGGTGCACTAATGTAGGTTTAAATTTAAAAAGAAATACCAAATAATTTCATTTGTGAATTTATTTTAGTGCTTAAGACCACAAAATAAATACTACATAACCTAAATGTATGACCGTCCCGTCATTGGTGCTGCCAAGTTGTCACATGTAATCTCCCCATTTTAAATAATTGCATAGCAGGAAAATTCCATCAATCCTACTAGTTCCCTAGGTTGGGTGGAAACATTGGAAAGTTAATAAGGGAGCTAATAAATGGTGTTTATACATTATAAGGAATAAATATTTATTTTATGAATTTAATTAAATGAATGCAAGTGAAAAATCAAATGGCTATGGAGAATGGAGACACATGGAGACTATGGGGCCCACTCAAGCTAGAATTCCTATGTTAAATGGAATCCTCCTCTTGTAATCTCGAATCTATGGGAAGCCTAATGTTTTTGGATGGATTATAAGGTTAGTATACTTGTCCATATACTTAATAGGTCAAATTTGGGATGAATTGTAACTTACATGGGGAGAGGAAGAGCCAAATGGGAGTTTCATGGAAACTTGGCTAGATTCCCTTTACATTTATGACATCTATGACACCAATGATGGAGATTCTTTGACAGTTATGACACAAGTCAGATATGAAGGCTGAAATCTGACATATATGACATGTTAGATCAAAATATACCATCCAATAGAGCTCTCATGTGAGTTTGGGAAGCTCAATGGGCTCCTACTCAAATTTGGGGAAGGTGGAAGGCTAGGAAAAAGGGGACACATGTCAATTCATGAGTACACACCCTAATTCGACTTGTATTGAGTTTGTGGATGGATTGGGAACCTTAAAAGTCTAAGGAATTTTATAAAATACAGGAAGAAACCAAGAAAATGTCCTTTTGGTCATTTGTGAAATTTCTTGTTGTGAAGAGAGAGAGAGCTAGTGGATGACTAGTTCATGCCTTAGCCAATTTCGAGGGTGAAATATTCCCATCCTATTTGGTGTTGGGAGAGGAAACTCAGGTATTTAAAAGAGCTTAAATTTAGTCTTATTTATAGGTGCAGGCTACAGAAGCTCGTGGACACATCAAATTTCAGCTTGTTCTTCCTTTCATCTCAAGTTTTCTCACCATATTTCAGCTCCATGGAATGAGGCGCACTTGGTGAGCTATTCATCTACTTGATGGAGCTTCTCTTTCTCCAGTACTTTGTATTCTGATGTAAATTATCTGTATTTAAGTTCAGAAATCTCTCAGGCTGAAAGGCCAAGAAATATCATGTATTATTGCTCAATAATGAAGAAACGGTGCCATTTCCCCACTACCTTGTTGTAAGCTCTTGTAATCTTGATGAATTCGAATGGATGTGTAAAATATTGATGATTTATGAATTAATAGACTGTAATTAAAGAATATTATGGGTTTCATGTTCAGTAACTGAGAATTTGTGGCCATTGGTTCGAGTTGCATAACCATTGGAGCAAACTACACCTCATTTCCCCAAGGGTCCATAACTAGTTTTTTATATCTGATTGAAAGAAGTGATAAAAGCCATGGGAGGTTGATTGGTTATGAATATGAGTCTCTGATAATTTCTTATACACATCCCCTGATTCAATTTCAGAATTTGAGTGGGTTGCTTCACATTTGGGAATCCATTTCTACCACTTACCTGGGGAGATTTGAGCCCAAAATTGCCAATAAAATTCTCTATCTTGTTCAGAATTTAGTACAGAATTGAAAAAGTGTTTGGAGGGCCATAATACATAATTGAACATAATAATTAAGCTATTATATCATTCATACACCTTGTCTGAAGATTTGGAAGCAACTGGGCTGATTTGGATACCAAGACACAAAAACTAGTCAAGAGCCAAAATTGTGAAAAATTTGGAAAATTGGGCATTTTGGTAAAGATTTAAAAAAAAGGGTCATTACATCACATTATTCCCTCCCTTCCATTCACCAATGGATTTCATATTTTGTGAAACAATACCATAAATTCTTTATTTTTCTATGTGGAAACCATGTCTCCTCAACTAGTAAGACATCATGTAAAATGTTTATTGTCCCTAAATTTTATTCTTAGCATATTATAATTTTAAAAAATTACCATTGTTGTCACAATGTGTTCAAACCATTCATCTTGCACAAGTATGTGGTGCTCCCTATGAATTTATAAAGAAAACCATGACTGATGCTTGATAGGTGCACCATCTATGATGCATTTTTGTTTTAGAAGCACACTAATTTATTGAAATACAAGAATTCCCCGTGGTTTATCGATGCACTTTATAATATATAAAAAAAAACATTAGCAGTGCTTCTAATTATTATAAATACACCGGTAAAACTTATAAATATGTTGCACAGTTTCCATCATGCAATGCATTGTTTGATGGATATTCATCGTTTGTGGTGCATAACATCATCACAAATCACTACAAGGAAAAGGCCCTTTAGCGTAGGTTATAGTGGATGCTTCTCTCAAAAGAGCTTAAATATCCGTTTATAGAGGAGGTAAGTAGCGAAGGCGAGAAACCGGAGGTAAGTACTGGAGGCGAGAAACAAGAGGTTATAGCAGAGTTTTTTTATTTGGTGTGTTTCAAAACTAAACATATTGATGCATATCTAACACAAACACTCCAGGTTTTCCCAAAAAACAATGATACACGATGGAAAAAAAAACATGAAATTAAAAAAAAAGGCCATATTTTTTTTAAAATCATAGAGGTGTGTTTTAGTAGACGTACCACACCGCTACATCTACCAACAAAACATACCAGGACCTCAAAAAAATAATGTTGCGCCCCAAAAAACATTATGTGGAAAGCATCGAAATCTCGTAAAACCGTTATCGTGCGTTTTGGAATAATGAACACACCGGTGCATCTATAGAAAAAGTGCACTGGGGATTCCAAAAAACAATGTCGCAAGGTGAAAAAAATGTGTTTAAAAGTATTATGGAAAATGACAACAAATTTTTAATACCATATCAATGCATTTTTCTAAACTTATTGCATCGGAGCATCTAATACCCTAACATGTTTGGATCTCCTAAAAACAATGTAGTGCCTAAGAAAACATAAATTAAAAAAAATGTGAAATGTGGGTCATTCATTACTAACAAATGCCCTGGTGTGTGTGTAAAAAAAATGCACCGGTTGGAATTTGTTAAAGAAATTTAACTTAAAAACAAACATTGCGGTGTGGTTGTGTAATAATAATGCATCGTTGCGTTCAACTATCAAGCGCATCGAAACACATTTTTATAAAACAAAATTTCCGAGCTATCAAAATATTTTTTACCCCTCAACATTGCGTTTGAGCCATCTGCACTAGTGTCATCTATAACCCACCTAAACGCCCTACCACAGATGCTCATTCCACTCCATGTTGACACAATGCTCCCTTTTATTGGCTATTGAAAAGAGTTTGTTTTTTGTGAAACGCTCACAAAAAAAAATAAAAAATTCTCCATACATAGCCATGATTCCTTCCCAATGTGCAGTCCACGAAGTAAATTAATTCTTGCTTAACAATTTAAATTTTTAGCAATTGAATTTTTGTAATTAAGACAAAATTTGCCATTTTTTTAAATTAAAACTTGCACTGTGTTCAATCCATTTGACTCAAATTGGACATCAATACACATTGCAATTTGTTACAGGGCACATCGACAGTGGGCCAAGCCGAACGTATTGAAAACTCTGTAATACCGGTGCACTACACTTTCATAGTACACTACCATAGAATAAAATATATTTTATAACTAATATTTGATGCATTCATTAGACATTAGCACATTGAATACACAGTGTGCAAATATGTATCAAACATGCCAGTAAATATTACCATTAAAATGAAAAAACCAATTATCCAGCAGATGTCAACGCACCGGTGTTTGGTGCTATGGCATACACTAGGAGCACTGTGATGCGCCATTTACATTATGTTTGCACAAATTAGACAGTGCGTTTAAATGGTATAGACACATCACATAAATGGTGCTCTACTACCTGGTAGCGCACCACGATAACATAAACAATATTTTAAAAACCATAAACTAATAATCGATACCTTCATTACACACAAGCACACCAACATTGCGGTGTGCCTATTTGTATCAAACGCACTGGTAAAGAATACCAACAAAATTTAAAGACCATATTTCCAGTGGATGTCAACGCACCGATTTTTGGTGTTATGACATCCTCTGGGAGCACCGTGGTGTTTTTACATGTTGATGTATTTGTAATTTCGGAATGTATTCATCCGTATATATTATGTATTGTACCCCGATGTTTATTCCGGGAAGTGTCTATAATATATTTGAGTCATTTCATGCCTTGATGTTCCTATCGGGAGATTCAATAATGTAAACAAGTCATGTCAAGTCATTGAGGTTAACCCTCCATTGTAAGTTGGGGCAATAGTCCCCACAATTGTGTCAAGCTTAACCCTCCTTGTTGATTGGAGGGTAAATTCCCCACAGTTGTGGGGCACTAGGGTTATTAGACTCTCCTAGAGATGTCGGCTCTAGTAAGTAATTGTTAAGTGAGGCCGACATGTTGGAGTGGACATTAAGTGAATGAAAGAATATAAATAGAGAGTTAGGCTCTCTATTTATCACACACACACTCATTCACTGGGGTGCATGAGTGAGAGAAGAAGTTGCTAGAATAAGAGAGAGAGAGACTACCTGCTTTCAGAAGATCATCTTACTATTTTTGGGGTTTTACTTTTGGTGTTGATTCTATCTCTGAGGAATTTGTGGGGTTTTCTCCTTTATGGTTTCCCCGAGGAAAATCTTTGTGTTCATTGTCCCTTGTGTTTTATTGTTGTGCATGTTATTCTCTTAGATAAGATCCTAAGATCATAATGCTAGCTTGAATGATAAAAATCTAACATGGTATCAAACCTAACCTAAGAAGAAGACATTGTGCAGCTACATAAGCTAGGGCTTCTTACTTTTTGGGTCTCTCTCCATAATCTATCAACAAAAGTATGCTAGGATGACTCTCCATTGAAGGGCGCATCTTTCTGATGAAGCGGAATTCAATTCCGAGCATTTTTAGTTTTCAGTGCAGGAAATTAGGGCTTTCTACAGAAGAGGAGTTTTTTGAGTGAGCCTAGCATAGGATTTCTATCCTCATCAAAATTGAAGTTTAGAGACCTGGGTCTAGATTTTTGGTTGGGTATAACTCCGGGAAAGTCAAACCCTAGTTTGACCCCGAGCTGAAAAAACCCTAAAATACTAAAACTGATAAGTTTTGGTACATTCGCTATACCTAGGGATTAGAGGAGGCTCAGGAGATGAAACTTTCGTAGGCTGAATATAAAATCCCGATTTACACTGTATCCAAATTTCAGCCTCATATTCACTATATTCTGACAGATATGATTCCTCCATGTTAGGATTTGAGCCTCTCCCAGGATTCATCCCCAAACAAGACACTTGGGGAGAATTGCTATATCTCTGGCTACAAAGGTCAAAATGAAATTTCTTAATATTTTCTAGAAAGGGAACATACTTTAATTTCTGTGGTAGAATTTTTAGACCCCGAAGATGAAACAATGACACGTGTCAGTCCGTACAACTTCGCTATGTGGAACAGTCCTAAAACAGGTCACCTTGGGAAAACGATCATAAATCCCAATTGGTGAAACCAATTCTGATGAAACCTATTGTGATGGAAGAAGGACAGGTGAGGCTACCTTAGTACTAATTTTTAGACATAGAGGAGAAGTAATTTCGGATATACCATACAAATAGTAATTGGGGTTTTTGTAGAAGAAATTGGTAAACTAGGGCTTCTTATTCCGGGAGTTTTCCTCCACTGTTTTCAGAAAAGGAGTACATTAGATAAATCACCTTGAAGTGATATATCTTTCTATCCAATCATATCTAAAAGATTTCAATTTTCAAAAATTAGGGTTTCTCTGACAAACCCTAGATTAGCCAGCTCCAGAACGAGGATGGACACCTCAAATCGGTAAGATCTAATCCTTTGCTATTTTCATTTGAGGTTCTGATTTCAAGGTGATCTATCACATCAGCTTGATGATAATCTTGGTGAAGTTTCCAACCTCCAAGAATGGAAGTATGTGATCTCTCTAAAGAAAATGAATTGGACACCTACATAAGTAGAGAGGTTCCAGTTCCAGAGGGAGATAAGGCTAAAGCCTTACTCAAGAAGAACTTGGTCAAGGATAATAACATCATTGCCGATTCAATAGAGGATCACCTTATACCACAAGTGTATTCCCTAAAGACACCGAAAGAATGTTTGATTCCTTGACCAAGCTATTTGAAGGGAAGAACATAAATCGGAATATGACTTTGAGAAAACAGTTGAAGAATGTGAAGATCCAGAATGCAGAGACCATACAGTCATAATTTACAAGGGTCTCTCAAATCAAAGAACAACTTATAGTAGAAGAAGAAGAAGTGGACAATGTAGAAGTGGTGATAGCCACCTTGAATGGCCTCCCAGGATCATGGGATTCATTCATGTGAGGAATGTGTTCCAGAAGGAAGTGATTACTTTCAGCAGACTCTGGGAAGAAGAAGAAGCTCAACTCATAATAAGAGAAGATAATATGGGAGCAACTGAAGATCAAGCTCTCACCATCCAAAGAAGATCCCTCAAGTGATGAGGAATACGAAGAACTCAACTCTTGAAGAACCTCTTATCCATCTTAGCATTTGGATAAGAAATGATGTTATTATGAATGAAGAAGATGATCAAGTTAAAGGCTCAAGAAGGAGTCTACCCACGAAACAAATAAAGATAAGTATTCAATTGTCATTTCATAATATTGTTTTTTGTTATGCATTTGTTTATATTCAGTTGATGTATTATGCATGATTGCATTAATGACAGTATACTACTAATATGCATGTGATGGGTAAGTAGCTCATGGTGCTATACAACTCTCCACTGCTACTTATCTAGAATGAAACCTCTTTGTTGACATATTGGATTAGTGCACAATCTCAATGTTGTCCTGGTAGAGATGGAAGGCATCTAGAAAGTTTCCATGAGATATGGATGAATGTTTTATTGAATAAAATAGTTGCATGATCATATATTTATGCATAAGAATTTTCCATTATGAATATACCTTGTGAAATGTTTCTAACCATACAACTAATGCATTTGACTTGTAGGAAAGATCGCGTAAAATTTCCTACAAGCAAAGAAGGATGAGATTTGTTCCAAAGAACAAGCAATGGCAGTTCAAGTTGAAGAATAATATGACGAATGTAGTGACATCATTGATGCAGAACCTTCCAACCATGAAGAAGTAACCAAGAATAAAGGGAAGACCAGTTCAAGAAAAATGATGTCTAGGATGCAGTATCGACACATTAAGGGAAGTTCGTAGTTCCATCATGCAGTAGATGGAAACATCGTGGGATACAAGGCAAGATTCATAGGACGAGGCTTCTCACAAAAAGAAGGCATAGACTATGAAGAGAAATTTGTAGCCACTACGAGTGAAGTCACATGACAGGAAGAATCATGTGTGAAAATAAAATAAATCCTTGTACGAGCTCAGAAGACACCCATGGGATAACACATACATGAGGAGCTTGATGAAGATCTTAACCTTTTCTACAAGGTTGAAGATGAGAGCCTATAGAGGATGACAAGCTCACAGATGGGTGGAAGAATGCTTTCAAAGATAGAGGATCTTGGTATCGAGTGACCCTAGATGGATACATAGAATATTAGTAGCAGAGGAAGCTAATTGTCACTCCAGTATAGAATGTTTCAGTGCATAGAGTACGAAAGACAAAAGGAGTATGATGCTTCAGAGGGAGTGACTGTAGAAGATCCTGAGGTTCGACATGGTACGACAAGATGGATAGATTACTCATGACTCTAGGATTTACTGAGAGTAAATTGGGATTCCAACCTTTGCTTCAAGGTTGAAGGTGGAATACCAGTGATGCTCATGTTATGTGTCGATGCACTATTTTCTAGGCATGGAGGTGTGGCAAAATGTGGATGGAATCTTCCTCGGACAAGGGAGGTATGCAATAGAGATTCTGAAGAGGTTCAGGATGATGGAATGCAAGGCCATGACCACACTTATGGCATTGAACATGAAGCTATTGGGTGATGCTTCATGAGAGACGGTTGATGCTACGATGTATCATCAGATGATTGGGTCCTTGATGTACCTGACGAATACGAGACCAGATATTTGCTTTGCTGTGAACACCTTGAGCCAATTCCTAATAGATCTGAAACATGTTCACTTCCTTGTTGCAAAGCATATTATGAGGTACCTAAAGGGTATAGTTGACTATGGGATCAAGTATGAGGTGAATCAAAAGATTAACCTGGAAGGTTATGTTGATTCAGATTGGGCAGTACCATCGATAGGAAGAACACTTCAGAGTGTTGCTTCAGTATGGGATTAGGTGTGATCTCTTGGTTTAGTAGGAAGAAATCCTGTGTGGTACTGAGTACAGCTGAAGCAAAGTATGTCGCAACTTGTTTATCTAGTTGTGAGACAGTATGGCTGAGGAATCTACTGTCTTATTTATTTGATCTCCAGTGAGATGCTACTTGTATATATTGCGACAACCAAAGTTGTGTGAAGTTGTCGGAGAACCCGATGTTCCATGACAAGTCGAAGCATATCAAGATCAAGTATCACTATATCAGGGATATGGTGCAGAGAGGAGCAGTGAAGCTCTAGTATGTTGCGACAGATGAACAGATAGATATGATGTATTGACTAAGCCATTGGCTATAGTGAAGTTTGAGTACTTCAGGGAGAAGCTTGGTGTTCTCTAGATCGAGGTTCCCTCCAAGGGGAAGTGATGATTCCATGAGCCATTTTGACATGGTGAGAGGATTGGTTTCTTCCATGGTCAGATGTAAGGGCTGATCCATTCTGTCATGGTGAGAGGATTGGTTCCTTCCATGTTAGATATGAGTGCTGAGCCATTCTGATGTGACTGTAGGAATGGTTCCTACATGATCAGATATAAGTGTTGATTGCCATTCTCTGAATGGAGGTACTTGGCTAGTTACCAGGAATACTAAGTCTGGGACTGAGGGCCATTATGATATGACTGTGGGATGTAATCTCACATGATCAAATATAAGTGCAGGTCCATTCTGATGTGACTGAGGGATGTGTTCCTACTTGATCAGATATAAGGGTTGATGCCATTCCCTGAATGGAGGTACCTGGTCAGTTACCAGGAATACTTAGTCTGGGACTGAGGACCATTTTGATATGACTGTGGGATTTTGTCTCACATGATCAGATGTAAGTGCAAGGCCATTTTTATGTGATTGAGGGATGTGTTCCCAGTTGATAAGATATAAGGGATGATTCCATTCTCTGTGAGAATGGAGGCACCTAGTCAGTTACTAGGAACCCTCAATCTGGTACTGAGAGCCATTCTGAAATGGTTAGAGGATTAGGTTCCTTCCATGGTCAGATGTAAGGGCTGGGTCATTCTGCCATGGTGAGAGTATTAGGATCCTTCCATGGTCAGATGTAAGGGCTGATCCATTTTGACATAGTGAGAGGATTAAGTTCCTTCCATGGTCAGATGTAAGGGCTGGGCCATTCTGACATGGTGAGAGGATTAGGTTCCTTCCATGGTCAAATGTAAGGGCTGGGCCATTCTGGCATGATGGTGGATGTGTTTCTCTCATGGTCGGATGTGAGTGTTGGGTGTGCCTTTCTGACGATATAAGGTCAGATGTAAGTGTTGGGCGGCCCATTCTGACTTAGGGTAAGATATAAGCACTGAAGAAGACCTACATGGAGGCTAGGCCTGCAACCAACATGAAAAAGGGTTGGCTCTATAGAACTTCCTGTGATGAGAAGAATCAAGATATAGCACTAGTGATGATAACCCATTGATGATCTAGATCGAGTGATGATCCAAATCTAGTGATGATGATCCAACAGTGATGATCCAGATCCAGTGATGATCCAGATCTAGTGATGATGATCAAGCAGTGATGATCCAGATCCAGTGATGATCTAGATCCAGTGATGATGATCCAAATCAAGATGAAGATGACTTGAATATGAAGATGAATTGAAGATGAAGATGACTTGAAGATGATGAGAACTTGATGATGATCTAGATGATACAGAGAAGAAGACTTGTGCTGATAAATTGTGTCAAGAGAATACCTTCCTAGTTAAGAGGGCGTGTTGATGTATTTGTAACTTCAGAATGTTTTCATCTGTATATCTTATGTATTGTACCCCGATGTTTATTCTAGGAATTTTCTATAATGTATTTGAGTCATATCATTCCTTGATGTTCCTATGGGGAGATTCAATAATGTAAACAAGTAATGTCAAGTCATTGAGGTTAACCCTCCATTGTAAGTCGGGGCAATAGTCCCGACAATTGTGTCAAGGTTAACCCTCCTTGTTGATTGGAGGGTAAAGTCCCCAGAGTTGTGGGCCACTAGGGTTATTAGACTCTCCTAGAGATCTCGACTCTAGTAAGTAATTGTTAAGTGAGGCCGACATGTTGGAGTGGACATTAAGTGAACGAAATAATATAAATAGAGAGTGAGACTATCTATTTATCACACACACACTCATTCAATGGGGAACATGAGTGAGAGAAGAATTTGTTGGAACAAGAAAGAGAGAGGCTATGTCACGTCCCCATGCCTCCGACCGGTGAAGAGGACGCGACTTCAAGCTTCAAACACCCGGGCTAAGAGCCCCATGAACATGTCCAGGCATAAAATTTGCATAACATAATGCTGAAATAAAATGCGTTGCAGTATATCATGCACATATTCAATTTAATTAACACACACAGCGGAAACCATCAGCACTCATATATGCATGCAATCATTTAACCTGTTCATCATTTTTATTAACAGAAAATAAGGTTGCAGAAGTAAAATTAACAAGATCACTTATCTTATGATGAATTCGATCCGCAACCAGCTACGTCGCTGCAACATTCCACCCAACCATAGGCCAGCGTGCTCCTTAATCTCTCAGCAGCACTGCCACCCCCGAGCTGGGCATGATTCTCCAAGGAATAAGGGAACAAGCAGGCTTACACATAGCCAAGGATACACAAAACATATCCAAGCCAACATAGTTGGGTTTATCAGGCCATCTAGGATTTGGGAAAGGCTAATTGCTAAGATGGTGAGCTCATTACAGAGCCAAGAACACCTACACCAGAACTAGCCTGACCTCTAAGACACCCAATCACACCCAACACAAGGAATCAGTCCCTTCTCTGCTACACAGTCCCTCAGGCCCTGCATTCCCTTCCAGTGCTATTCAGGGGTGATGGAGAAGAAGGCCAGCCCTCTAGCTCTGTCTATGTGGTTTCCAGCCACCAGGTTTATCAAGCAAAACTAAGCCCCCATCCCTGCTCCCAACACAGTCCAAAGAGCGACCATTGCACCCAGGAAATTAATTCAGCTATCACAACTTAAACATGGGGACAATTCCTGAGTCATTCTTGGCCCTATTGTGGCCAAAATGACTCTGCAGCGAATTTACAACAGTTCCCAAACACAACATCAAACACAATTCTAACAGGGGAAATCAGTAGTCCATCTAGGGCAAGGAAGCAAGCGGAAAAGGAATTGCACAGGCCGCACACAGTTCTTGAGTGTGAAATGGCCTCCTACAGGAAATCGTGGTGACTGTGACCAACAGCTCCTAGCTTGCTGTGTGAGTGACAACCACCCAGATCCCAGTGCGTGAGAGGAAATCCACACCCAATTCTAATACGGGTTAAACACAGTTGATTTCTCCATGAGGAAAAACGTGAATGGCAATGGAAACGGCTCCTCTCTTACGGCCGCGTGAGACCCAGCCGGTAAGAAGTCTGTGCGTGGGAACCCAGAATGGATAACGGTGCCTACGTGAAGATTAGCCGCTCTACCTCTGTGCGTGGATGAAAAAAACAACCTAGAGGATGCGGATTCCAAAATTGCGTGAGCATTTTTTCCATTGTGGAGTCAACCATGGGTGGAGTGTGCATGTGGGTGAGGACTGACAGTCCTGCCACCCCACTCCCAAAGCAATTAACTACCTCAACCACCAACAACAATTCTTTAATGAGAGTGGTTGGAAGAAGACACATGGGTTTTTCTCTTATTGGCCAAAGTTTAACAATTTCCCCCACATCCTTATCCTTGTGAAAATCATGCCCCTTTCTCATTTTAGTTGCTGCGATCATAGCTGGTTGTGTTCGTTTTAATTATAGATGCATAATTACATGATAGAAAACATAATACATGCCGCATTCCCCGATATACCATCGGTGACAAATTTGAATCCAAAACATAGCATAACTGATCAATGGTGGGGCCTTGGCCTTTATCTCCACACCATGATCATTACAATATATACATCATGTACATTTAATGCAACAGGGTCAAAACCAGGGCATTACAGGCTACTACTTTCAGGAGATCATCTTATTGTTTTTGGGGTTTTACTTTTGGTGTTGATTCTATCTCTGAGGAAGTTGCGGGGTTTTCTCCTTTATGGTTTCCCCGAGGAAAATCTTTGTGTTCATTGTCCCTTGTGTTTTATTGTTGTGCATGTTATTCTCTTAGATAAGATCCTATTATCATAATGCTAGCTTGAATGATAAAAATCTAACATTACATTACATAAGCGCACATTAAACAGTACGTTTAAATGGTATAAATGCATTGATTTACCAGTGGAATACTCTTTATTAGCGCACAATCATAACATAAATTTATTTAAAAATTATAAACTAATAATTGGTGCATTCATTAAGAATTAGTGGTTTCTTACTTTCGGTCAACCGAAGTTCAGATGCCTTGTTTTTCAACAAAGCCCAAGATATTGTCTCGATAGAGCAACACTCTGTTGGAAACACCTATGACGCAGATGAAGTCTCACCCGAGATATCTAATGGGGACTTCCAGAACCAGGTATTTGTATTTATGTCAAGGACTTCACTGTATCATACTATCAGGGCACTCGACCAAAACTAGGAATTATACTTCTATTCTCATACATTCATTCAAGATAACCATATACCATTCCATTGACATATATAATGACATATAAAATAAAGCATTAACATATTTTAACTCATTATAGGTGCGACACATATATAAGTTCATTCACGATAAATACTGTGTGACACATACAAATAGGCTCAGTTACATAAAATATGCATTCGGCACAAAAAATACATTAAAACACAAAGAGACAAGATATAATGTGGAAACCCATTTGGGAAAAACCACAATAGTGCTTTTCATCTGGCATGAAAATTGGTTTGGCACCTTTGGTCTACGCACTCGACTTGCAAAATCCTCTTTAGATATTCTTTATAGTGCATACATTCATATCTCATCTCATGCTCTCTAGTTTTGGTCTCTCTTTCTCTCTTTCTCTAGATGGTCGATTCACACAGATCTTTGTTCAATCCTATGCCATCCTTTGACTGATAAACTGTCTTTATGATAGATTAACAAATCCCAAACACCAACCAGCCTGTAGCCATCTTGGTTTCATGCTTTTATAATATTTTCTACTTTTACAATTCTTGATTCAACCGTCAAATAACTTCCAACTTCCAGTTGACAAAATGTCTTTCTATTTTAATACATTCAGTTACATTGAAAAATAGGAACTATCGACCCAAAATACAATCATGCTTTATTACTTAAAGAAATATTTTAGTCTAACTAACTATTTCCCCAAAATCAGTCAAACTTTGCTCTTCGATTGCTTTATTCCCCTTTTGTCGCAGCTCCTTCCATCGTGAATTTTCCTAATCTTGTTGTAGTGAGGATTTCTCCTCACTGTAGGAGAAAGAATGGTTCCCTTGTGCTTATAGGGAAAAATGGTAGGTTCGTACTCTTTGAAAATAGGAAAAAACGAAATGGAAATAGCATAAATAGAACAACAAATTAAACTAAGCTAATCTGAACAAGAATAAGCAAATGGTAACAACTGTAAACTAGATCTAATAGCAAGAGCAGAAAGAAGAAGTGGGGATGAAGCTTTGTGAACCCCTCTGCAGAAAATGGGTTAGGGATCCATCTCCTTAACCCTGCAAAACAAACCTAAGCTACCATGGAGAAACCTGCAAACAATGTCATTAATAAAACCTGCAACTAGAAAACAAGGTTAGAAAGCAAAAACAACTAAACAAACATGTAAAGAAACATTATACCTCTATTGGGTGGAAATGGGCCACCATGCCCTAGCTCCTGGAAGCCTCTCTCTCTTGGTTGGGGGAGTAATGGCTCAAATGGGAATGGATGTGGAGGAGAGGGAATGTGGGTGGTTTGAGAGGCAAAGGTCTCAAAGCATCCACGGGTAGCATAACAATAGGCACGGGAGGAGTGTTTTGAGAGTGACCCCCCACCCTCCTTTTATAGTTTTTCCAAGGGATTTTAGGGTTTTAAGCCCTTGGTCAGGGTTTTAGCCCCTTTTTTGGGCATTTAGCCCCTTTCGCCCTAACTTTAGCCCCTTTTTTAGGGCTTTAGCTCCTAGGGGGCTATTTTGGGATCCTTTTTGGGGTTTTTATCCCTTTTCTTCATCCTTGGGCTCTTTTGGAGGTGTGGGGGTCAAATGGAAGGTCTTATGGAGTAAAATGAGTGTTGTGAGATGGTGTCCTTGGGTGGTGTAGGCCATTGAGAGCTATGTGAGGGATTTTTGGGTTAACAAATTGCCCCCTGATGTGTGAGGTCAGGAGCTCAACGTATGGCCGACGGACATCATAGGATTTGCTATGTAGAGGTGGTGCTTCCGGGGCTGGGGCATGGTGGCTTTTGGTTTTTGCATTAATTTGGTTCCCATCAATGGGTGAGATACAATAAATGTGTGACATGTATATGGATGAGGCGGGAATTCCCATGATCGTGACAATGTCAAAAGAATAATTTGATCTATGCTCTAAAATACAAGAGACGATCATATACAACTGATGTTACAATGCCGGTTGCCTCTATGTGAGGCTGAATACAATATTGATCT
This sequence comes from Pseudotsuga menziesii, assembly GCA_001517045.1. Taxonomy (NCBI): domain Eukaryota; kingdom Viridiplantae; phylum Streptophyta; class Pinopsida; order Pinales; family Pinaceae; genus Pseudotsuga; species Pseudotsuga menziesii. The sequence goes on along the minus strand of LPNX010205154.1, from coordinate 227,937 downwards.
GGTTCATTGGACCCATGGCATTCTCATGGAATGCTATATATTCATGACTGACGGTCAGCTGGATCTGGTACATAGCTATGTGGACTTGCTGATTGTGGTACAAGTATGCTGCATCAATCATAAAAGTATATTGAAGCACTCCTGGGACTTCATATCACTGTCTCCAACACAACCTGGAAATCACAAGGGACATAACCTGTTTAGGTCCCTCAGGTGGACTTCACCAATGTGCTAGCATTGGGTGACATCCGGGGTCTTTGACCAAGTACTGTGTGGAACAAACCATGTACGAATCTCAACGGTGCGATGATGGAGTTGAAGTCGAGCACATGAGAAACAACCATTCGAAGAGGCACTAAGGACTCCTCTCAAGTGGTCCAAGGAACTCATCGATGATGTAAATGAAGCCAAGGTACAGGGACCTCTGGGTCTATCCTCTGGAATATGTGTGTTGGCGTCGATAGAGGGAGACATGTCCCTAGTCAAGGAAATGATGTTTCCTTGACCAGGAGTGCGAGGGATAACCGAAAGGTGTGAAGCAATATGCAGACTAACTCACTGAATTGGGGGGGAGGGGAGGGAAGGGAAAAAACTGAATAGGGGCAGGGGGGGAGTGGGAGACTCAAAATTCCTTTGTTCAGAGTATGACGGCAGGGCGGACCAGGCAGCAAATGAAACTTAACTCATGGGAATGGGATCATAGTTGTAATACCAGGAATGTCGCTGCATATGGGAAATACTTGGAGGAGGTGGAAACTTTTGATACTAATGGGATCCAAGGAAGGCGCATTGCAGAGTACTTTGAACAAAGGAGACCCAATGTGGGGATGCTTCCAAACTATTTTCTATGGGGTGGTGTCTAGGGACACCGTTGTGGTACGATCTCATGGATTTTTGGCGAGCCCGAGAAGGTAAATGCTCGATGGTGCTTTCAATTTTATAGAGTTTGAAAGCATGAAGAAGACTCCAGTGGGGGATATTTTTCATTGGTAGTCTCATGTGCCCGAAAAAGGATAAAATTATACATAGGAGAGCTCACCCATCCTGGAGGGGATGAGAGACTTCTTTACTATTGGTAGTCCAATCAGGCTGGAAAAGGTTAAACCTATACTGACTGGACGGTCATTTAGATACTTTTACAAGCATGAACAAAACCAAGTTTGTTCAATGATCTTTTCTTGTTGAGACGGATGGAAAAGAGCTTAACGACAACTGGTGGTGAGCTTTTTCATAAAGTGCGGCCCCTCTGCTCAAGAAAGCATAAAAGTATGCAGAGGGGAACGGTCTTGGCTTGAGTGTGCCAAGGAGGTCCTTTTCATGAAATGGTCTACATGGTCCGTAAAAGGAGGTAAACGAGACAATGTAGATGCTATTTCCTATACTGTAGCGAGTGGGAAAGGAAGCAGCTACGCTCAGCGATCTTTTCATTGTTTTAAGGAGTCAGAAAAGAGATTAAACGAAACTCCAATGTGGTCAACCGACTGTGGTGGCACGAGCGGTGCCCCATGTCAGGATGATGGACAGAGGTCCAAAGGTCATCCACGCAGTATGGATGGAGTAGAAGGCTCTCAAACATACCAATACATGTGTGGGATAGATCGCGGTAGAGGCAGAGGCATGCAAACTGAGGTGGTTCTTGGACAGAGGTCAGGAGAGCGTGTGTGTGTGTTGCAGTGGATGAACTTGACTATATGCGATATGAGTGCAAGTCTGGGGGCACTTATATGGAAAATACGTGCAAGAAAAGAAATAATTTTATGGACAGTGGTCCAGAGGTCGGTGTAAGGTGCGGTAAAAAGAAAAGACAATCTATGTGTTAAAAATGCAAAATAAAAGCTAAAATTACATTCCTTAACAGGAAGTGGCCCGAGGACACTTATCTGTCAAATACATGGAAGAAAAACGAAGGGTTTTGTGGATGATGATCCAGATGTCCGCATAAGGTGCAGTGAAAAAAGACAATTATAAATACAAAAAGTAAAATTACAGTCCTTAACGGGCGGTGGCCCAACAACTTGCATGAGTAGCGGTCGAGAAATGTGATAAGAGTATCGGTCCGTAGACACTCGCATCGTCATGTCATGGCTCATGAATTGAGGTGACTTGTGGGAAATGGTCCCAAATTTGACTTATTAAACATGAGAAGATGGTCTCAGAAATGGAAATTTGAGCCCGGAGGTGTGAGAGGTGTCTCGAACCGGTTCCGGGTGACTTTGGATTAGCAACTGATGGTGTTGTTGCTGCCTTGTGCTAAAAATGTTGAAAAATAAGAAAAGAAAACAAAGTGACTCATTGGTGATGTTAAGTGTAAAATCTCTTGAGGTAGAGCCCATTGTGGGGGTTCTCCAAGAGTTGTCCATCAGAGTCAATAAGGGTGTATGCCTCTTTGCCGAGACGAAGGTCATTGGCAAGGCGGGATGACAGAATCTGGTCTTTTATGGGAAGAACCAATTCCATGCTATGGTTTAAAGGGGATGGGGTAAAACCAAAGGCGGTCTTACAGATCTCTCTGTCATCGCGTAAGTGGTTTCGTGATATATCAAGTGGATCTTCCATGGGAGACGAGGCGAAAGGGAAACTGGTGCTAGAGATCATGTAAATGGTATTGGTTGTGGTTTTGGTGGCCTTGCCCCCAGTATTTGTTGGAGAAAGAGGGGCAGGCCTGGAGATGAGAGGAGTCTTTGATGGACCTGGAGGTAGGTGCAACATCATCTCAATTGGATGGACATGAGTCAACACATCCTGGGGCCTCATAGGTAGGGTAGGTGGTTCAAGGTACCACACAGGATCTCCTAGTGTGAATCTTGTAGATTGTGGGTTTCCAAGACATACATACTCATGATCTCGGATGGTAGAAAAAGGAAAGGGACAAGAAAAAGGAAAAGGATAATGCTGAGTGGGAATGAACTCCATTGTTTCCCTAGTAACTGAGGTTGAGGTTACAACTGAGGTTGCAGCTGCAGATGGAGCTGCGGTTGCGGAAACAATGGAAGAGACAGGTCCGATGGACTATCGGTGATGGTGGAGACAAGAGGGTCTATAGAACTGGACATCATGTAGATGGACATGGTGTCTAAAGAAGGTGGTGGGGGGTGGACCTCTTCAATCAAGGTGATTTTAGACTCAAGGGAATGGTGATGGAGGTCAGCGAGAGCCATTCAAAATTCAGGTAGGTATTGGCAATGGTGGGAGTAATGTCCATATAAGCCGCAAAGGGTGCAAGCATGGTTTGTCCTCAATTTCTTGTTCCTGACTACTGGTGCGGTTGGGAGTTCAACCATGGGGATGTTTTCATTCATATCCATGGCATCTAGATGTGCACAGATCACTAGGATCTTAGGGCAATTTTGAGTTGGATGGCCGTGTTGTTCACAGACGGCACAAGGTGGGACTTGTCATGGTTCTGCAGTGGCTTTGGTGTTCTTTCACCTAGCCCTTTTCGGTTGGGTCAGTGTAGGTGCGGGTGCGATGGTTGGCTTATGCGGACCAGGTGGAGGGTGAGACTCAACCGCAATAGGTTGCACCGGGGTTAACACAACTTGGGGCATTGCTGGTTGATATGGTGGATCAAGATATCGCATCGGGATCCCCAACGTAAAGTTGGTTAAGCTTAAGGTGGCCATGACCGGATTGCTCATGACACCAGGTGGGGGAAAGAGGAAGGGAATTGTATGGACTAGAGATGAGCCCACATAACTCCCGGCTGGTTGCACGTGGGGTGAGGTTGTGGTTGCAGCTGCACATAATGCTACTACTGCGGGTGATTTTGTGGCTACAGTTGGCATTGTGGCTGCGGACGATGTTGTGGTTGTGGTTGGGGCTGCGGCTGCAGTTGCTGTTTGGGTGCAATGGTGCTTGATGAGACCATGCACAAGTCTGCAGTTTGATTTTGTGTCGATGGTGGTGACACCAACGGGAAAGGAGCCGTCATGGTGGGATTGGTAAACAACCTAGGGCCCACATTCAATGGTGGGGAGGCTGGTGTGTTTTCAACCACAGTGTTAGTTGCAGGGATGACGTTAGCATGTGTGGTCGCCCCTTGCGGCTCAATGGTGGTGATGGTAGGGATAACATTGGCAGGCACTGTTAACCCTTGCGGATCATGTTAGGTGAGCTGGTCAACCGTCACAATCTTCCCTTCATGGGGGAACATCATGAGGTGAAAGACAGTTGATGCGACGGCTTGCATGGCATACATGTAACTCCTTTCGAGGAGGAGGTTGTAGTCCAGTTGAGCATTGACGACTTCGATGTCAATTAGGACTGTCTTCCCGGCTAATGTGATGGGGACATGGGGGAGGATTCCTTGGGCTTTAGTGGGATGTCCATCATAATCCCACAGAGTCATGGAGGACGGTTGTAGAATTGGTGATCCAAGCTTCTGCCAAACCAAGGTAGACATGACGCACGTGGATGCCCCCTCGTCCACTATGCATCGGTGCACAACCAAGTTTCAGATGGACACCGAGATTTGGAAGGCGATAGTGGAGGGCATCCGCAGATATCCGTTCTCTGTGTCAAACATGATTAACTTAGATTTGGAGGGGTCTACTACCCCTAGAGTGGCTAGTAAGGCTTTCCGCTGCATTGGGCACATTTTAAGTACCTCAAGAGCGGACATGGCGGTTGGTGTTTGGGCCAAATCATCCGCAATGCTATAGCTGACTGCAGCTCTAGATGTGGCATTATTGGAAATTCTACGTATGGGGGGGTGCGAGAACAGGGGTAACTGGAGAGGTAGGTTGGTTGTCTTAGACATGGATGCTGCTGATGAGTCAGCAGGTTCGGTGGTGGTACCGTACTGATTTCGTCTATTCTGTAAGTTGACCTCTTCAGTGGTCATGGCTAGCAGGTGGTGAACACCTATTTTAGCCATGGGCAGTGCCCCTGGAGCATTGGGATTGGCCTGGGGAGGGGGAGAGGTTGCCACCAATCCTTGGACTGGTAGTGGGTTTTGAAGCACCATGGGAGGAGGTCCTTCTTGTGCCTATTTGGGTTGGGCTTGATTGGGAGCATTGGCGGCCTCTTGGGCCTCATTTTGAATGGCTTGCTTAGTGCGAGCCATGAGGGAACACTTAAATGTGTAATTCCCATAAACATCACAGAGTGTACAAGGTTGGTTTTTGCGCAACGGAGCGTTGTATCTTCATGCATTCTATCATGGGGGGTTTTGGGATGGCTGGTTAGTCGCGAAATTATTGGGAGGGTTCAGTTGTTGATCGCCTCCCTGTGGTTGGTTATTGCCTTGGTTGCGGGGCTAGTTGTTTCTATATTTCCCTTTTTGATTGTTAGGGGTAGGCTGGTTGGGATGGTTTTGTTGTGTGAACACTTGTCCCATCGAAGCGGGTGGAGCGGGGGCGGGGGCTTGAACTTGTTGCACTGGTGGTGCATAGTATATTTGTGGGGGTGGTGGTGCCACAAATGTGGGAATTTTCCCCACATATTGTTGTGTTGGCCAAGCCATGGCCTAAACCTGCTGCGGTGGCACAGGTTGTGCATAAGAGGTTGTTGCTCTGGACTGGGACATCATTCTAGCATAGTCTGGAGCTTGGTTTTGGTAAGCAACATTAGCAGTGTTGCTTGGTTGCGGTGCAATGGCAGGTGGTGTCGATCAAGGCTGTGGTTGTTGGGAGACTGACCCTATGATGCCGTCCACGGCATGGGATGCCCCTGGTGCGTCGCGATAGGAGGTACTCAGATGGGGAGCATCTGGAATGACAGTGTACAAGTATCCAGACTAAGAGTAGATCAAGTCAAATTATTGGGCCTTCAGTATGGCTTCTTCTTTAGATTGGGGACGTTGAGATGCGACGTCCTTTGCGATGGGTGGGAGCAAAGTCTTAAGGAACCAATCCAAGAAGATCCTGCCATCTAGTTGGATTTTTCATAAGCTATGGAATCACTGCCACTCATGGATATGGTCGGTTATGTGAGTGATGGTTCTTTGGCGACATGATAACAGGATCTCCACCCCCTCATCATATCTAACAGGGAGTTGAAAATACTATAGGAACATGAAGGCTAGGGAGTTGAAGTCGGGGTACTAATTGGCTTGTGGCAGCTCAATGTACCATTTGGTCGCGACACCTATAAGGGTGCATTGGAACAGCCTTAGCCTGATGGAGTCGTCTACGATGTTGTTGGATGAGCACCATAGATGGAATGTCATTATGTGATTTTGGGGACATTCTCCAGATTTTCCTTCAAACTTTGGGATGTCTGATGGTAACTTAGTTGGCATGGGTGGCTAGAAATCTTGGTGGCGGATGGGGTCATTCGTTAATCTAGCCAAATCAAGCAAGTTCAGATGAGCCATGAAGGGTAAATTTGACTCCAAGTTGATGTTGGATGGGGATGCAATGGGGATGGGGTTTGCAGGTGCATAATGCATCTGCATGGCTGGGGGTGCTTGTGGTGGCACCATTGCGAATGGACCAATTCCCCCAAGTGTGGTGTGGGGGGCAGTATGGGTGGCAGGAGCATTGCCCCCATTTATGATAGTAGGGGCAATGTAGGTGGATGGTGCGCTGCCCCCTTGTGTGGCCGGAGGGGCAGTGTGTGTGGAGGGGCCACTGCCCCCATGTGTTACCACTGGGCCAGCTTGGCTGGTCACTATGGGTGGTGGCAATTGGCTAATGAATTTCTGTATGACTATGCTTGGACCACTTGCCAAGTTGTGGGTGACAGGTTGTGATGTGGACATGGGTCCACTTGCTAAGGTTAGGCCAAAAAATGCATCCAGGTTTGCACTAGCCATGGGGCTTGACAGTGCGGTGTGGAGGTCTGGTTTAGACTGATATGGGTCTGAATCAGAATCAGAGGCTATGTGGCCCTATGATGGTGTGGGAGATCACTGAGAGTGGCTTCGATGGTGCTGATCAAGTGTTCCAAATGGTGGTGGTTCGCCTCTTAGGTGTGAGGAAGATCGCGGAGGATCAATTGTGTTCACTTTTGTGTATGAAACTGGTGGGTATGAGATTTGGACCCCATTTTCAATGGCTTCCTATTGGATGAAGGTGGTCTCTCAGCCACCAAGACTACTAGAAAACAATGCTTGGCTTGTTCCTCATGGGTGCTTCTACTGAATCGGAAGGGGTCGTTTCCCATTTCGCTTGGCAATTCCTCTCAGCGGCCAGCTACTTTGGGGTTCCTGTGGTACTCCTCACAATGAGTTTCTGGGAAAATCCCAAGTACTTCCCACAGTTGAAGTATTCAAGGACTTATGTCCTCAAAGACTACAGAATTGATTGAACTTAGTGTAAATTTGGTAAATTTTAAGGCTTACTCAGCGTCATGAGCTGAGTTGGGTTAATTATTTGGTATGGTGTGCTGGTTTGCTTGTTTTTTCTGGTATTTGGTTGTTGCATTATGGTTTATGAATTCATGGTAGAGTTCATATCATGGTTTTGTATGCAAACATAAACAGAAATTTGTAAGCAAGTACAGTGATTAACCCTGGATTGCTGGCCTAACTAAATGTCTACCTCTCAATGATATTCTTCTTCAAACCAAGAGAAGGTGCCGGGCTCTCAACACAATGGGACTAATCCCATCCGTAGATCCTCAGGTCACCTCCTGGATGCTAGGTTGGTCAATAGGGAGGACGCTTAGCGCCGTGAGAAGCCCTCCTTCTCTACCCCCTCTACCTTCCACGTCACCCGGTTTTAGTGGTTTGGGAAAAATACCATGGAGTGCCTAGATCTATATGAGCTTACCCTTCATCATATCCTAGAATACCCTGGAGGGTGATGACTGGGTAGAGGAGGAAGGGGGCAGCAAGATGGTTATTTTTAGTTAGACTAGTTCATTTTATTAAGCCTTAATGGTTCATTTAACATTTACACATTGTTCATGGATTGATTTGCAGAAAATACAAACTGGAACTGAAAAAGACCTACAATGGTGGATAGAGGTGGCTAGGCCATGCTAACAGTCCTCTAAAACTGAAAATTACTATCATTTAAACTTAAATTCAACTTCTGTGTGACAAGCCACACATTTCTGACCAAATCTAGCGAGGGGGCTGCGATATTTTTCAGAACTGAGCGAGGGGGTTGCATAGAATGCAAAAATAGCCACAACCTAAGTTTTTGGGCTGAAGTTGCACCTGTCTAGGGATTAAGTGCGCCCTAGGTGCACCTATTTGCTGATTAAGAGCGGCCCAGTCTTACCTTTTGCCTTGATAAGAGCGCCCTGCTCCGAAATGGGGTTTTTTGGTGAGACAGGGTCAAATCTAGTCGACAATAACTAGTACTGGGGTAAGTCTAACTTGGATTGGCCTAGCGGAGGCTTTGGAATTGACTAAAATAGGAAATAAAAAAGATTTAAGAAAAATCTAACATAAGATTTCTGAAAACTAGGGTAAAATTGAAAAAACTTGAAAACTTGAAATTTTGGACCAGGGATCCTGTGGTATCGACCTGCTATGGTGGACAAAGCTGTAGTGAGGATTTCTCCTCACTGCAGGAGAAAGAATCACTCCCTTGTGCCTATAGGGAATAAGGGTAGGTTCCTACTCTTTGAAAATAGGAAAAAACGAAATGGAAATAGCATAAACAGAATAGCAAATTAAACTAAGCTAATTTAAACAAGAATAAGCAAATGGAAACAACTGTAAACTAGATCTAATAGCAAGAGTAGAAATAAGAAGTGGGGATGAATATTTGTGAACCCCTCTATAGAAAATGGGTTAGGGTTCTACCTCCTTAACCCTGCAAAACAAACCTAAGCTACCATGGTGAAACCTACAAACAATGTCAATAATAAAACTTGCAACTAGAAAACAAGGTTAGAAAGCAAAAACAACTAAACAAACATGTAAAGAAACATTATACCTCTATTGGGTGGAAACGGGCCACCATGCCCTAGCTCCTAGAATCCTCTCTCTCTTGGTTGGGGGAGCAATGGATCAAATGGGAATGGATGTGGATCAGAGGGAATGTGGGTGTTTTGAGAGGCAAAGGTCTCAAAGCATCCATGGGCAGCATAACAATAGGCACGGCAGGAGTGTTTTGAGAGTGACCCCCCACCCTCCTTTTATAGTTTTTCCAAGGGATTTTAGGGTTTTAAGCCCTTGGTCATGGTTTTATCCCCTTTTTTTGGCCTTTAGCCCCTTTCACCGTAACTTTAGCCCCTTTTAGGGTTTTAGCCCCTTTTTGAGGGCTTTAGCTCCTAGGGGGCTATTTTGGGCTCCTTTTTGGGGCTTTTAGCCCTTTTCTTCATCCTTGGGATCTTTTGGAGGTGTGGGGGTCAAATGGAAGGTCTTATGGAGTGAAATGAGTGTTGTGAGATGGTGTCCTTGGGTGGTGTAGGCCATTGAGAGCTATGTGGGGGATTTTTGGGTTAACACTTGCAACCGAAATGTTCTTATTTTTTATCATTATTTTGGTTATTTCTTCTTGTCTTTTCCTAGGGCCAACAAGCCCCCAAAACTCACCTATGTCTCGTCTTGAGCCACAACAGTCTAAAACCTCTATTATTGCGACCTTGCTTTGAAATATTGAAAAAATTTCACTACTTGTTCGGTTTCCTGTCACACTTTTTCTTCCACTGTCTTTAATTTTTCCACAATTTCAAAACTGATGTGTTCTGAAGTTGGTAGACTTGTCGAATCCAAGGCTTGTCACACCTTTTCATGTTCAGTTTGAATGACACCTGTAACTTTCTCTGCTTCTGCCTGAAGTTTTGTGACCTGGTTGATCCTTTTCTGCTAATGCGTCCGGAGTCATGCTACCTGCTGCTATAATTTCTTTAGATCAGCAGCCTTGCTCATATTTTTAGTAGTTGACAACTTCTTTAGATCGTTCTTCATTTTGTTGAATTTCGCATCAAAAGTATGCAACTGCTCTATTACTTGTTCGAATTATTCATGTCCAATCGAATCTTTCCATGACTGAGAAACTTGCTAGATCGCTTTGGCACAAAGTGCCTCCGCCTCTTTGATCTTTGTCACAACCTTACTTGCTTCTTTTCTTCATTCTTCCAGTACCTATAGAGGTGCACTGGGCTTCACTTGTAATTCTAGATTCGCAACCCGCTTACGGAGGTTCTTAGGTACTTCACCAAGTCAAAAGAATTTGGTGTCTGAAAACATTTCTTTTGTAATGCCTTCATCTACAAATCTACTACAAGCGAGTGTAACAACGACATCAGGTCGATGATTTTAATCTTACAATGTTTTTTCTTGTTGTTCTGTGTTCTGAACTATTTTCTTCTGTGTCTTAATTGTGTTTTGCGATGTCTTGACTTGATTAAGCAATGCAAGTTATGTCTGTACATGAACCCAAGTCTCTCGGGTGAGAGCCAAGTATCCTAACCAACTAAAATACAATGGAACCATTCGTTGTCTTACTTTTGGTCAACCTAGGTTCATATTCCTTGTTCAACAACAAATCCCAAGATATCGTAATGACCAAGGACTCTGTCGGCAACACCTGCGACGTAGATGAAGTCTCACTTGAGATATCTAATGGTGACTGTTAGAAACATGTTTCTATAGTTATGTCAGGGATTTCACTCTATAATACTATCAACGCACTTGATTGAAACTAGGATTTATACTTATGTTCTCATACATTCTTTCAACATAACCATCTATCATTCATACGACACATATAACATAAATCATTAACACATGTTAACTCATTACAGGTGCGACACATATATAAGTTCATTCACCATTAGTCTGTGTGACACATTCAGATAAGCTCATTTACATCAAGTATGCATTCGACACAACACAAACATTAAAACACAGAGACAAGATATAACATGGATACCCATTCGAGAAAAACCACAAAGGTGCTTTTCATCTAGCATGAGAATTGGTTTGGAACCTTTGGTTTATGCACTCAACTTGTAGAGCCTTCTATATATTTTCTTTACAATGCATAAATTTATATCTCGTCTCATCCTCTTTGGTTTTGGTCTCTCTTCTTTTCTTTTTCTAGATGGTCGATCCACACACATCCTGTATCAATCATATCCTTTCCTTCGACTGGTCAACTATATTTATGATCGATCAACAAACCCCATCCTGCACATCTCTTGCGTTAATGTTTTTATAATCTTTTCTGCTTTTACAATTCTTGATTCAACTATCGACTAACTCTCAATTGTCAGTTGACGTGATTTCTTTCTATTTTAATACATTCAGTTACATCAAAAAATAAGCACTATCAGCCCAAAATATAATCATTCTTTATTACTAAAAGCAATATTTTAGTCTAACTAACTCTTTCCCCAAAATCAGTTGAACTCTGCTTTCCAACTCATTTATTCCCCTTCTATCACGGCTCCTTCCGTCGTGGATCTTCCTCATCTTGTGACTGGAATCTTGCGACCAGAATGTTCTTCTTTCCAATCATTATTCTCATATTTTCCTAGGGAAACCATATCTTTTGTCAAATTTCTATAGAGTAATTGTTTACACTAAACTTGCTGATATATATTTGACCTCATAATATTCCTTTTTATTTCATGAATACATAAGTAAATTCATAAATTGATGACAATATTAAATTTCATCTTTATAATGTGGAGAAAACACAAAATATATTCCAATGATATATCCTAATGGTCAAGTGGATGACTAGATTAGAGTGATATGGCACATCCAATTGTTAACCACATGGTGACAATGATGCACCAAACATAGGGATCATGTTGAACAACTCTTTAATAATCTCTCTATGTACATTTTAAAATTATAATGCATATTTGAATTACAACATCTCTATGTTTTTATTAATTTTGGGGTTATTATACATATGACTTTATCAATTGTTCACATTTTTACAATTGCATGTGTTCCCATATATGTGGGCATATGGACATAATTTTCATGTGAAGGATGCCAATCATGGACATGTCACACTTGACTATGGACTAGAAGTCAAGTTCAACCAATCTATTTATGCTAGTCATCATGATTGGAATGGAACTTAATTGAAGGACAGTCAGGTTATGTCAAAAAGATATAAGGTGTTATGCAAATGGACTTCTCTTCTATCCAATGTGTTACTTTTAGGTGCAATTGGCGGGATATCTTCAACCGAATTAATATAAATGGATATCATGATAATGAGAAAGTCTAGAAGGATGTGAGATGATCAACAAATTGTTAGTTTACCCAAATGTGTTGGATAGGGATTGGTAGTAATCCATGACCCTAGATCAAAATATCCTTTTGATAAAAACAATGTTATAATTCCAAGTGAGGAATATAATGGAAAAGAAGAGGGATATGTACATGTTTTATTTCAACATTTGTAATATGGATGTGTCATTTCATTATGGATATATATAAGTGGCCAATTATTATTTTTTATTTATTTTATGATGTTGGATATAAAAAATTACAAATCATTTTCAACCATATTGTTGAAATTAAATTAAAATAATTTGGAAGGTCCTAATAATAAAATAATAATGACTAAGATCCTTCTTCCAATTTGTTAAATTGGTATAAATGTAATGAGGCATGTTAAGACAAACAAAATTAAGTACTTAAATATGTTTAGTTATGAAGGTATTTTTATCTCAGTGCATATTTAGTATAAAAATTTACAATTATTTTCATGATTTGGTAGAATATTTAATCAAATAAATTGATGTAAAAATGTATCCAAATCTGATTAATTATAAAAAAATTCATGATCATTTAATATGTATGTTGTTAGATCTACATAAAAAAGTTGGAGGATTTTATTTTGTTAGATTAAACTATAATAATTTTAATTTTTCAAAATCAATAAAAAATTTAATAAAAATATTTAAGAATAATTTCAAAAAATATAATTTAATAATAAAAAAACCCAAGAAATAAATAAGATTTTGTAATCCTTTTGAAACTTAGAAAACACATTATTTAGGTACATGTACATGGTTTACATCATATCATGGGGATGAGAAGCTCATAAAAACTATAAACATAATATCCCAAAATAACACTGGAGCAAAAAGTCCCAAACATTTTCTTTCAATAATACATACCTCCCCAACATATCCCCCCCCCCTTCCCCCCCCAACCCAAAAAAAACATATCACATCCTTTATAGGTCATAGTAATAACATAAAGCATAAAAGAGATGACAAATATAAATATATTTTCAACCTCTTAAATGACATACAAGAAGTAGTGAGGATTCCATCCTTAGACTCCTCCAAATTGATATCATCGGGGTCCAAAAGCAACCTTGTTTGAACAACAATTTAGCTTATGCATTTATCTCTCTATTAATATGGGAAAATAATATTTGCTCAAAGGTAACTAAATTTCCTTGTCACCTAGAAGTTAGAGCTTGTAAATGAGTGTTGCTAAGTTGGTGATGTTTTTTCATCCAATTAACAACGGATGACAAATCCCTGTAGACTTGTACTATTGAAATCCCTTTAGATAAGTCTAACATCATTAAGGATCGAAGAGGTATTATATCTACATAATTTTTAGTGCCCACTCCAACATAAGCTTTGAACATGTAAAGATGTGGATTATTGCAAAAAAACAAATCCCCAGTACCACATTTGTCATTTTGACCTTGGAAGACTCCATAAAAAAAGGACTAAGTTATAGATTAACCAACTGTAAAGGAGGTACTTGTCGACAGGTCTAATAGATGCATCCTTTTGTATTTCAAGAAAAATATATGATACTTGGATTGTGTTGAGGCCCGAAAATTTGCAGGCAACAACAGTAAAGGATTCTCCCCAGTCAATGTTCCCAACTAGCCCGTGACTGTTTGGTATGGGGAATCCATCCGGTTTGCGGTCCGGCTACCGTAGGTCAAAGTAACAAAACAAAGGGTTTTACCGGTTGTGGCCCGGTCCACCATATATTTTGTATTTTTGACTTAATATATGATATGCAAGTGCCTAATTAACCATGCAGGGCGATAAGATGCAAGGAGCAGTCACAACGTGATGCGCAGGTTCTTACCTCTCGTCTTAGCATTCACAAGCATCTAAATCATAAACAACAAGAAATTTAAAACTAACTACCTAAACTATCCCTAGGGAGCAGGATTATCATTCATTGGTGAGTAATATATTTTGTACATGCATTAAGAAGAGTTACAGATAGTTGATACTTCTTTCAAGACACATGAATGATTACAGATATTTGAACAACTAGATAGCCAATTTTTTTATGAACAACATTTATGTTAGAATAATCAACCCATAGTTTACCCATTTAGACATTAATTTAATTATTTCTGTCTTATTAGCCTAGTTCATGTGTCCCACCTTGTGCAAGTTGTCTTTTACCTATCCATAGTGGTCAAACTTGCCTCATTTGACTCATGTAGTGCATGGGAAAGCTCAAGGAATAAAATCTGCTTTATTTCTGGCCTCCTAAGCGCCCTTCTGCTTTTTCTGCTTTATTGCCTATTTTTTTGAGTGTTTTAAGGCAAAAGGAAAAGCTAGACTAGGTGAGGTTGACTAGTTTTTTGTCCTACACATCCTCCTCTCTTTTCTCCATGAAAAAGCATGTATGAGCTGCCATTCCACCACCCTTTAGCTTGCCTAAGCCTTTTTGCCAATTTGTGAGCTCCATGACAGATTTGGGATCAGCTTTTTACACCTATGGGGGATTTGCTTATTTTTAGTAAGCCTGCTTTATGCTAGATTCGAATTGCTCCTCATGCATTCGAATCCCTGATGTATGTTATTTATTCAACAACCTATGTTATTAGAGGGTTGGCTATTGTACACTGATTTAATACAGTTTAGTGTTCAGCTCCAATTTTTAGTCTCTTTGTGAGTGATTTTGCATGATCAATTGTTAATTGTTGTGAGTAAAATTAATATATCACCTGGTTCAATTTCCACATGGTATCAGATCCATTGTAGATTGTTTCTCTCCTTCAAAATTGTTTTGTAGGTTCGACATCAGTGACTGGGAGCCTTCTACTGACAGCTAGGACAGATTTCTAAGCTATGGATCAATCACAAAAAACTATCTTGACTCCCTTCAATTTATTTGAATGGAAAGCAGAGATGGAGATACTGTTGAGAGAAAAATGCCTCTACAGGGTGACTATGGCAACAGAAGCAGAGCCCAATGCAGTTGCAGAGAAGATAAAATGGCACAACAGGAGGGATGAGCTTATGGCCTCCTGTTTTTGAGTATTTCCAGATACCTCCTTTTCCATCTTGATGGATTGACATCACCGAATGAAGTATGGGAGAAGCTTGCTGATATTTTTGGAAAGATAGATGAGATGAGGGGACATCAAATAAAAAATGAGCTGATTTCTCTGAGTCCAATGAGCTTTGAATCCCTGCAGCTATATTTCTCCAAGTTCAAAGCACTAGTTTTGCAGCTGAAACAGTGTGGTATTGAAAAGAAAGATGATCAGCTCGTACTGGCCATCCTCTCGAAGCTGGGCCTTGATTATTCAGTGTTTGTTTCGACCTTCTATGCCACAAAACTGACAGCTCGAACCTGGAAGATGCCTAGCCTTGCAGATTTCATGGAATCTCTCACACAAGAACAGGACAAGCTGGTGATGATGGGCACCATCAAACCATCCAAAGATCAAGCCTTGATTGCTGGAGATTCAAGGGTGGATTCAAAAAGCAAAAAGAAAGCTAAAAATCCACCTGAGCAAAAGAGAGACAAGAAACAGTCTCCAGAGGATCAACAAGGTCCTAAGAAGAATTACCAGAAGAAGAAGAACAAAGGTGAAATGAACAAGTGCACATACTGCAATAAGGGAAATCACTCTGAAATATCTTGTATGAAAAAGCAAATAGACATGCTGACCAATCTCTTGGAGAAGAATGGCATCTCCCTTCCAGAAAGCTCAAAGAAGAGAGAAGGAGGATCAAGTTCAGATGACAGAGAGAGAGTTCATGCTCTAGTTGCTGGCACATCAAGCTCACCCAGTTTTATCATTGATTCTGGAGCTTCAAGACACATGGTTTTGACTGAGGAGGCCTTCTCCTCACTGGACAAGTTGAAAGGACCATCTATTGTACTGGGAGATGACTCTCTCACTGAAATTAAAGGTAAAGGAAGGATAGATCTTGATCATGGTCAGTTCAGCAATGTGCTGTATGTGCCTGGTCTCGCCTCCAACATCCTGCCAGTGTACCAGATGACCCACACTGGGTCTCCTAAGAAGGTCATATTCTCCCCTGATGAAGTTGATATCACAGAGATTTCAACTGGTAGAGTCATTGCAAAAGGAGTTGTAAATCATGCTCAAAAGGTATACATGTTCTCACACTTCCTACCTTACTCAAACCCCTCTGCTCTTCTCATTCATGCTAATGAAGCCAACAAGCTGTGGCATGAAAGATTTGGCCACCTAAATTACAAGTATCTTTCTGATCTTAGTGAAAAAGAGATGGTCATAGGGTTTCCCAAGATAAAATTTTCCAAAGGAGTCTGCCAAGGTTGCATCCTAGGAAAACACCTAGAGCATAAGTTTGAGAGAGCTAGTCATGAGAGAACCTTTGCACCCCTCGAGCTGATCCACAGTGATGTTTCTGGCCAATTTCCTCATATGTCCATGAGTCAGGCCAAGTATGCATTAACTTTCATTGATGACTTTTCCAGGTATTGCTGGGTTCACTTCCTGAAACACAAGTCTGAAGTTTTTGGCCTATTCAAAGTCTTTAAGGCTTTGGTTGAAAACCAGTTTGGAAGGAAACTCAAGGCCCTTAGATCTGATAATGGTGGTGAGTATGTCAAGTCTGAGTTTATTAACTATTGTGCAGATGCATCATTCTATCCCTTACACACCACAGCAAAATGGTGTTGCTGAGAGGAAGAACAGATCACTGAAGGAGATGGCAACATGCATGATGGAGGCCAAAACTTTGCCACCAAAGTACTGGGCCAAAGCTATCAATTGTGCAGCCTATATTCAGAATAGGGTGCCTCACAAATAGCTTTATGGTATGACTCCCTTCAAAGCAT
This sequence comes from Pseudotsuga menziesii, assembly GCA_001517045.1. Taxonomy (NCBI): domain Eukaryota; kingdom Viridiplantae; phylum Streptophyta; class Pinopsida; order Pinales; family Pinaceae; genus Pseudotsuga; species Pseudotsuga menziesii. The sequence continues at coordinate 211,010 of LPNX010205154.1, read as the reverse complement.
GGAGTGGGCACAAGCCAGATGTGACCCATTTCAGGATTTTTGGCTCAAAGGCTTGGGCTAGAATCCCGACAAAGAAGAGGAAGGCTTTGCAGCCCCAAAGCCAAAAGTGTCTTTTTGTTGGATACTCTGAAGATTCAAAAGGGTACAAACTGATAAATTTGAGCACAAATAAATCCTTCATCGAAAGGTGTGTTCAGTTTGAAGAAGAACCCCTTGCAGAAGTGGAAGTTGGTGAAGCCTCTTCACCACCTGAACCTCAAGAAGTAAGTAAAGATTTTGTTGAACATGCTGATTCTGATTTGTCTGATGGAGATGAGTTTATTGCAGATCCTAATAGCCCCACAAGGCCAAAATGGGCATCCAAGACACTACATGCAACATGAGAGCTAGCTGGGGATCCCAATGACCCAAGGAGGACTAGATCTCAATTTGAGAATGGTATGTGCATGAAGGATCCTATGTTTGCTGAAAAATGATATTTGATGGTGGAGTCTAATCCTCAAACATATGAAGAAGCAGCAGGAGATCCAATATGGAAAACAGCCATGAAGGAGGAGTTCAGCTCACTCCAGAAGAGCAACACATGGGAGCTAGTGGATCTTCCCCCAGGGAGAAAACTAGTACAGTGTAAGTGGGTCTATAAGACCAAATTTTCTGCTGATGGTTCACCACTGAAGTACAAGGCTATATTGGTATCTAAGAGCTACTCACAGGTTCATGGCATAGATTACAATGATACTTTTTCCCCAGTAGCAAAGATGGATTCCATCAGGCTAGCCTTAGCCATTGCAGCCTCAAAGCAATGGGAGGTACATCACATGGATGTAAAATGTGCCTTCCTGAATGGATATCTCACTGAAGAGATATATATGCAGCAGCCTCAAGGTTTTGCTACTAATCCTTCTCTTGTGTGTAGGTTGAGAAAGTCATTGTATGGGCTAAATCAAGCCCCCAGGGCTTGGTATGCTAAGATCGATAGCTTCTTGCTATCACTGAATTTTGTTCGGTGCAAATTAGATCCAAATGTCTATTTGAAGTTAGTTAATGGTTCATTAATGATCATTGTGTTATATTTTGATGACCTCCTCATTACAGGAAGCTCACAGGCTGAGATTGCTTCCTTAAAAGGAGCTATGAACCAAGCCTTCTCCATGATAGATTTGGGGCTCTTAAGTCAATTTTTGGGGCTTGAGATTGCTCAAACGAAAGCTGGAATCAAGATGCACCAGTCCAAATATGCCTTGGACTTGCTGAAAAAATTCAAAATGAAGGATTGAAAAGCAAGCAAAACTCCTTTCCTTTCAGGAGTGAAACTGGAAGAAGCTGATTCTTCATCGATGGTAAACAATACACTGTATAGGCAATTGATTGGATGTTTGTTGTATCTGACACATACTAGACCTGATATTTGTTATGCAGTAAGTGTGGATTCTAGATTCATGGATCAGCCTCAAGAGATCCATTCGAACGAAGCCAAAAGGATCCTTAACTTTGTTCAGGGAACAAGGACACATGGGATCTTCTATAAACCAAAATCTGATCTTGATTTGATTGGATTTACTGACAGTGATTGGACAGGTGACAGCACAGACAAAAAGTCCACTTTAGGATATGTGTTCATTCTTGCAGAAGGGCCAATCAGCTGGTCAATCAAGAAATAGAGTGCCATTGCACTCTCATCTACAGAAGGAGAGTACAGAGGAGTTGTTAATGCAGCAACTCAATGTTTATGGTTGCAGGGTTTACTTGGAGAGTGTGGCTGCGAACCATAGTACTCAACTACCATCTACTGTGATAACCAGAGTACCATTCGAATTTGCAAGGATCCAGTTCAGAAGCAGAGAACCAGACACATTGAGATCCATATGCACTACATCATAGAACTTGTGCATGATGGCACCATTCACCTACTCTTCTGTTCATCTTCAGAACAAGTAGCTGATATCTTCACCAAAGCATTTTGTGAGAAGACCTTCAGTAATCTCAAATCACTGCTAGGGATTTTTGATCATGCTATGAAAGCATGAGTGAAGACAATATTCTACAATTTTGTTTTACAGTCCATGTTTAAGGGAGGATTTTCCCAAGTTGGTTTTGCCTCTTTCCTTGTTTATTTGGACATGCAGTATGTAAAGGGTGACTAAGCCTTGTTGCTAGGCCCTATAATTTTATGATATATTACTCATAAGTCAGGCTTAAGGGGGGTTGTTAGAATAATCAACCCATAGTTTACCCATTTAGACATTAATTTAATTATTTCTGTCTTATTAGCCTAGTTCATGTGTCCCACCTTGTGCAAGTTGTCTTTTACCTATCCAAGGTGGTCAAACTTGCCTCATTTGACTCATGTAGTGCATGGGAAAGCATAAGGAATCAAATCTACTTTATTCCTAGCCTCCTAAGCACCCTTCTGCTTTTTCTGCTTTATTGCCTGCTTTTTTCAGTGTTTTAAGGCAAAAGGAAAAGCTAGACTAGGTGAGGTTGACTAGTTTTTTGTCCTACACATACTCCTCTCTTTTCTCCATGAAAAAGCATGTATGAGCTACCATTCCACCACTCTTTAGCTTTCCTAAGCCTTTTTTCCAATTCGTGAGCTCCATGACAAATTTGGGATCAACTTTTTACACCTATGGGGGATTTGCTTATTTTTAGTAAGCCTGCTTTATGCTAGATTCGAATTGCTCCTCATGCATTCAAATCCCTGATGTATGTTATTTATTTAGCAACCTATGTTATTACAGGGTTGGCTATTGTACACTGATTTAATATAGTTTAGTGTTCAGCTCCAATTTTCAGTCTCTTTGTGAGTGATTTTGCATGATCAATTGTTAATTGTTGTGAGTAAAATTAATCTATCACCTGGTTCAATTTTCACAATTTATTACTCACAGTGGGAAACATCCCAAAATATACTAAAGAACATTCAACAAGAACATAGGTTCAGGAAGTTAAATACTCTCATAGTTAATGAAACACAGCTGAAAACAAAATAGTTCCCCTTCAACATTATTCATTTAGTCACATTGATGCATTCCACATTTCACTTTCTCCAGGAGGAAAAAGTTGCAGTTTCTGATTGTAAAACGAAGTAGTTCCTCTTACAAGCAAATGGTTCACAAATTTTTCCAGGGAAAAAGTCCCTCTACATTCTAACTTTCAAGTATTTAAACTATAGCAGCCGATCGTTTGGGCTGACCCCAAACGTGTGACCTTTCAGTTTTTCCAACACTTCATATTCTTCTATGTTGTCTATATACACTTAGGAATGTTTTAGTAACGGACAGATAGTTAGGTTCGTGCCCTTATCATTATCGACTTCGCCTTCTGCTTCGATGGCCCTTTAGCGATCCAGTTGGTTTCTTTTCAATCCTTGCCGAACTGCTCCCTTACGTCTTCGTGCATCAGTTCCTTACGTCCACCTGTAATTAATCCAAGTGTATTACTAATTGGGACTACATTATAAAATGAAACAACAGATTATAAAAACTGAAACAGCTATCCCACAAGAAATGGCCAGGTGCACTACCGCGGAAGTCGGAAGCCAAAGGCTTTGACTAGCCGTAATGGCAGAAACGAGAAGGGATAAAGCTACGTGCAACATGGGTGAGAGAGGATTTAATTGGTAGTCAGACGGATTTGCACTTCAGAAGCCAAAAGAATTTGAGAGCTGCAACAGTGGAAATGAGAAGGCTAGAGCCACACGATGCACAGTCGGCAATCGGACGGATTTGCACTTCGGAAGTTGAAGGACTTTGAGAGCCGCAATGGCGGAAGGGACAAGAGCTAGATACATCCGAGAAATGAGTAGAATAAAGTCTTTAGTCAGAATTCAGAATACTTTTAAATCGGAAGATGAATTACTTTCCCAGCTGCAACGACAGAAGAGAAAAAAAACCACGGGTTTGCGACAAAAAAGGTCAACACGCATCGTCAGTCGGAGCTTTTCACACTTTGGATGGAAAATTGGTTTGGGAGCTGCAACGACGGACGGGAAAAGGCTATCAGCCACCGATTTAACATAGTAAGATGCCTGATCAATAAAAAAAAACTTAAGTGTTTCGAACAGCTTCTCAAACTCAACAACGGACAGAAACCTGTTATACCTCCGCAACGACGACCCACAGCAAAGAACAATTGGTTCGATCAATAAGTGAAAACAAACTTAGAATCTGCGACTCACCATAAATTCCAAACATAATCAAAATTCGAGCCTTGGGTGAGAGTTAAGCTTTTGTAATCATCTAAAATTAAAACACGACCAAAATTCAAAAGACCCAACGATTAAAACAATGCAAAATCATGAGGAGGGGCCCAAAATTTAAAAGATTTGGGGAAAAACAGTTGCAGCTGCAACAATTGGCGATTACCTGGTGAACCTAGATCTCTGGGTGATTTATCTTTGAGTTACAGACTGCTTAACAACAAATGCATCCTATTGAATTCTTCTAGCTATCTGGATTTCTCGAATGCCGAAAGTGTGTTCCTTCAATCATTGATAATAGTCCAATTTAGGAGAGTGGAAACCAAGATTTCCAAGTCCAGATAAATCTATTGAGGCCAGAGGATGAGTTTGATAATTACTTTTGTTTTCAGGTAGCTGATAGCTTGGACATCACAGGATTGTCACATATGGTAAACAGAAATATTCGTTTGTTCCTCATTCCCATGCCACTTTAGCACTTTTGTGCTTCTAGACTTTTGTCCTTTTCATACATGAGTCCTCCTGCATGCCTTTCTTACTGAATCTTAATTCAGGATCCTCTATCCCATAGTGTCCTTTTGTGTGAGTGGTGTACTTCAAGTTTCATCTCACGGATAGAGAGGATCTTTCGGCAATTTAGTACTTATGATTCAGCACCTGCTTTGATTTATGATGCTTTCATAGGAGTTTTTTGACTCTTTATTTGTCTTTTGGAATTCATTTCTTAACATGGGATCATTTATATTTAATATACTGTTCACCTTGCTCCTTTCCATGGGTCCTCTGCCATCGCTCCTTCGACAATTTAAGTGTGACGTGGATGGAGCCTCAACATAGTATTCCAGACTCTTCGGATCCGGTTTATTTCACAAGGGTTAAGCATGACTTCAATGCACACAGAATTATTCGAGAAAATGACTAAACTGGAAGAAATTCTTTTATGCAAACAGCAGTCTCAGACTAAAAAAATTGTCTATCATTCCCAAACATTTTGATGTTCTCCATGCGACCATGGGTTCATTCCCTTTATTAGAATCAAGAAAAACGAACTAAAGCAAACTCGAAAACATGACTCAAAAGATAAACCAAACATATCATTTATATACAAGACAGAAGAATTCAACGAAACTCATGAAAAATAATGCTTGAGAACCAAACCATTCACTAGTAAGTTCTCTTCCCACCCCTGTAGATCCTGCAACTTATAAGTGGAAGGGCCAAGCCTTGCTGCAATCTGAAAAGGGCCTACCCACAACTGCTGGAATTTAGTGTGCTTTCGTTTCTCATCATGGGGGTGATCCCATTTGAGGACTAAGTCTCCTACTACAAAGTCTTTTGTTCCAGATTTATGCTTGTCGAACCATCTCTTAACCAACTCCTGCTGTTGCTTAAAGCGTTCTATGGCTTTAGATCTAGCCTCTTCTACTTTCAGGAGATTATATATTCTTATTTGCAAAACTTCCTCATCCGACCCCCTAGACTCTTGAGCTAGTATGGAAGATGGTAGCATGATATTGGGAGGAAGGATGGCTTCTTTACCATAGACAAGGGTATATGGAGACACTCCAATTGCAGACTTGGGGGTGACTCTATCAGCCCAAAGGGCATTTGGTAATGCTGAGTGCCAACTCTTCTGGTTTTCTACCACGGTCTTCTTTAAAATTCTAATTAGATTTTTGTTGGAGGATTCAGCTAGGCCATTTCCTTGTGGATAGTAATTAGTAGAATAATGAAATTTTATCCCTTTATCATGAGCAAAAGCAGTCAATTTAATTGATGAAAATTACTTAGCATTATCAAAAACTAATGAAACTGGAACTCCAAACCTGGTCATGATGTGGTCTTGTAGGAAGCTGATGACCTCGCCTTCATTTATCTTGCACAGCGGGATGGATTTGACCCAGGAGGTGAAATAATCAGTAGCGGTCAGAATGTACTTGTGCTGCAAAGAGGAGTTCGGTTTTATTTCTCCAATAATATCCAGTCCCAATTGTTCGAATGGTTCCGTGATCATCACAGGCTTTAGAGGTGCTACTGCTTTAGGCTGTCTCCCACTACACCTTTGGCAAATATAACACTTCCTGACATGTGCGTGTGTGTCTCTAAAGAGCGTAGGCCAGTAGTAACCTGCCCTGAGGATTTTATGGGCTATGGTATCCCCTAATTAATGTCCTCTAGCAGGACCGTCATGCAATTCTTCCATCACTTTCTTCGCATCTTCCTTTTCTAAGCATCTGAGAAGAACCCCGTCATAATTCTTTCTGAATAATAGTCCTTCAACAAGTTGATATGCGGCTGATTTAAGACGCAGCGCTCTCCTTTGCTTGGAATTCCAATGTTCTGGCAACAGTCCTACCTGCAAGTAATGCACAAGGTCTCTATACCAAGACTCAGGAGCTGTAAACAAGGGGCATACCTCCATTACATGTAATTCGGCTTCATCTTCCCAGGCGTGTTCTTCATTTTTTCCATTTTTAGTCATCTATTTGCACAACCCTTGTCCTTTAACTATTGATGCTGGCTTGAATTCAAGGTTGTACTCTTGAAGAGCTGTTACCCAATTTCCTTTTCTTTCTCCTAACTCCTTCTCTATAAGAAGAGACCTTATAGCTGGGTAGGGGACGATCACCTTGGTTCTATTTTTAAAAAATATAAGGTCTGAATTGCTTTACTGTTTTGAATACAGTGTAAGCTTGTTTATCAACAACTGGGTAATTCAATTCGCCCCCCTATAGACAAGTACTCATAAAGGATATTGGGAATTCATCCCCCCCATCTTCCTTTTGGGTGAGCACAGCTGCCAGTGAATCATTGGATGCAAAGGTATACAAGATAAAATCCCTGTCAAAATCTTGGCTTTTCAGGGATGGTGCATGTGCAACAACAGTTTTGATTTTGCTGAATGCACTCTTCTCAATTTCAGTCCACTTGAATAGTGCATTTTGCTTTACCATCTGCTGCAACGGCTTGACAATCTGAGCAAAATCGGGCACAAATCTTCGCACGAAGTTTATCATTCCCATAAAATATTGCATCCCTTTTTTATTATGGGGAAAGGGGATTTGTTCAATAGCCTTAATTCTTTCTAGATCTACAGAGATTCCTTTCTTCGAAACTATGTGGCCCAACAACTTGCCCTCCGTGACAGCGAAAACACACTTCTTAGGATTGAGTGAGATGCCATATTTCCGACAGCGTTCGAAAATTTTCCTTCAGTGAAACGAGTGCTCTTCTCTTTTCTTCAAGAATATTGTAATATCGTCAAGGTATACTACAACACTTTGGCCAATCAATCCGCAGAAAGCTATGTCCATAGCTCTCTGAAATGTTGCTCCAGCATTTATAAGCCCAAAGGGAATTCTTCTATAGGCAAAGGTTTCCCATTTGGTCATGAACGTGGTCTTCAATCTGTCTTCTTCAGCTACTAATACTTGATTGTAGCTAGAGAAACTGTCTAATAATGAAAACAGTTCAAAACCTGAAACCATTTGTAGTAGTTTCTCCATGGGTGGAACAGGATAGTTATCCTTGTCTGATGCACAGTTTAGGTTCCTCAAATCCACGTAGAGTCTGATCTCTCCATACTTTTTCCTTACTGGTACCAGATTTGATACCCACTTAGAGTGTCTGACTTTAAAAATGATTCTAGCATCCAATAATTTCTTCACTTCACTCTGAATCAGCGGTTCCAATTTTGGATGCATTTTTCTTAACGGTTGTTGATATGGCTTGACACTTGCTTTAATGGGGACGACATGCTTGATGATGTTGGTGTCGTATGTTTTCAAATCTTTGTACGTCCATGCGAAAAAATCTTTATACTGTTTAAATAGACTGATGAATTTGTCTCTTTCTGCTGGTGAACAACACTTGCCGAGATTCACAAATTTGGGATTCGTCTCAGTCCCTAAATTTATCAGCTTGAACTGTAGAGATGAGCTGTGGGTCTTCACGTTGGCTGGTCTTCTGAACTTTTTATTTAAATCGAACATTTTTTCTAACGTTCTGACACCTTTAGGAATGAAATTGTCATATTTCATCTCGGCCTGATGTTCCTCATCATCTATAATGGCTCCTTTAAAGACCTCGTCATTGGTCAAGAATTCTATTATTTGATGATCATCGTCAAACACTCGCAAGTTGGTGATCATATCCGGTACTGAGGTCCTAAAAAGCAGTTCGATAGAACATCGATTATTAGTGGGTACGAGCCTAGCGTCTGATGTGGCCAACAGATCAGCAGCTGCGTTTTTAATTCTTGGAATTGAAATAATGTTGAATGCATTAAAACATTTAAGCAAGTCCCATACCTCATTTTGGTAAGCTTTCAAGTGAGGGGAAACACAATGTATTTGATTTTGGATTTGTTTCACAATAATTTTAGAATCCCCAAATACTTTTAGATTACTTACCTTTATGATTCAATTGCTTTCTTTAGTCCCTGCACCAGTGCTTCGTACTCAGCTGTATTATTAGTACACTCAAACTCTAATCTACATGAAAGGAAATGTTTATTATTCTGTGGGTCGATCAGGACACAGCCAGCTCCCAACCCTTCTAATGTCTTAGAGCCATCAAAAAACAAAATCCAAAAATCACTAACTACTGAATGTGAATCTATTCCTACTGCTAAGTCTACTATTTTACAATCAATCTCATCAGCCTGTGAGAATCAAAGGAGATTAGGCTGAGTGTCTGATGTGTTGCTGGCTTCTTCTGCTTGGTAATTCCCTGGTTCCAACTCAATAAAATAGTTTTCCAATACAAAATCCACTGGTTCATTTTTCTCCTCCAGTTGAGTAACATTGTACTTCATGTGAGGTTCTCTTAAAATCTTAATCTAGTTCGGACTCCCTTTATATGGAAACCACAGATGCGACCAATTTGAGGCGAAATATCCATTTAATTTGGCCGACCAATCTCTACTCAGGACCAGACCGTAAGCGTCTGGTATATCAGCCACCACGATGTTAATAACTTGGCATACTTTGTCATTAGATGCCAGACGGACTAGGACATCTTCCATCTCACCAATTACCTTTACATCCGTTCTGTCCAATTGAACCACCCTCCACGTGGATGGATTAGGCTTCCCATTGATCTTTTTACAGACTAATATGGGCATAACATAACCGATGCCCCTGAGTCTACCAGAAAATTGTGCACGTTATGATTAAAAATTTCAAAGGTGAGGAGGAATGGTGGATTTTTGCTTTTAGACTTACCTCCAACACTAGTTTCTCCAATTTCTTCTTCTTCCTGAGGTTGATTATCCATGGGAAGCGTCTCATCTGATGCTTCAAGTGCTTTCAACAGTCTTTCTTTTCGCTGCGGCACTTTACACATTTCGAATAGTGGAACATTTACTTTTATCTTCTTTAAATCCTCCACAATGTCATACCTCATCTGCTGTTCAATGGGATGAGGTTTATCAGCATTCATATTTTCTTCATTTGGCTTGGCCAATGTATTATTCTGCTTAGGATCTTGGCTGGTAATAGTGAATTCTGGAATCTTATCGGCCAAGGAATTATTTTGAAATATCTTTACATTTCTTTGCAGGCTTTTAATCTTTGGTAAAATGAGACTATTTTCTTTAATTGGCCCTTGGCTCCTTGTTTCCACGTTGGTTTCCATGACATCCTTGCATCCATGATTATTTTCTTCTTCAGCATCAAATAATGAAACAGAATCCCACAACACCATAGTTTCCTCTTCCTGCTCTTTCGTTGAAGTAGTATTTTCTTTTCTTTCTTCAGCTCCCTCTTCTATTAATCTGGAATCCAAGAGCTGATTCATGACCAACGTCATCGAATTTATCCATTGAGGACAATTCTTTTCAGAGTGTGGCTGTTGGTGGAAAGTGCAGAAATTATCCATGCCGACCTCTGTTAGATTCATAGATGCAGTATTGTGAGGAGGAGGTTGAGACTGATGGTTATCCTCTCTTTTCTTATAATATGGCTTATAAAACTTTTGTGTTTCCTTTTCTTTTTCCATATCTATGATTTTGTTGGAAAGCTTCTGCATCATATTGGCCATATTTTCCAAATCTGGTGACTTTTCCTCCTTAGGCTTAGTAAACAATAAGGCTTTTCTTCCCGCACCTTTCTCTCCTGATTGTTCTGGATAATCTTCAATACTTTCTCTTTCCGCTTCCACTACTTCTGCTTCTTCATAGGTTTCCTTCAAAGTAGGATTGTCCTTACCTTTGGTAAACATGGCCAAGTTAGGGCCTAACGCTGAAGTATAATACTCAATCAGTACCTTGTCCGAAGGCTTATCTGTTTCAGAGAAATTCTTGAGATATGCTGCAAACCTTTGTGTGAAACTGTGCACTTTTTCTTTTCTTTCTTTCTTCAATGTGCACAGTCCTTTCATGAGGGCTGCATGAGTTTTCTGAGTTGCATACTTACTTTTGAAAATTCTTTCAAAGTTATCCCAATCAGGGATAGAGTTAGCAGGCAACCCAAAGTACCATGATGCTGCAGCCCCTTTGAGGGTATGCGGGAACAATCTGCAGACTACATCTTCATATTCCCAGCCCTTAATCCTTCAATTGCCAAGTAAAAACTCTGTAGGTGATCATCTACTAGTATTTTCTCATTGGGGTCGAACTTGGGCAACATCTTATCAAAGGCTTGAGGTAGATCGTACAATGGAGGTGTCAGGTTTAATGGTGATCTGGCTCTCCATGCAGGTGGTGTATTTGGTGGGTTAGGCGGTGGATTAGCATTTACTCCTGCCATGAGTCTAGGTGGAGAGTGAGGAGGTGAGCCAATAGGAGTGCGAGCAGGAGAACTGTGAGGGGTATTTGGGCCTTCTTGGTTCAAAGGTAGTACAACTTCTTGTAAGGTTGTTTCTACAAGTTCTTCCCAGTCCCCAACCAACACTGAGTCTTCAGCTACAGGACTATCTTTCTTTTTATACCCTCTTTTGGGCAATTCAGGGATGATTGGAAATCCTCCAATCTTCTTTACATATGCCCCGGTGTGTCTTCTCAGATCATTAACAATTTCATTACCAACAGAATATAGATGTTCTCTTTCTTCCGGAATTTGATTATGAAACCCACTGCTCTCAGAACTGTTACCGGTGGAATAATCTCAGGAAAACGGGTTTCCTTGGCCAACCATACACTAGCGGCCCTCCTTCTAGCGCCAAAACTGTTGAGGCCCAGAAATTCGCAGGCAACAACAGTAAAGGATTCTCCCCAGTCAACATTCCAAACTAGCCCGTGACTATTTGGTATGGGGAATTCATCCAGTTTGCGGTCCGACTACCATATGTCAAAGTAACAAAACAAAGGGTTTTACCGGTTGCAGCCCGGTCCACCGTATATTTTGTATTTTTGACTTAATATATGATATGCAAGTGCCTAATTAACCATGCAGGGCAATAAGATGCAAGGAGCAGTCACAACGTGATGCGCAGGTTCTTACCTCTCGTCTTAGCATTCACAAGCATCTAAATCATAAACAACAAGAAATTTAAAACTAACTATCTAAACTATCCCTAGGGAGAAGGATTATCATTCATTGGTGAGTAATATATTTTGTACATGCATTAAGAAGAGTTACAGATAGCTGATACTTCTTTCAAGACACATGAACGATTACAGATATTTGAACAACTATATAGCCAATTGTTTTATGAACAACATTTATTACTCACAGTGGGAAACATCCCAAAAGATACTGAAGAACATTCAACAAGAACATAGGTTTAGGAATTTAAGTACTCTCACAGTTAATGAAACACAGCTGAAAATGAAATAGTTCCCCTTCAACATTATTCATTTAGTCACATTGATGCATTCCACATTTCGCTTTCTCCAGCAGGCAAAAGTTGCAGTTTCTGATTGTAAAATGAAGTAGTTCCTCTTACAAGCAAATGGTTCACAAATTTTTCCAGGGAAAAATTCCCTCTACATTCTAACTTTCAAGTATTTAAACTACAGCAGCCGATCGTTTGGGCTGTCCCCAAACATGTGACCTTTCAGTTTTTCCAACGCTCCATATTCTTCTATGTTGTCTGTGTACACTTAGGAACGTTTCAGTAACGGACAGACAGTTAGGTTTGTGCCCTTATCATTATCGACTTTTCCTTCTGCTTCGATGGCCCTTTAGAGATCTGGTCGGTTTCTTTTCGATCCTTGCCAAACTGCTCCCTTACTTCTTCGCGCATCAATTCCTTACGTACACCTGTAATTAATCCAAGTGTATTACTCATTGGTACTACGTTATAAAATGAAACAACAGAATATACAAACTGAAACGGCTATCCCACAAGAAATGGCCAGGTGCACTACCACGGAAGTCGGAAGGATACTAACGTCGGAAGCCAAAGGATTTGAATATCCGTAACGGTGGAAACGAGAAGGGATAAAGCTACGCCCAACGAGGGTAGGAAAGGATTTAATCGGCAGTCAGATGGATTTGCACTTCGGAAGCCAAAAGACTTTGAGAGCCGCAACGGCGGAAACAAGAAGGCTAGAGCCACGCGATGCACAGTCGGTAGTCGGACTGATTTGCACTTCAGAAGCTGAAGGAATTTGAGAGCCGCAATGGCAGAAGGGACAAGAGATAGAGACATCCAAGAAACGGGAAGAAGAAAGTCTTTAGTTGGAAGTCGGAAGACTTTTAAATTGGAAGATGAATTACTTTCCCAGTCGCAATGGCGGAAGAGAAAAAAACCACGGGTCTGCGACGAAAAAGGTCAACACGCATCGGCAGTCGGAGCTTTTCACACTTCGGATGGAAAATTGGTTTGGGAGCCGCAACGGCAGATGAGAAAAGGCCATCAGCCGTCGATTTAACATAGTAATATGCCTGATCAATAAAAAAAAACTTAAGTGTTTCGGACAGCTTCTCAAACTCAACAACGGACAGAAACCTGTTATACCTCCGCAACGGCGACCCACAGCAAAGAACAATTGGTTCGATCAACAAGAGAAAACAAACTTAGAATCTGCGACTCACCATAAATTCCAAACGCAATCAAAATTCGAGCCTCGGGCGAGAGTTAAGCTTTTGTAATCATCTAAAATTAAAACACGACCAAAATTCAAAAGACCCAACGATTAAAACAATGCAAAATCATGAGGAGGGGCCCAAAATTTAAGAGATTTGGGGAAAAACAGATTGACACATGAGCAAGAGGATGATAATATTTATAAAAAATAATGTGCTACCCCTTAACATGAGAATATGGATTGATCAAAATGTTTTGAATTATTGTTATTGGAACCATAAGAGGAATCATTTCTCTATGGATGTACTAGACCATACAATGGGTTCCTTCATATTTAAATATTGAGGAATACCAACCAAGACCTAAAGAGTATATTAACAATGAATTGATAAGCGAAGATTGGTTTCTTCCATATACTTACATAGATATCACTAGCTAGGATCTACCTCTTTTGTAGCTAGTCCCAAGTTAATATTCTCCACACAAGGCCAACAACATATGTAGAATTTCCTTTTTAGGAGCATGGGCTCTCCTCAAATTAAACCACCACCAAGTATTTAAACATTTGTTTCTTAGTGGAACACATGGTTTGGTAAACGATAATAATCCCATATTCTATTAAATTACTATCTCGATTAATCCTCCTCATCCTTAATTTGAACATGGCCTTGAGTTAAAGAGTCCACAAAACACAAGCAAATCAAATCTTGGTTTTCTATAAGGCCAATCTCCTTTGTCTATAAGGAAACTTGATGCCATAAATCAATTCTATTTATATATCCAATCTAATGTAAACAAAATATTCCCCTATTATGAAAGAATCAATAATTTCATCAAGAAGAAAAACACCATTATCACAACCTAGAATCACATCCAAACCAATGTGAATACATCAACCATTTTGACTTTCCAAGCAAGGAACCTTCCTATAGTAGGAAATTATGAAACCATGGCCTTCCAATGATTTGACATAGGTTTGGATGCTTTTTTCCCAATCTAATCCATTCAAATAACAAGCCAGGAGCTATGTAATTCTTTGAGATAATGCACTTCCAAAGACTCTCTTTCATGGTCGCATTCCATTTTTTTTTTGCAGCTAATAATAAGTCAAATATGTGAATGATATTTAACCCCAAACCTCCCTCACCTTTCGGATTTAACAAGGTATTTTATTTGATTAAATGACACCCCTTGATTTGCACCTCCCTTCCACAAAAAAAATAATTTAGTTTCCCAAGTATTTCTAGAACCCCTTTGGGGATATGGGCTAAAGAGTGCTAGTAGACTAGATTAGATTCCAAAATAGACTTGGAAAGCAATAGTATCCCCCCCTTATATAACCATCGATTACACCAAAACGTATACCTTTTCTCCACATTCGCAATCAACCATTGTCAGTCTAGGTTTATCTATCCATTAGATTTAAAAAAAAAATCAAATATTTCAAGCTATCATCTAGAGTTTAGAAGGAAAAGGGAAGACCTCATGCATAATTTGTTGAACATTGTTTTCCACCACATTAAAACTAATATAATATTTTGTAATATTTATCTCCATCTTTTGGATCTACAATACAACTAAAGACAATTGTGTAGGTAATGACCTTCCATCATAAAATCATTAGTAAAAATGATAACATCATCAAGAAATAGAATATGGATAAATAATTATTCACCTCCAACATTAATCCCTTTAATAACATTTAATTTAGCCCCTTCTAAGACCATATTGATCCCTTCTACACCAACATGAATAAAAAAAGGATAGAGTGGAGCACACAATATCAGTCCTCTTGACGACTTGAAAAAAGGTGAAGTAGAACCATTTATGAGAATAAAAAAGGATACATAAGAGATGCAACACATAATCTAATTTATAACCTTACAAGTAAAACCAATATGAATCAAAAGGATCCTAATATAGAACCATCTAGCTCTGTCATATTCTTTTGACATATCCAACTTAACCACTATATAAGACCATCTTTTGAATCTAATAGAGTGAAGACCTTATTGATTGATTTATATGCCTCTCCTCAAGAAAACCAAATTTCTTAGGAAAGGTGATGGAGGATAGACCCTTTTTTAGATGCATCTATCACATGCCCCAATTTGCAAAAACAATTTAATGTTATTGAGGAACATTGTATTATATTTTATGCTAAGTTTGTAATTGATGACCAAGTGGGGTCAAGAATAATTAATGTAATTCAGAATATTTTATTTATAAATAAATAAATGATCAGACAAGAACTTCCCCTTAGGGAAGTTGTTAAAAGAGTGTGAACTGGTCACTTGGTGGAGGAGACTGGGTGGAGAGTATATTGACAAGTGGCAGCATTCTCAAACTACTTCTAACTATTGCAGGTGGCAACTTCCCTATATTTGTGGTCATTGTTCCCCAAGAAAGTGGAATTGGAGCAGGTTGCTCATTAAGTGAAAACTGACCCAGAAGACCTAGGAATTTCTATAAAATTTCCCATTGAAGACAACTGAGGCTGCTCATTCTGAGGAGTGATCATTCAGGGTGAATGAATTGCTCATGAAAAATTCGATGGAGGGGATTACTGAAGTGAGTTTGAGGGGTTAACTAATAAAACTAAACTTATGCAGCTATTAGGCTAAAGTTTTTAATATTGTGAGCAAGTTTGTATTACTGAGTTAATTTGACCAGTCAGGTGACAGAAGGTCTTAAGAACACATCCTTCACCCAGTACTCTACCAGGAGGACTAGGAAACAAGCTCGAGGGTCCTAGGGAAGTGTAGTCTAAGCTTTGTCGAGGAGTTGGTTGAGAGGAACAATCTCCTTAAGCTATTGTCACCTCATTATTGACAGGTTCTATTTGTTTCATGTTATTATATTTATTTACTGTCTTCAGTAAAATGTTTACTAGTTTTCAAATACAGGCATGTTAGTATTTTATTAGGGTTTATGAAGAAAAGAGTAACTTTGTATTGATGGACTTAGTAATTGACAGATTACGTTAGAAATAGTAGTAAATATGCTAAAGGAGAAATAAATAGAAATAGATTTCCATACTGTATTTTTCCATGCCTGGCTTAGACAATACTCTAGTACAACTGGGTGTTTAGGTAGATATGATGATTCTTATTTAACCCTAAATGAAAAATGTAAATTAATGCTCCTATAGTTTGCTTATGATTTATTCTCTAAAGAAACAGTAAACACTTTATCTATTGAATGTAATTACTTCAAACAAGAACTAAACATAGGTATATAAATATATTTAGTAATCATACTACATATAGAACTATTTTAATACTATGATTCTTTATAAACACAATAGATACAATTAAACAAATACACATAGGAATAGTAAACAAACTATCACTTAGGGTTTAGATTTAGATAGTTTTCAATAAATTCTTATAATAATTGATTTCCAGACGATATTTGTCTCTGTATTAAAATAGAAGTTTCTACTGTAACCTCAAGGAAACTACTTAGGTTCTTGAAAGATAAACTTAATCCTATTCTCTAACTCACAGCATTTACCCTAATTTTCCTTTCTAAGAATTCAAACAGTTGTAAAAATATTATTGAAGGAAAAATAAGAAAACCGAGATAAAATTTATCATGTAAAATTTATTATACTATAGAATTGTAGGGTATATTTAAATATTAACCCTTATAAGCCAAAACAGAGTAATAATAGTACTCTTAACACAGTAAAAATTCCCATAAATACATTGCACTGTAAATCATTTCAATTACATGATAATAATTAAAATAATACTATAACAATTTATTAAAAACAAAATCAAATAGGAAGAAATGGATTATTTCCTTTCGAATTATAGGTTAAGGCTCAGGCCTGTCCAAATCTTAGCTAAAACAAAATAATATATATCGAATAGTAACAACTCATTAATGCTGAGTAAAAACCCTTATCAGTTTACATGTCTCAACTGGTTAACAATCCTCCTCTTCCTTTTAAAATCTATTTTAAAAACTAAAAATTAACCAGACAGGTCGACAACCTCGCAGGGCTTAGAGCTGAGCTCTATCAGAAGAAGTAAAAGAAGTTTACATTGTTTAGGATGTAAAGGCTTAGACTTAAAAACTATTTTATCACGTCTACAATAACCTTCATCCTCCCTGCACAAAATACCCTTAAGGGTTTCAAACTCTTACAAAATTTAAGCAAGCAAGAAGCAACAATCAACTTGTAAACCAAGGGCCGTGTCATGACCAACCACAAAGAACCTATCGTCCAACCACCACATCAAATTGCAGGAAGAAACCCTCATTTGCAACCGGGGCTTACCAAATGTATTCCTAGATGAACAGTCGAGGGAGTAAGCTCGTTCCCACCTATAGAGCTGGGAGAAGGACATGCAAGTTTTTACAAACCAATTCATTATTATAAATCTTACTTAAAATTTAAAAACCCTTCTATAAAATTAACTAACAATGAAACTGGAGCAAGTCTTTACCTGTTAAGCTTCTTCCTCTAAATGAAGCTGAGGTAACCAACCAACTTAGATCGTTTTGGCACCATGCCAGAAGACAAGAAGACGTTGAGTCACAAGCTTGGAAGGAAACAAGCAAACAACTCAACTGGATGAAGAAGTACTCCTATTCGAGCTCTGTCAATTAGTTTGCAGGATCAAGACAGACACAGTCCTTGAGTCCTAAAGAAAAAATAGTATCTACACTTGTTGTAATCTACTTCAACCTTTAAAGACCAAAAACCACTCACGACCTCTCTCAAAATGGTCACAACATTTGGATATGGAAGCAAGCAATCAAGCTTGAAGGTGGGTACAGGTTTCCAATGGCCGTGAGTTCTCAGCTTGGCCAACAAGATGGAGGAACCCTTGCTTTGCAAAACAAATGAGTAGGGTTTTGAGTTATAATTCAACCCTAGTGTGGTTGAAACCATCCCACGTGTCCTTTAAAATATTTTCTCCAGTGTGGGTAGAGTTCTATAGTCATCGCTGCAACATAATGATTTACAATCAAAACAACGATCATTATAAACTATGCATTATATGATTGCCAATAATTTGATAAAATCATGGAGTATCTATACTTAGGAATCAACTATAGGATATAACATGAATAATTTTTATTTCTAGAATTTTTTCTTTGTTAATCAATCAAGTTGGATAGTTGTGTGTATTAACTAGGTTTGGTGAAAATTTTGTGAGAAGAACATGTCTTTTTTTTACTTATAACCATAGTAAGAAGGAGAGATATGGACTCTTGGAACTCAGCCTTTGAGTTATAATTGAAGGAATTTTTGGTTAACTAAAGACCAAAAAATTGAAAGAAATCCCAATCAAATTCTAACAACGTAATGATGAATTTATAATTAAAAGCATAAGTAACTTGGTCATTCATTGAGAGAAGGATGTTTATAGAGTCCTGAAATGAAGGTAGCTGCGAGAAACGCCAAACAGTATAGAGTGAGTTAAGCCCAAGCTGTAAGCTATATTATCTCTATGAAAATTTTAAATAACCATTATGGTAAACAAAAATAAAAGTGTTCCTTAGAATTTTAAATTATAATATTCAGTTGATTGGAAGAACATTGGATAGTACTTGTTCTTGCAAAGTTATAACCCATGTTTATGTAGTTGGTAAACGTCATTATGGAGTTAGTTATAAATACAAACTATGGAGTTGTAACAATAGAAAAAGATTAACATTACCTCCTTGAAGATAAGCAGCATATTAAAACATTTTTCTAAGACTAGCATCTTATTCATACTAGGGAAGTATCTTATCAACTTGAATTTAAATAACACCGTACTGAATCATACGCTTACCTGCTAAACCTATAAGGAACCAGCAGTCTATCTATGTTAGCGTAAAGCTAAGTAAGCCCCGATCACACACAATAATTCTTTCCCTACTTGACAAAATAAAAATATCAGTATATCTAGTAGCAACAAAATATAAGTTCTTTTATAATTCTGAAAGAAATACAACTGCTAAGTCATTAACAGCCCTAACACAAGTTTTTAAGATTACACCTTTAGTTTATAGGTTTTTATAAAGAAGCAACCCCTTGTTCTTTTATAAACTGTTTCATTTTTCGCTAAACATTAGCAGGTATTTATCTGCGACTTTAGACATTTTATGTCACTTGAAAAATTTTAAATTTTTACAAATTTTTGGGTTATTACATGTGGTATCAGAGCACAAGGTTCAAACACTAGGCCTGAATGTAGCTCAACTTGCTTATGTGGAAAAGTAAATTTAAATAAATATGTTGATGTTGTTTTCTTTGAATGATACACACAGAGAATTTTGTTTCTGAGTTAATGAGAGGTATGGATAGATTGGAAGAATATGTGGATGAGGAATCTCCTTACACTGAATGAAATAATATTAAAAAAGAACCTATACAAGAAGAGATAACTAATAATTCTTCCGAACTACTACAAATAGTTAAAGAATTAAAAACAGAGATGGAATCGGTTAAGAAAAAAAATGAGAGGATTCTGAGAGCTCAAGAGGAGCTAAATCATATTTTAATGGAAAGATTTCATACTGAGGGAAAAGGTAAAAGAACTGAGTCTGAAGATATAGGTTATCAGCATAAATATAAAAAGACTAAAAGGTTAAAAACAAAAGTAGCTCATCTTCTGAAGTATATGGTGATTTACATAAACAAAACTTTCATTATACTAGTGACAGTAGTGAAGATAATCACCATACTAGGGAGAGAAAGTTCAAACCGTATGAAGAAATCTCTAGGGAATTCAAGAAGATCAAGCCACCAACCTTTAATGGAGAAACTGAGAAGAGGGAAGAAGTAGAATCCTAGCTTTCTGAGATGAAGAAATACTTCCAAATTTATAACTACTCTAATCAATTGAAGGCCATGATGGCTATTTATAATCTCACAAGAAAAGCAGATAGATGGTGGCAAGACTTAAAAAGAGTAAAAGGTATAAAGGAAAAAAACATAAATTGGAGTACATTTAAGAAATATTTCAAAAATAATTTTTTATCTGAACAATATTATGAGGAAAGGGATAAGGAATTTTACAAGTTAAAACTGGGAACAATGAATATGAAAGAACTGAATAGTAAATTTCTAAGTCTACTCAGGTATGTGCCATATATTGTGGATGAGAAACCCAATGTACAACGGTTTCTCAGCTGTTTACCTTATCATATAAAGGATAGAATTGAGTATGACAATACGAAAACATTAAAAGAACAAACTCTGATTATATCAAGTATATTGGTTGTGGGTGGCTCTTTAGAAATCTGATCAAAATGACTTGCACACTAAGGTTGACAAAATCCTTGAAACCCACACCACAAACCCATCCTTATTTTGAATACTCCATCTAGTATTTATGTTTTCAATGATTCACATATTTATGCAAGAATTTACTATTCTCATCATTGAGTTCCAACTTGAGTGTTTTGGTCTTCATAATCCAATTCACCTTTCTTTCCCTTAGAAGTTTATCTCTTTTTGGTTCCAATTAAATAAATCTTAACGAGTGTGTTGTATAAAAAATACCAAAGCTATTTCTGTCACGTCCCCACCCTTCTACCAGTGAGAGGACGTGACTATAATGCTGACAATCTGAGAAAACTAATCCCCATGAACACAATATAAAATGCATTTGAAATAAACATACATAGATGCATAAATTACTATCAAACAACGAAAGCATTTACATTTCATTAAACACATTAACATGTTCATCATATTTCTAAATAAAACACAGTTGTGAGGATTTAAACATAAGAATACTTATCTTAGAAGAATCTTGTCCCGCAACCAGCTACGTCACTACAACGTTCCACCCAACCATAGGCTAGTGTGGTCATCAATCTCTCAGCAACACTTCCACCCCTAAGCTGGGCCTGATTCCACAAGGAATAAGGGGAAACTATCAGGCTCACACGTAGCCAAGGATACACAAAACTCAACCAAGACAACACAGTTGGGTTTATCAGGCTAACATGGAGTTGGAAAGGTTGGTTGCTGAGCTAGTGAGATCAATCTAAGAGCTATGGACACCTGCACCAGAACTATCCTGACTTCTAAGTATTAATTTGCCACAGTGGTCTAGGAACTGAAAACACAGTCTCACAAGGAATATAGTCCAATATGCATAAAATTGACAAAATGGTGCTGCAATGGAAGTAGTAGCTCTGTATAATCAAAGAAAAGAATGATGATACAATACAATGATCACGACAGATGCATGAATGCAAATACAATTTGAATTCCCAAGGAAGTCATTCGAATTGAATGACTGAGTCTAGCTTAACTGAATGTAAGCCACAGTGAACACAATAGTTAACCACTGATCAAAACCCTAATTGACTTAACTGAGTCCTAACTGAAGTTGGAGTGCAATAAATTACTGAGTCTAACTGAAAGTATCTTAGACACATGTCACTGCAAGCCAACCAACAAGTGGTTGCACATCAATAACTCCAATGAACCCCGATGAGGTTAACTGAAGTCTAATTGACCATCAGAGGTGGTTGGAGGGGCCCCTGTTGACTCTAGTTCATTAAATATTAATTAAATAATTAATTTAATGAAATGAGGCACCTTCACTGCTCTTTTTAACTGATTGTAACCATCAGTTATCAATTAAGTGAATTTATGACACTTAGATCACCCCTAGAGTGCTCCAGTTAGCCTCCCTGAATGAAGAAGAAGGCTTAGATGGCCTCCTTGACTGAAGGTAGGCGTGGATGTGCTCATGCTGATGTCATACAATGCTCCTTTGATGTCAATTAATTCAATAAAACTTAGGATAGTGGTTTAACTAGGCCAAATTGACCAAAATAAGTGTGTATGGTGGTAAATGTCTCCAACACCCCTCCTTAAGCTATACTAAAGAGAAGTAGAAAACATAAAGTGCATAAGAATTCTATGGCCCTGAAAACAAAGGCCATAGGTCACCCTGTACCATAACGTAACTACTTAATATAACCAAGGAAATACGGAAAACCTCATGGGAAAAATACCCCCTCTCAAACTAAGTAGTAAATCAAGAAATTTTTGGTTCTTATATGTAGAAACATCCTGATACTGTGCATGTGAAACTCTAAATCCAAACTAAATGAATATTTCTAGAGGAATATTCCACTTTGGAAGAAGAACAATGCACTCAACTGAGTCAGAAATATAAACAACTACACGGTGAAAACTGGACCCATGTAGAGCAACTGAAATCATCTGAAGACTCAGGAAAAGGTTCTTGAGGATCGAACCATGTGTGGAACACTCAAGAAACTGATATGTTTCATCCTTGAACAGAAAACCATGAGTGTTAAAATCATCCCTAAATCTTAGGAGCAAGTGTCCAAGCGGATGTAGAATGTCTTCCTCTTTACTAGTTCTATGAGGAGATGAGCATGTGACCGATGGTAGAGAAGCCATGAGACTATGGAGAGAGAATTATTGAGCTCCATAGTATTATATAGCTTCATAAATAACTAATGATTCACAAAATAACATATCAACAACCTCATAACAGGAAACTAACACCAAATCCCCAGCAGCAAATTTGAAGAAGAACTGTGGTACTTGATTTTTCACACCGAAATTGGTGAGAGCAAATTCAAGAAGTATTGAAAGATCTTGGATTTTAAAATTTGAACCAAATAATATCAGATAATAAATTAAATCATATCCAAATAGTTTCACAACATATCCAAAACTATGAAATGAAATCAAATCCCCAGTAGCAGTTTCGAAGGAGACTTGCGGTACTTGTTTCTTCACACCGTTGATGAGAAAAACTACAAGCAATACTAAAGTTTTATGAACCTGAAATTTTGAACCAAGCAATATCAGATCAGATACAAATAATATGATATCAGATCCAATAAGGTTCATATCAGATCCAAAATTATGGTCAACCGAGACGGTGGATGCATAGTTGTCTTTTTCTTCAAAATTCTGAATTTTGGTGCATGCAATCCTGCAGAGATTTGATGGAATATCTAGATCATGGGGATCGAATTGATCATTCTTGTAATCTGATATTTTTTCCAAAATATCCAAGGTATTACATATTTTCAAACCAGCAGCAACATTATAGGGAAAAAAATCAAATTTCTCTTCACTTTCGGAAGCAATTACTAGAAAATTTTGCATAGAATTCAAAGGAAAATCACTGGTGAATGTTTGCATGGAAGTGCAGCAGTGTTTTTATTCAATATCAGAGATTCGAATGTATTCTTATATTTCATACATATGAGGAGATGATATATCAGAGATCTCACAAACATCCGAAGCATCAGGAGAAGGAGTCACTGCAAGGAGACTTTCTTCAGTTCGAATTGACTGTGTAGAAGATTCTGCTTCTTCTTCATCTTGAACAACTTCAACAGAGAGAGTAGAGGCCAATAATTTTGAGTAAATAACTTTTGTGGTGCTGGAGGTGATCTCCAAATTCCTATTATGATTCTCATTGTGCTTGCCAAAGGTTCTGTCCAATTTTGTCTAGAGATCCTTTGGGTATTCATCATAACCAATAA
Organism: Pseudotsuga menziesii; assembly: GCA_001517045.1. NCBI lineage: Eukaryota > Viridiplantae > Streptophyta > Pinopsida > Pinales > Pinaceae > Pseudotsuga > Pseudotsuga menziesii. The sequence goes on along the minus strand of LPNX010205154.1, from coordinate 187,336 downwards.
GGTAGCGCAAGATAGGAGAAAGGGCCAGACATATTGCTCCAAAAGCTCCATCACCATCATTTATCCAGTCATTCTCATTCTCATAAGAATATTTTCCAAGTCTAATGGACACCTCATAGAGACCTTTTCTCTTTAGATATGCAATCATATTCAACTTCCATTTTGAATAGCTTGTGAGTGGGGTGAGAAGAGGGACTGATGAGTCCATTCGAAGTTGTACCTGTTAAAACCTACAAATCACAACAAAAGGGGCACCGTAAGGTTGGAAATCCTACACATTTTAGGATTTCATCACAGCCATCATAATTGATAAAGCAAGCTTGATCAACAATTCCTTTACTTGGGGTATTAAGCAGTAAGCCTTCGATTCTGGTGCAGTGTTGAAATTTTGAACTTTTGCTCAATTTTTAATGCAAGATATGTCAAAAACCTTTTTTTTTGAGATATATGAGCCTCATCCCACCGTGAGCTCTGATACCATATTAATTTGTCACAATGGTCTAGGAACTGAAAAACACAGTCTCACAAAGAATATAGACAAATATGCATAAAATTGGCAAAATGGTGCTGCAATGGAAGTAGCAGCTCTGTATAATCAAATGAAATAATGATGATACAATACAATGATCATGCCAGATGCATGAATGCCAAGACAATTCGAATTCCCAAGGAGTTCATTCAAAATGAATGAGTGAATCTAGCTTAACTGAATGTAAGCCACAGTGAACACACCAGTTAACCACTGATCAAAACCCTAATTGACTCAACTGAGTCCTAACTGAAGTAAAAGTGCAATAAATCATTGAGTCTAACTGAAAGTAACTCAGACACATGTCATTGCAAGCCAACCAACAAGTGGTAGTGCATCAATAACTCCAATGAACCCCAATTAGGTTAACTGGAGTCTAACTGACCATCAGATGTGGTTGGAAGCGCCTCTGTTGACTCCAATTCATTAAATATTAATTAAATAATCAATTTAATGAAAGGAGGTGCCTTCACTTCTCTATTTAACTGATTGTGACCATCAGTTATCAATTAAGTGCATTTATGACACTTAGATCACCCCCGGAGTGCTCTAGTTAGCCTCCCTGAATGAAGGAGAAGACTTAGTTGGCCACCTTGACTGGAGGTAGGCATGGGTGTGCTCATGCTGATGTCATACAATGCTCCTATGATGTCAATTAAGTCAATAAAACTTAGGATAGTGGTTTAACTAGGTTAAATTGACCAAAATAAGTGTGTATGGTGGTAAATGTCTCCAACACTAAGACATCCACACAAACTAAACACAATGAAGCATCCCCTTCTCTGCTATGCAGTTCCTTATACCATGCCTTCCCTTCTAGTGCTATTCAGCAGGTGCAGAGAGGAAATTCATACCTCTAGCTTTATCTGTGAGGCTCCTACACACACTAGGTTTATCAAGCATGATCAGACCCCATTTCCACTCCAAAAATAGTTCAACCAAAACAATAGAGGCATAGACAACAAATTCCAAATATGGGATTGATGAAAATTGACTTGGGAGCCAAAAATGAATTTGAAGATGGGTAAAACAACCCCGTTAGCAGCAATTCAAATTCCATATTCGTTTATGGCCCTAACGTGGCAAAAAAAAACTCAATCGGCACCCAAAATTTGTGGCTTTGTTTCCCCCATTGGCTGTGCAACTATGAAACATGAAATTCCCCAACCGTGGAGAGGTGGAAACAACACAAAAATGCCCACGAGTGATCCCAACCACTGAACATTGACAAAAAACACTTCCCAGCCCTAGGAAAAATGAATAACACAACAAAGAACGTGAATGGTGAATGCCAGGATCTCCAAAATGATGGGAAAGACAAAAAACGTGAATGGTTTCACACACAGGAAGTTCAAAATGCCCGAGAGAGCTCATGTGAAGGAAAACTGGTGAGGAAAACATGAAAAGCATGAAAGCATGGTAGAATGGCATACATTTTTGGGTTTTTACTTACCCAAGGAGTCAAAATGCATTTCCCAAAAACTGATGGCTTCTCCAATTTAAAATTGGGTTTTCATACCTTGCCTATCCCATGCAATAACCAACCCAACCAATTTCTAGCAGTAATAAATGATTGGGTGAATAAGATAAGAAAGGTAGTCGATATTTTGNGGCCCCAAAGGTTAAATATTCCCCCCCCCCCTTATCCTTAGGAAATCATGCCCCCATCTCATTATTTGTTGCATTGACATAGTTGGTTGTGGGTTTTTAATTAATTGCATATTTACATGATTTAAAATCATAATGTTCTTGGCTATCACAAAATACCATCGGCACCGATTTAATCGCCAAAACATAAAAACCATAATCCATGGTGGGGATTTTTGCCTTTAGCTCCACACCACGATTGATTACAATGTATACATCATATACATTTAATGCAAACGGGGTCAAAACCGGAGTGTTACAATTTCTAGTGAGTATCTCACTAATTTCCACTTCTAAATATGTTAAATTCGTATCCCTGTTACAAAATTTGTCCCTCGCCCATGTTACCTTTTTTGTTTCACCTCCATTAGTGCATTGGAAAAAAAATCACTATAAGATTCACTAATTGGGGGTCATCTCACTCTAAGAGCCCTGATTATAGGACATTGATGGCCCCAATTAATCTGTTTTTTGGCCTATTCTTCTGCGTGTAACAATAAATATTTTTTTCCCACTTAGGAAGAAACAAGAGATTTGGAAGGAAAAAATATTGAACCCCTTACTTACCATTGAATTGAAAATGAATTTTTAGGGCATGTGAAATACCTACCCTAACTTCAATCCATCCCTATCAAGGATGAATCCATAAAAAATTATTCTATATAATTTATAGGGGACAAACCTCTTCCTAAAGCCTCAAGGTGTGAAGGCAGGAGGATATTTGGGGCCTTTTCACCCCTCACAACCCCAACATGACTTACGAAATACCTTTTTATTTCTACATGGTTCGTAAACTTCCTTCCTTTCTTACAAGTATTGATACCTCCACCATCAGTGAGACCACTTCAAGTCTGATAGGGTTCAACTATTTCAAATCAAGACCAGAACAGAGAGTCTTCGGAGCGAACAAAACCTTCATATCATGTCAAGAAATATCTTCACACACAATTTTATTATTGGGTTTAGTAAAACTTACCCAAGAATTTTCCCCATACCTCCATCTTCCACTAAATTTATATCAACAAGTTTTTTAGAAGGATGATACTTGCTTCAAAACTGGAGGGATATTTCCTTCATAAATAATTTTTTGAAAGGTTTTGGGCAATCTTGCACTAGATTATCACCATATAAATGGCATCTAATACACCATAATGGAACATTATAGTATTCCATTATCTGTAATTATTTATTTCACCATATATGATCTCCATGTATTCCAAAAGTCATTTTTTATGTCCATTTAAACTAAATCTCATGTAATAGTCCAATGGTAGTCTTGTTCATAATAGCAATCCACCATTATGATTTTCCCTAGTTTATTACCTTGAGCAAAAATCCCCTCTTCAGACCAAAACTCTAAAGTAAATACGGGGAATTTAACCTATATAGGAAGAATAATAGTCACTATTTTTGCCGCATTGAAACAAGAATGCTAACACTTGATATTGTGAAAACTAGATCCCTAGAACAATTACCTTTTAAGATGAAATTCATATATGACTCCAATGTAAATAAAAAACCCACCCATATATGTCCTTAAAGTTTAAAATCAATATGATATCCAAGGATTTTTCACCATCGGGATAGAATCCATACCTCATTTGAATCTTTTTCCAGTTGTCTCCCTAAGAATTTTCCTACTAGGGCCTTTTCAGTATACTCAAAAACCTAGCCCACATGAATATCTTCATTGACCACCATACTAATCCTATCCTCACACTTATTAATCACCTTCCTTTATTTATGACATTATAACAAGTGTCTTGCCTTAACACTTTTTTTCGCTTGACGGATCCACTTGCCAAAATTGCCTAGCCCAACCCACCGAAATTTTCTTCCACCCATCAACCATGGCTCCTTGGATAACAACTTAGGAATGTTACAAATCCTAGTTACTAGATCAACAAATGGAATCTTTTTGGGTTCGTCCCCTTTATATACATTAGGATATATTTGTGTATGAGATTCACCCGATTGAAAGCTCACATGACTATATACACCATAGCTAATGTTGGATCCATTTGTATGGGATATGGGGGAATATGTGCTCATGGGAAGTAATAGAGGTGCCAAAATAAGGGTATATAAATCCTAAAGGCTTATGTCTCTCTTTACAACCAATGAATATGTGCTACTATCACATTAGTGTAAGATTTGGAGCCCCACACTACAAATTGACAGCATGACCCTAACACAAAACCCAAAGCCTAATTGAAATGAGAGTTCACTGGAGAAGCGTTCAAATGCTACGGTAAGTGAGTGTCGACCACTGGAAAAAGATCAACTCTCTACCATTCCTTGTACTAAAAAACATCAATCCCCTTGGTGGGATCCTCTGAATATTCTACCAGTTGTTCATCTTCAGGGTCTTCAGCTAGATCATCCATCATACCCTCTTTTCATCAACATTATAACACCCTATAAAATCATATAATCAATTTAAGAATTAATTAAATCCCTAATTTACAACAAACATGTAAACATGTTTGATTCATTTAATCAAATTTGTAAACATGTTTGGCATATATATAATTATATCTTCTTAGTGTACAACAAAGAATTCACATTGAAAGTTTATTAAACATTATATACTGGCATTAAATGATCACCACATAAAAATGACATTAAAGAAAAATCAAAATAATATGTTAACTTTCATGTTGAATATCCTTAACTAGGCAAGTAAAGGTTATATCTAATAATCTTAGAATGGAAAGGAATATTTGTTTTCTCCACTTTACTTATCTATGCTTACTATAATTCTAATTAAGTTAGATGCCAAATAGATATAATTTAACCAAATTTTATAGTATAAAGTGTTGTTCTCCATAACCTATAATTATATATCATATAAATTATAATTAAGTTAAAGTATTCTAACTATACTAACTATAAGTTTAGTTTTTTTTAGATTTAAAGATATATTTTAAAAAAAAATTGAATTTTACAATAGTATACATAATTTATAATTCTTCATTAAAAATAAAAAAACATTTACCATTAATACTAAATGTTGTTATATTTCATCTAAATCTTTCATCAAAGATTATAAATAATTGTTTGTATAAGATTATAGCTAAGAATATTTAATTTTGATGATGTTTAATTAAACTATTGTAGTTGGTTAAAAATCAATTTAATGTGTAATATCTTTATCTATCTTGTATTTTGTGGTTTTATTACAAAACAATTGTTTGAAAATTAATTTAATTTCCTCGAAGTATTTTCAATGAACTTAGTATGTCTAAATTTGTGGTGCACTTCAGCTTTAACCTTAGAACCATTCACAAGATAAATATAGATCAATGATGCAAAACACTAGAATTTATAATACAAATTTACTTAATCAAAGGATATAGATAAGAAAAATGATGTATAATTAACTCTTGTATTATGAAAATCAATTCAAGAAACAATGTTCACTTGCCTCTTAAGGTGAGGTGACCTTTTACTTGAGAAAGCTCCAATAAAAAAATTCTTAACAAAATAGTCCATGGACTCCAAATTCCTTAAATATGATCTCAATAGACAAAACCCTAACTACTCAATTGACATAAACCCTAACCACTTAGTCGACCTTAATTAACATGTAGACTGGTTTACTTTAATTATTCATTACTAACTACTTGACCTTATTCCAAGGAAATGGATACATGTAGTCTTTGACTAACTCCTATATAGTCTAAAGTAATGTGGGTTAGGGTAAGGACCCTGACATGCCTTCCCCCTTAAATATCAACCTTGTCCTCAAGGTTAGAGGTGAGGAAATTGCTGCAAAATCCCTTCTAGTTCACATGTGGCATATTCTTGTTGCATATATTTCCATTGAAACAAGATTATTTAATTGTATGTATGTGTAATTGATTTTCCTTGCTATAAAATACTACTTTTGGATAGATAAAAATGGATCCTTCATCATTAAGTTATAATGACTTGGTCTAAACTTTACAATTAGTTCTCGCCACTTTTTAGGGGCAAGATAAATGAAACATGGGGTGAATTTTGGATTGATTTGGTAAATGTAGCTTGTAGGACACTTGTTCAATGTGTTGTATGATATTGTAAATTCCATCAAATTTTAGGGCCAATTTTGAGGAGAGGTAATTCTTGAGTGGTGACTCTTAATAAGGTTGAAGATGAAGAAACACCTAATCCCTTTCTACAAACGGATGCTCTAAGCAATGTTGATGTAGTTGTTGTTTCATTCTATTTTGAGCCATGACCAAATTTTCCTTAAGTGTGAAGAGAATAAGTTATCTAGTGTGAATTGTGTCATGTGACTACTTGGATCTTGGAGTTTCCTATTAAATAATAAATAATAGAAAAGGGTTTCAAACAATACACTACTTAATTTGGGGTCATTTTAGTAGCTCCATGATAAGTAGTATTATATTACCATTCAACAATAGGAAGCCATTGTGCCCACATGTGTTTCCTTTATAATACAAATTAGCATCTTAAATAGGTTTTCAAGCACTTATTGATTGCTTTTGTTTGACCATCTGTTTAGGGACGATAGGATGTGTTGAGTTTCAGCTAGGTACCCTAAATATTAAATAGCTCCTACCAAAATTTGCTCATGAATGTAGATTGATTAGAAATAATAGAAGTGGGAATAGAGTGTAACTTAAAACTATGATCCATGAATACTTGGGATACAATGGCTGGTGTAAAAGGGTGAACTTAAGAATAAAAGTGGGTCGATTTGGAAAGGAAATATACTATCGCAACGATGGATCATTTATTACCAATTCTACGAATCCCCACTACAAAATACATAGAGTTATTAGTTCATATATGTGTGGGAGTTGAAAGTGGCTACAAGGCTTGCAGTGACTTCATTGTCTAACCCTTGTGTTTTTTACTAGTGTGGTGGGCCATGAAATGTTTTTGGATATATGTTTTCATTCCTTCTCAAAAGGAGTGATTAATTATCTCATAGGTTTTATAAAAACCTGAGTAACTTATGTTGTCCTTTAAGATGCAGTGCTTTAAGGTTGAATTGGGTGTGAAACAAATGTGCTCCTTATACATAAATGTATTAATGTGCCATGTTTACTTGGGTGGAGGGTCAAGGTCATACTAAATCCATTGGATGAGGGTCCTTATGGTTTCATTCATCATCCATTCTTAATGTGCTTCCTCGATCCATCCTAGAAATGGTATATATTATGCAAATATAGAACCCTACTCCTCTTCAAATTGCCTAGAGAAGGTATTCACCACTACAATTTTATTACCCTTCATGTATATAATCTCATAGTCATGCACCAACATCTTAGTAACCTACCTATGCTACTATGGTGAAGACAATCATTGTTCCAGGAAATATTTTAAACTATGATGGCTAGTCTTGATCCAGAAATGACTCCCTATTCAGTATGGATGACATGTCTCAACTATGTGAAGGATGACAATTGTCTCTTTTTCATATGTGGATTCACTTAGATTTTGATCACATGGTTTCTTACTGGTGGAGGATAAAGGGTGCATGTATTGCATTAATATTGCACTAAGGCCTTGTCCAAATATTTCACATTCTTAGAAAAATCTTGGTGAAATAAGGAATTTCTAATACTGGAGTAGTGCACATGGCATGTTTTAAGGATAAGAAGTCCTACTCAGGATTGTTCCTCCAATGAAAGAAATTATTTTTTATAAAGGATATTAGAGGAGATACACTTTTACCATACTTTTTTGACCAACTTTTTGTAGTATCTAGTAAGTGTTGGGAACCCATACAACCTATTAAGGGTATTGGGGTATGGCCAATATTGCATAGCCACCAGTTTCTTGGTGTCCACATGTAAGCTAACCTGACTCACAACATGACCCAAATATTAAACCTCGGTAACCCCAAATGCACATTTGGAATGTTTCATAAATAAGTTATGATCCCTTAATAATTTCAAGGCATGAAAACATGATCCAAGTGGTGTTCCCATGTGGTGTTGTACACCAAGATGTCAAAGGAAACCAACATGAAATGGTGGAAGAAGGGTCTAAATATGTTGTTTGTGAGGCTATGAAAGGTGGAAGGGGAATTGCAAAGGTTAAAGGGCATTAGTGACCCTCATGGGTGTGGAAAAATGTCTTTTGGATGTTGGCTTATTTCATCTAGATTTGATGGTAGCCAGACCAAAGGACATGTTTAGTGAAGAAATATGATCCATTGAGCTCATCCAAGAGGTCATCAATGACTGTAATAGGAAATTTATCCTTGATACTTAACTTATTGGAAGCCCAAAAATTTGGACACATGTTACAAGTGCCTTCATTTTCTAATACCATAACCATTAGTGATGAATAAGGGCTTGTGATGGGATGGATGATTCTAGTCTCAAATAGTCCTTGGATGATATTTTATATTTCAATATTTTGAGAAGAAGGGTGTTAATAATGGTGTACATTGGGGGGATTGAATATTTATATTTAAGGGAATACCATGGACGTTCTCCGCTCAGGATGATGGTAAACCCTTGGGTGTGTCAAAAAATGACTAACGTTTAGAGAAAACCAACTACAAGTCAGGGTGAATGACCTAAAGAGGTGTATCCATGACCTAGATGGCATTGAATTGAGCAATGATACTTGAGTGGCCTTTCTTTAATAAATTATCCATACGGTGGTAGGTTATAATTTCTAGATAAATTGAAGTAATCCCATTGATATGTTGTGTGTGCACTTCTTTGGTGAATCTTACAAATAGGTCCTCGAAATCTATGGTGACTTATCTCAAAGTCCCTAGTCATTCCTAACAGAACATTACATTACAACCACCCATTTAAATAACAAACATGTGGGTTTTGAGATTGTAGTCACCCATTTGTAGCTTCACATTTTCACATCGACCCCACATTTAATCATACCATCATTTTCTATTATGATTTTGAAATTTGTTATAGGCCTAATATAGCAATGGTTTTCTTCAAACACACTCAAATGAATAAAGTTGTAGGTTCCCCCACCATCAATCAATAGAAATAATTTGTGATGCTCGATGTATCCTATCAACAATAATGTTTGGGGTGCTAAGAAACCTAATAAGGGATGGAGGAAAATTTAAGGTTCCTTCTTAGGAGGTTTCAAGTTGTGGTAACAAATTCCCAGATGTTGATGTTTATCCATTTAATCATGAGATAATTTTGGATTATTAATGATGACATGTTGGAATTGCTAGAAGTAGGAGCCATGGGATTATTGAAAGTGTGAGTAGAAAAGGAAGGTATTTTGGTTTGGGCGTTGATCACCATTTCAACTTCTCAAGCTTAATCACAATATTCTAACTAGGTTGAAGTTCATTGCAAAATGACATGTGCTCGAACTTCCTCATTAAGGCCAATGATGAAGCATTTCCAAAAAAATGAATCAAAGAGGTCATTTATGGAAATTTCCAATTGCTCAAATGTTATAATATAGTCCATAACTATTCCACTCTGGCATAATTTGGTCAACATGCCTAGGTAGTGAGTGTCACTTTCAAATAAATCATGAAGAATACACACAAATTGGATCTGAGGGACATAACTATGATAATATTCCTAGTACCATTTCCACCATAACCAATGTTTCGAGTCTAAAATAAAAGCCCATTTTTTAACCATTAGAGATCATTTGTAATTCCATAGAGAGAAAAATAGTTTTCCATTTTAGTAACCCAACCTGAGGGATATGAGCCATCAAATTTATGCAAGTATAACCTTTGGAATCAGTTCCATGATTTTTTATCCTTAAATGTTATAAGTTGTGAATTTGGAAATAGAGTGAGACCTTCGTTCCTCATTGAAAAATGCTTCATTGTTTGGATCATATGTCTTAGGTTCTAGCCTCATGTGTTGAGTGATAACGTCAATCACATGTTATTGGTGGTCTGATTAACTGTCTGTTGCAATTGTGTGTCTATTGATGCCATATCTTTAGTGTTCATAGGTGAATCCTTGGTAAGTGTTAACATGATTTCTATCTACCCAAGATCAGATCCATTGTACGTCAACAAAACCCAATATATCGAACCAACATAGGAGATCTCCATCAGCAACACCTGTGATGTGGATGAAATCTCACCCAAGATATCTATTGGGAACCGCTAGAACAAGGTTTCTACAGTTATGTGGGGGATTTCCTTATTACAGCATTATCAAGTCACTTGACTGAAACCAGGGAATAAACTTTTGTCTTCGTACATTCATTCAAGATGATAACCTATTGATTTGTTGACATATATAAAAATATGTAACATAAATTATTAATTTAACCTATGCCATGACATCTAAAAATATGTAATATCAGCCCAAATTACAATCATAATTTATTCCCAAAAGCACACTATTAGTTCAACTAGTTGTTTACCAAAAATAGGCCAAACTCCTTGTCTCGACCTGCTTTTTCCCTCTTTTGTCGTGGCTCCTTCCGTCGTGGTATTTACTTTTCTTGCAAATAGAATATTAATCTTTCCTAACATTATTCTAGCTATATTTCCTCATCTTTTCTAGGGCCAACAGGCCCCCAACACTCACTTGTGGCTCATCCCGAGCCACATCAGTTTGAGACCTCTATTATTGCAACCTTTCTTTGAAAATATTGAAAACGTTTCACTACTTGTTTGGTTTATTGTCGCACTACTTCGTCCACTATCTTTAAATTTTTTACAAGTTCAGAACTGATGTGTTCTGAATTCGGCATTCATGTCAACTCCAAGGATTATTGCACCTTTTCATGTACATGTTGAATGATACCTATAACTTTCTTTGCTTCTTCCTGAAGTTCTGTGACATAGTCAGTCCTTTTCAGCTGACGCATCTGGAGTCTTGCTACATGTTGTTGTAATTTACTCAGATAAGCAGCATTGCTCATCTTTTCAATCATTGCAAGCTTCTTTATATCATTCTTCAGTTTGTTGAAGTATGCCTCAGCAGTATGCAACTGCTCTGTTACATGTTCCAAGTATTCATCATCGATCAAATCTTCCCATGACTGAGAAAATTTCTTGACCACTTTGGTACAAAGTTCCTCCGCCTCTACGTTCTTCATCGCAACCTCAGTTGCCACTTTTCTTCAATCTGCTAGTACATCTAGAGTTGTATTGTGCTTCAAAATTGATTCCAACTCCACAACCCACTTACGTAGGTTCTTAGCTACTTTGCCAAGTCAAAATACTTTGGCCTCTGAAAACATTTCTTCTGTAATGGCTTCTTATGAAAATATGCTACAAGTGAATGTAACAGCGGCATCCAATAGATGTTTATCCTCTTGCGACATTTTTTCTTGATGTTCTATGTTTGCATTATTTTATTTAGTGTCTTAATTTTTTTGTGTGATATATTGACCTGATTAAGTAATGCACATTTTGTCGAAACTTTAACTCAATTCTCTCGAGTGAGAGCCAAGTATCCAAAACAACTAGACTACAATAGAACCATTTTTTGGCTTACCTTCAATTGACCAAGGTTCAAATCCCTTGTTCTTCAATAAATCCCAATATATCATCCTGAAAAAGAAGGAATCCATCGGCAACACCTGCGATGTAGATGTGTTAATTTATTTGTAACTTCGTAAGATATTATGATGTTTATTATCATTGTATGTTGTTTTACCCCCATCGGAGATGTGTTTTCCTCCTTTCAGGATGTCATTATTGTATATGGACCTTGAGGTACAATCTTTGTTGTAATTCGGGGTAATAGTCCCCATTGTAACATCATGTAATGTATTTTTGGAGTCTCTCTAGGAGAATTCGACGCTATTAGGGTAAGAGGTCAGTCGCAATCATGTAATAGGTCAGTCACTTGAAAGGTATAAATAGGGAGGCTTCCTTCTTCATTTATACACACTTTCACTCACTCAAGTTCACATGAGTAGATAGAGAAAGAAAAGGAGGAGAGATAGATATATGTTGAAGAATTCTTATTAATGGGTTAGTTCATCTTATGAAAGAGTCTTTGTGACTAAACTATTCTGACGAAGTTTGCGGGGTTTTCTCCTTTATGGTTTCCCCAGTGAGAAATATTTGTGTCTTATGTATATGTTCTATCTTATGCATATTGTTGTACTTATTATTCTTTCAGATAAATATCATAACTAAGCTAATAAGATATATAAAAACTAACATGGCATCATAGCCTCTCTAAAATAAGACATTGTGCAGTAGCAGAAACTAGGGCTTCCTAGTTCAAGGTCTTCTCTCCACAGATCATCAAGAAAATATGTCTACGCTAACTCAACTCAGTAGGGTGGATATTTTGGTGGAAGTAGTTTCATATTTGAAGAAGCTTCAATTTTTACCCTGTCATTGGTGCTGGGAGAAACTAGGGCATCAACTTTCAGAGGATTACCACCTCAATCTTGATAAAAGGACCCTACTTGGAAACTCACCTCAAGGAGGAGAATATTTCTGTCCAAATAGAATTCCCAAACTGTAAGTTTGTAAAATTAGGGTTTCTCTAACAAATCCTAGGTCAGCCAGCTCCAAAACTAGGTCGGACACCTCAAATCGGTAAGATCTAAATCTTTGTTGCGCCAAAAGGCACTCTATATCCCATTATGGGGGGGATATTTTAACGTAATGTTCCATAATGTTCCTTGAATAAATTTCGGCTATAAATATTATGAGGGAGATCTTGTAACATTATGTAGCATTCCTCATGTAAATGTTGACTATAAATATTAATTCCGATTATGAGGGAGATGTTGTAACGTTATGTAATGGTGCTCATGTAAATGTCGGTCATAAATATTATTTCCGATTATGAGGAAGATGTTGTAATGTTATGTAATGTTCCTCATGTAAATGTCGTCTATAAATATTTATTACTTTTTACTTCAATTTACTTATGATGTAGATTTTTTCGGGTCATTAATTAAAAGTAAATATTTTTTCTGGCCCATTAAAATAAAAATAAAAAACGATGTGTACTTTGAAAAACACCTAATATATAAACACCAATAGGTAATAAAAAAAATACATAAAAATTTATAAAATATTAATCTGCCACAAAGTGAAGATTGCCGCAAAGAAAAGAGAAGGAATATCTCAGAAAATCATAGGTAATTTAATTTAAATTGATATTATAATTTTATGATGTGATCCAAATTGCTCCAAATATTTAATAGATTTAGAACCAGGTTGACATAGAATGGAGAGATGCTCGACGAAAATCATGAATTGATGTCTTGCTCCCAATGTTGTGAATCTGTGACTTGAGAGAGTTATACCATTAATAATACAATGTAGCAATTTTCAATGAAATAAAACTAAAATATTGGATTCAAATGGAGCCTATGCAGGATCCTCTCCTCGACCGCTTGCAAAATCNATATATGAATAGATATTAATTAATATATATATATATATATTGCCAAAGCAATCACTCAAAGAACATTGTGCATTTTTATTGTCGTGCACGAGGAGAATCTGGCATTCTTCGCAGAAGGGTTAAAGTTTTTGTCTGATGCAAATTTTATGTATGTGATTTCCTTATTAAAGTTTATGCGAATTCTAACTTATGCAATTTCTTTTTTAAAGTTTATGCGAATTTTGATATTATGCGATTTTAGTTGTGTGATTATCTTTTAAAGTTTTATATATATATATATATATATTGAAATATATTAAATATATATTTTAATTTAAAGTAAATTTAAATTAATTAGAATTAGAATTTATATTTTATTTTAAATTTAAATTTAAAATATAAGTTTTTTATAGTCAAATATTTCAGAGTATTAATAATAAGAACTACTTGTGGTATAGTGGTAAGGGAGTTGGGATAATGGGCATGAGGTTCAAGGTTCAATCCTCCCAAGTCACCTAATTATTTTTGAAAATATTGTGAATTTAAACTTGGATAAAAATCAGTGTATGGTTTTTATAAGTTATAGATTTCAGTGTATTATTAATAAGGACTACTTGTGGTATAGTGGTAAGGGTGTTCGGATAATGGGCATGATGTTCAAGTTTTAATCCTCCCAAGTCACCTAATTCTTTTTGAAAATATAGTGAATTTTAAACTTGGATAAAAATGAGTGTATGGTTTTTATATAGTCATAGATTTCAGTGTATTATAAATACGGACTACATGAGGTATAGTGGTAAGGGTGTTGGGATAATGGGCACGAGGTTCAAGGTTCAATCCTCCCAAGTCACCTATTTATTTTTGAAAATATAGTGAATTTTAAACTTGCATAAAAATGAGTGTATGGTTTTTATATAGTCATATATTTCAGTGTATTATTAATAACAACTACCTATGGTTTAGTGGTAAGGGTGTTGGGATAATGGGAAAGAGGTTTAAGGTTTAATCCTCCCAAATCACCTAATTCTTTTGAATATTTATTGAATTCTAGACTTGCATAAAAATCAGCGTATTGTTTTCATATAGTCATTGATTTCAATGTATTAATAATAAGGACTACATGTGGTATAGTGGTAAGGATGTTGGGATGATGGGAAAGAGGTTCAAGGTTCAATTCTCCCAAATAACCTATTTTTTTGAATATTTATTGAATTTTAAACTTGCATAATTCTCCCAAATCACCTAATTCTTTTAAAAAATAATGAATTTTAAACTTTATGTGTAGTTGGTATTCCTTCGATGCATTGATTTCAATGTAGAGGTCATTGCTTCCAAGCATTGATTTCAGTGGAGCTATTATTCCTTCGATGCATCAATTTCAGTGTAAATTTCATTGATACAAAAATTTCATTGTATATGTTAATGATTGACATTTTTTATATAGAGTCTAACTTAGAAATGGAACATGTGCATGCAAATAATGCTATGAAAGAAACAGGAGAGGGACAAAAAGTACAGAACGATGAACATCAAAAAGCATATCAAGGAAGAAAATCTAACGAAATGACATCAGAAGAAGGAGAAGAACAAAAAAAAGAAAATGCAGATTGACAAAAAGAATATCGAAAAAGAAAGTTGAATGAATTGAGAACAGAAGAATGAGAAGAACAAAGAAAATGAAATGTTGATTGACAAAAAGCATATCGAGAGAGAAAGTTGAAGCAATTGGAAGAAGCAAGAAATCAATTTACAGAACAACAAAAAAATCTAAATGTCGAACGATAAAGACAAAATTCAACCAATGTACCAATGGAACCAAGTGTGGAAGATGTTGAACATGTAAGGGTCAGAGATAAACGTGTTAATGACATGGCCCAATTTCAAATAGTTCCAATTACTAATATGGTCCCGAAGGCAGATCGACAAAAAGCATATAAAAAAATAAAGTTGAATGAGTTAACAGCAAACGAACAAGAAGAACAAAGAAAACAAAATGTTGATAGACAAAGAGCATATCGAGTGAGAAAGTTGAAGTAGATGGAAGAAGGAAGAAATAAACTTGCAGAACAACAAATAAATATAAATGTAGAACGACAAGAAGTTCAAGAATTTCCAATTACTGATATGATTCCAAATTCTATTAATCATTTCCTCAATTTGTTCCTATTACAACTATCGAAATAGGTAATAAAAAACAACTTCCATTGAAACTCGCTTGGGGTTAACAATCCATAAGTCACAAGGATTGACATTGGACAAAGCTACTATTAATATTGGAAAGCAAGAGAGGTAGGGTATGACATTTATAGCAATATCTCAAGTTAAATATTTGGCAGGTCTACGATTTCAACCTCCATTCTCATATGATCGATATGAGAAGATGTCAAAACTACCAGGTGTGAAGATAAGAAAATATGAAAAAGATAGATTGAGAATGATCACGATGTGAACCGTATTTTCATTCATTTAATCCTTACAAAATTATTGTCTCTATTTTCCAGTTTAACAGTTTATTCAATATTTAATACATATTACTTACCTTGAGATAATCCTCATAATTCTATATGTGTTTTCAACTTAACCTGTTGCTTACAATGTTGATCAAACTAGAGTTTTGTGTCACCGCCCATGATTGAAACCAGCCTAGATACAAATCCTAGGCTCTATCAAGCGTGAGAGGGATCCAATCTCCTGAGGTGCAAACCTCTTCTCAGGTATTGCACTCAAGGATGTTTGCACCTCGAGATATTGGATCCCTATTGATGCTTGATACAGCCTAGGATTTGGATCTAGGCTGTTTATTTCCATTTGAGGTTATCATTTGAAAAGATGACTCACCATATTCGGCTTGAGAATAAGCATGGAGGGGATGATAACTTCCAAGAATGGAAATACAGAATCTCCCTTATCCTTAAAGAGAATGATTTGGATTAGTACATCATTGGAGAATTTCAATATCTAGAGGGAGATGAGGCCAAGGATACTCATAAGCAGAACTTGGTTAAAGCTAAGGTAATCATTCTAGATTCAATCAAGGATCACCTCATCCCCCATGTGTCATCATTTTAGACATCAAAGGAAGTATTTGATGCTTTGATAAGTATTTTTGAAGGAAAGCACATCAACCAAAATATGGCTTTGAGGAACTAATTAAAGAATGTGAAGATACAGAACTCAGAGACTATATATTCCTACTTCACAAGGGTTGCTCAAATCAAGTAACAAGTTGGAGCAATTGAATAGAATGTAGAAGAAGGAGAAGTTGTGATGACTACCTTTAATGGCCTCCCTAGATCATGGGACTCATTCATTCTATGAATCTGTGTAAGAAAAAAGTTGATTTCTTTCAGTCGGCTCTGAGAAGAATGAACACAAGAATAAGCTCAACACGTAAGAGGAGAAGAGAAGATGGGATAAACTGAAGATCAAACTCTCATAGTTCACGCTAGGAAGAACTAAAAGAAGAAGGAGAACCATCATCAAAACAAGAAGAATTACAAGAAACAAAATAATATCAAGAGAGATCCTTCCAATGTTCGATGATATACTTGTGATGAAAATGAGCACTTTGCAAGAGACTGTCCCATCGAGAAAAAGAGACACCATGCTCATGTTGTCAAAGATGATGAACCAACAAACAAAATATTTAGACGAGAGAAGGATGATTCAGATGAAGAGTATGTGTTATCTCAACACTTACTGGCACTATCTCACATGGAAGCAATGATTGGCTTGTGGATAGTGGGGGATCTAAACACATGATAGGATACAAAGAACCATTCATCAATATGTTTGAGCATGAGTCACCTCACAAGGTGAAACTTGGGGATGATTATAAATAGGCCATAAAATGAAGTGAAGAATCTTCATACAATCTAGACAACGGGAAATATTTAAAGATGAAGGATGTGCTATATGTTCAAGGATTTAAGAAGACACTTCTCTCCATCTCCGCACTACATTCAAAGGGAATGAGAGTTGCATTTGTTGATGGCCAAGTTCTAATGTGTCCTAAAGGAAATACAATAGATGATGCAAAAGTGATTGGAGAAGAAGACATGGGCTTGTACAAACTAAAGGGACGGCCGAAACAAGCCTCGGTTGATGTGTCAACAGAACCAAGTGAACTATGGCACTGAAGTCTTGCACATGTGCACTACAGAGAACTACCGATGGCAAGCAAAGAAGTGTTTGGAATTCCATAGATCTAGGTAGAGCATGAAGGAATTTTCAAAGGATGTGCACAAGGAAATAATGCAAAAAATACATTTCCCGGCAATGAAATCAATGCTAAAGGAATATTGGATATAGTACACTCAGATGTATACAAACCCATGTCTTCTAGCTCATTAAGCAGGTATGTGTACTATGTTTCCTTTATAGATGATTTCTCACATAATGCTTGGATATATTTATTGAAACGTAAAAATGAACTATTGAGTAAGTTCAAGGAATATAAATCCTTAGTCGAGAACTAAACCGAAAGGAACATCAATACTATGTGGTCAGATAATGGCGGATAATTCACCTTGGAAGAATTCAAGGAACTCTGTAGAGAGTCAGGGTTTAAGAGAAAGTTGATCAATCCATACAACCCTCAGTGGAATAGAGTTGCAAAATGAAATAATCGAACCATAATGGAAGTAGGGAAAGCAATGCTACATGACCAAGATCTTTCAATGCACCTTTGGGAAGAAGAATCAAGGACAATTGTTTATGTATAGAGTCATACTCCTCATTGAGTACTTGAAAACAAAAATCTGGAAGAGGCTTTGTAAGGATAGAAACTAGAAGTTAACCATATTAGAATATTTGTCTGCCAGGTGTACATACATATTCCAAAGGAGAAGAGTACCAATCTTGGTCCTTCTATGAGGAAGGGTATATTCGTAAGGTACGGTGATACTATTATAATTTGAATGCCATTTAGATCTTCAAGTATATAGTTATAATAATGTTTCCAACAAATAGATGGAGAATGAAGATACAAACTAAACTAAAAAAACCACACAGGAAATAGACAAGTATTTCTCAGTAATTTACAATATCGTTCACTATAATAAAATCCAGTGTTACAATAGTTTACATATGAAAAGAATTAAAATGCATGACATGCAATTTGAATCTATCCACTAGATCTGACTGTAGCTAACTGACCATCTAATTCATGGTGTCTTAATCGATGTTAGATTCCAACAGATCAACTCCCATATGTCCAACAACTAAAACAATCAGTAACACCTAGTTAACTCGATGCAACTGAGTGTGGTAGGTGGGAAAAGGAACCTACTCCACATGCAGTCATGCATTATCTATGCAAATATTGTGCTAGCTAACTGATTATGAACTAACTGAAATTAATTGGGGGCTAAATGAGACTAACTAGTACTAACTCCAACTAACTGAAGTAGGTTGGTGTCAGGACTTCCAGTGGCTCCTAAAATATAGGTATTGGTCTATGAGGTTCCCAAACTGATGCATGCACATGAAGTAAGTGGAAGTTAACCTCTAGCAGTGTTCCCCACACTCTAGTGACTGGTACATGTGGCTCCATTAGGCCAAGTGGACCCAATGGTACTAGTGATCCCAATTAATTAATTAAGCTTCCTAAGTTAGGCTAAATAATCTAATAGACAATATGGTCAAGTGAGGATTAATAATCCTAACACCCCCCATTAATCCTAACATGGAAAACTATGGGCCCTGGTAAAAATACCATAGGTCACCCAAATATAATCTAAAATACAGAATGTTTCTTAATACAACTGAGGAAATAGGGAAAAACCTAATGGGAACCCCCCCCACCCCCCCTTAAAATAAGCAGGAATACACATTTTGAAAAAACTTGTGAAAATTGTTGGTACTATTTGCAGCACTATGAAGCAGCATTATCTTGGTTATGTACAGCTGAAACCATGAATCCAAACAAATTTCTTATTTCTAGAGGAATCTTCCTCTTTGGAAGAATAACAATGCACTCAATTGAATCAGAAATATAAACAGTTGCACGGTGAAAACTGGACCCATGTAGACCAGCTGGAATCATCTGAAGAGAGAGAAAAGGAGCTTGAGAATTTGAACCATGTGAGGAAAAACAAATAAAATGATATATTTCAACCTTGAACACAAAACCATGAGTGGTAAAATCATCCCCAAGTGTTAGGATCAAGTGTCCAGGCGGATGCTGAATGTCTTCCTCTTTACTAGTTCTGTGAGGAGATGAGCATGTGACCAAAGGTAGAGAAACCCTAGGAATATGGAGAGAGAATGCTTGAGATCCATAATCTGATATAGATTCATAAATATCCAATAATTCACAAAATATAATATCATCAATCTCATAAGATAAAACTAACATCGAATCCTCAACAACAAAATTGAAGGAGACTTACGGTGCTTGATTTGTCACACCAAAATTGATGAAACATGTTACAAGAAATACCGTAAGATATTGAATACTAAAACCTTTATCATATCAGAAAATAAATCATATCCAAAAAAATTCATATCATATCCAAAACTGTGAAGTGAAATCAAATCCCCAGCAGCAATTTTGAAGGAGACTTGCAGTACTTGATTTGTCACACCAAAATTGATGAAACTAGCTAAAAGAAGTACTAAAATATCATGAACCTGAAATATTGAACCAAGTAATATCATACAATATCTAAATAATATCATATCAGACCCAAATAATTCCATATCAGATCCAAAATTGTTGAATTAAATCAAATCCCCAGCAGCAATTTTGAAGGAGACTTGCGGTACTTGTTTCTTCACACCAAAATTGATGAGAACGGCTACATGCAGTACTAAAGGCTCATGAAACTAAAATATTCAACCAATTAATATTATATCATATCCAAATAATATCATATCAGATCCAATAATGTTCATATCATATCCAAGAGTTTGCTCCACCGAGATGGTAGATGCACAATTTTCTCCTTCTTCAAAATTATGAATATTGGTGCATGCAATCATGTAGAAATTCGTTGGAAGCTCAAGATCAATGAGAGTGAATGGATCACTTATACAACCTGAAATTATTTCCAAAATATCCAAGTATTTCCAAAATATAATATCAGAAAACTCATGAGGAAAAACTGACATCAAATCCTCAGTAGAACTTTTGAAAGAGAGTTTTGGTACTTGTTTCTTCACACCAAAATTGATGAGAACAACTACAAGCGGTACTGAAATATCTTGAACCCTAGAACAAAGTAATATCAGATCATATCCAAATAATATCATATCAGATCTAATAAATTCCATATCATATCCAGAAGTGTGCTCCACAGAGCTGGTAGATGCACAATTTTCTCCTTCTTCAAAACCTTTGAAAGATATTTTTGGTACTTGTTTCTTCACACCAAAATTGATGAGAACATATACAAGCGGTAATGAAAGATTTTGAACATTAGAACCACTTAATATCAGATCATATCCAAATAATATCACATCATATCCAACAAATTCTATATCAGATCCAAGAGTGTGCTCCACCGAGATGGTACATGCACAGTTTTCCCCTTCTTCAAAACCCTGAGTATCGGTGCATGCAATCATGTAGGAATTTGATGGAAGATCTAGATCAATGAGAGTGAATGGATCACTCCTAAAATATGATATTATTTCTAAAATATACAAATAATTACTTATCTTCACACCATAAACATCATTAGAGATAGAGAAACCAAATTCCTCACCCTTTCCTAGAGAAATCACCGGTAAACTATGCACAAACTTTATAATAGAAGAATCACTGGAGAACTTTTGCATAGAATGGAAGGAGAGATTTTCTTCAAAAGAAAAGATTCAAATGTATTCTTCTGGATCAGCTATGTGAGGAGATGAGATATCAGAGGTCTCATACACTTCCGGAGCAGAAGGAGAAGGAGTCACTCCAAGGAGACTTTCTTCAATTCGAATTGACTGTGAGGAAGATTCTGCTTCTTTTTCATCTTAAACAACTTCATCAGAGAGAGTACAGGCAGATAATTTTGAAAAAAGAGCTCTTGTGGTTCTGAATGTGCTCCCCATATTTCTATAAAAATCCTCATTGTGCTTCCCAAGATTCTATCCAGTTCTATCCAGATATCCTTTGGGTATTCTGCAAACTCACTAAGGTCTATAAGCAAGCTTCGAGAAAAAGTCCCACGTATTGCTCCATAAGATCTATCACCGTCATTTAGCCAGTATTTCTCATATTCATAAAAATCTTTACCAAGTCCTATAGATACCTCATAGAGACCTTGTCTTTTCATATATGTAATCATCTTAGACTTCCATTCTGAATATCTTGTGGATAGAGTAAGAAGAGGAACTGATAATATCGAATCCATGTGAAGTTGAACCTACAAAATATCACTACAAAACTAAAAATATATGAACTTTTAGAATCATTCTTTTCCTCTCGACATGAACATGTTTTCAGGGTCCGTTACACCCTCTCTTCTACTCTAAATAAATCCATAGCTAGAAAATCATCATATGGGACTTCTGTGGAAACCCCGTTGCTTCTGATGTTCGATGGGGAGAAACAAGCATGAAACCTACCTGAGAAG
Organism: Pseudotsuga menziesii; assembly: GCA_001517045.1. Taxonomy (NCBI): domain Eukaryota; kingdom Viridiplantae; phylum Streptophyta; class Pinopsida; order Pinales; family Pinaceae; genus Pseudotsuga; species Pseudotsuga menziesii. The sequence continues at coordinate 165,302 of LPNX010205154.1, read as the reverse complement.
GCTCTGACACCATATTAGAATTTGAATTCCATTTAGATATTCAAGAAGATAGTTCTAATAATGTTTTCATAAAATAGATGGAGAATGGAGATACAAACTGAACAAAACAAACCACACCGAAAATGGACAAGCATTGCTCAGGAATTTATAGTATCATGCACAATAATAAAATCTGGTGTTACAATAGTTTACATAGGAAAAGAATTTGAATACATGACATGCAATTTGAAATTATCCATTGGATCTAACTATACCTAACTAACCATCTAACTCATGGTGTCTCAATCAATGTCGGATTCCAACAAATTAACTCCCAGATGTCCAACAACTTAAACAATCAGTGACACCTAGTTAACTCAGTGCAACTGAGTGTGGTAGGTGGGAAAAGGTGCTTAATCCACATCCATTCATGTATTATCCATGAAAATATTGTGCTAGCGAATTGATTGTGAACTAACTGAAAGTAATTGGGGGCTAACTAATACTAACTAGTACTAACTCCAACTAACTGAAGTAGGTTGGTGTCGGGACTCCCAATGGCTCCTAAAATGTAGATATTGGTCTAGGAGGTGACCAAACGGATGCATGCACATGAAGTAAGTAGCAGTTAAACTCTATCAGTGTTCGCCACACTCCAGTGACTGGGACATGTGGCCCCATTAGGCCAAGTTGACCCAATGGTACTGGTGGACCCAATTAATTAATTAAGCTTCCTAAGTTAGGCTAAATAATATAATAGACAATATGGTCAAGGGAGGATTCATAATCCTAATAGATACATCAAAATCCCACTGGATATACTTCCAGGGATTCAAGAAGATCAACTTCAGTAGAGATGTAACCTTTGATGAGGACTCGACATACTCTAGGTCCAGGAGGCTACCTATTCAAGAGGTTGAGGAACCTGAAGAAACTAGAGTCCGAAAAATGGAAATTGGAGAAGCAATTACAAAATACCATGAATATCATGACATGGTAGAATCACAAGAGTCAATAGAGACACTTCTCAAGATTTAATCCCACAAGAGGAAACCAGCATGGGCATAGGAGCTCATACAAGAAGCAGAAAGGTATGGCGCTCTAAAAGGGATGCATAGAGAAAGGAAAATACCAAAGACTTACAACATTTATGTGGCCCTACTATGTGACATCATTGACAAGGAACCTTCCACCTATGAAGAGGCTATAGAAAAGAAATAATCAAAGGATGACATGATCGAGAAGTATCTCTCAATCATGAAGAATGATGTCTACGATATATTTTTGAGACCGTAAAAGAAATATGTCGTGAATTCTTAGTGGATCTACAATATCAATCATCTTATATATGGGTGCATCAAGCAATACAAGGCAATATTTGTAGCACAATACTTCTCACAGAAAGAGGGTATAGAATACGAGGAGAAATTTGCACCTGTGGCGAGCTACACTTCGTTTAGGTCCATAATTGCATTGGATGCAGTTATGAAATGGAAGATACACTGGATGGATGTCAAGACAACATTCTTGAATGGTTTAGTCGAGGAAGAAGTATACGTAGAACAACCACTGGATTCGAGACACATGACAAGAAGACTCATGTGAAAAATGAAGAAGGCCTTGTATGGATTGAAACAGGAACGAAGGACATGGTATGAAAGGATGGATAGCTTCCTGATGAGACTAGTATTTACCAAGAGTAAAGTGGATTCCAACCTTTACTTTAAGGTTAAAGGTAGAATACCAATAATGCTCCTGCTATATCCCAATGACCTATTACTGAAGAGTGAGGATGAAGTCATTAAAGATACAAGGAGGATACTTGCTATTGAGTTCAAGATGAAATACCTAGTTATGATGCACTACTTCTTAGGCATGGAGGTGTGGAAAAGTGCAGATGGAATTGTCCTTGGTCAAGCAAAGTATGCAGTGGAGATTTTGAAGAGATTCATGATGTTGGACTGAAATGTGATAGACACACGTATGGCATCAAACTTGAAGCTTCTGTGTGATGATTCATTAGAGTCAGTTGATGCCATGATGTATCGTTAGATGATTGGCTTATTGATGTATTTGATGAATACGAGACCAGACACATGATTTTATTTCAATACCTTGAGCCAGTTCTTAATGGATTCGACACATGTTCACCCGATAGCTGCAAAGCATGTATTGAGGTACCTAAAGGGTACAGTGGACTATAGGCTCAATTATGATGTGAATCAAAATATTAACCCACATGATTATGTTGATTCCCATTGGGCAGGTAGTACCACTGATAGGAAGAGCACTTTGGGTTGTTCCTTTAGTTTGGGATATGGCATGATCTCCTGGTTTAGCAGGAAGAAGTCCTGTGTGTTGCTGAGTACAACTGAGGAAAAGTATGTTGTCGCTTACTCAACTAGTTTTGAGGCAGTGTGGATGTGGAAGTTACTATCTAATTTATTTGATCTCTAATTAGATGTGACTTGTATCTTCTACGACAATCATAGTTGCATGAAGCTGTTGGAGAACCATGTGTTCCATGACAAGTTGAAGCACATAGAGATTGTTACAGATAATTTTACCACACATGGTTGATCACATATTTATCGCTTTCCCTTTCCCTCTGTAGACTCTTTGGACCCCATGGACCAATATTATACTTTGATGTTTCCAAGTTCATCCCTAAAAACACCTGTTTATTGTTGTACATGACTTTTAATCCCATACTCGCGTATATACGTGGATATTGACCTCAAACCCATGTACATTGGGATGTGTGCATAAGTCCAAATATTTTTGGAGTTTTCCTTGATGTGTGTCCGAACCACTTGACTCTTGGCCTTTCATATGCCTCGAGATCACTCAGATTTGGCCCTCCATTACCCCTTTGGAGTGCTATATAAGGAACCCCTTAGATACATTGAAGGGGAGGAATTGAAGAGCAAGGAAACTATAGTCCATTGTTGTCATTGCTTGCATATACTTGAGTCTGCATCCATTTGTCCCTTTGGAGCACTTTGTGTTCTTCCCAAGCTTTCCTTTTCTTGTGATATTGCTATTGAGAGATGGAGGATTGAGGTGGTGGAGGCCCAGGTGGAGGACTCAATTTCTCCAGTTCACAGACGTGCCAAGAGAGGTTGTCACTTATGTAATCTTTGATTTGATTAATAGAAATATATTTTCCTGTCCAATGATGTGAATTTAAATGTATATTGAATCCATGGATGTGTTTAATTTCTTATACATTATTGATTATATATTCTAGAGTATATCTAACACCATATTATATAGCATGCTTGTTTTGTTTACTATTGTTGAGAGTGAATTGCTAAAGAAAGTGGGATTGGAAAAATCTCAACGAGGATCTACTTCAACCATCCGGAATAAGGTATGATTCAAGATCCTTTAGTGTTAGATTTTTGGTTTCTCTTTCATATTGGGAAGGGGTTGATTTCTGTGGTTTCTCTGTCTGTTGTGGTACACCCCAAGCCATAGGAAGTTTCTGTCCATAACAGAATTGGTGACCATATTGGGGAGGTTCCTAGTTGTTTCTCTTTGGGAGTTTTTTCGGTATTCAATGTACTTGAATTGCTATGATTTCTCTATTTTTGTGTCAGTTCTGGGGGCATTTTTTCCCAATAGGGTCTTGAAGAAGTAAATTTTGTCTCGGCCTATCTATTTACTTGATTTTTCTCTCTTTTTCTACCTATACATGGGTTTAGCTTTCATAGTCTCGTATACACGTGGGTTTTCCTCCAATAGTCGTGTATGTATGCAAGTTTAATGAGAACAGTCGCATATGCCTTGATTTTGAGATTTATTGGGAGGATTAAGTGTTGATGGGTGAGTTTGGATGATTTTTGAGTCTTCTTGGACGCTTCTAGAGTCTATATACTCCCCTGTTTCTTACCAGAGACTTCCTTTAGTTTGATTTTTTAAAATATTCTTGTCATCCATTTTCTACTTTTTGTTTTGAGATTAGTGCATTAGGTCTCTTTTACCTGGGTCCTTTGCTTGTCTATTGTTTGTGAGTGGTTGTAAAGTCATATTTTTTCTTTTATATCTCATTTAATTCAAAAATACAATTTTTTTTTGCTTTTTGCATAGTTATTCATTACTTGCATTTTCATTAGCATGGTACTTGCACTGGGTTTTCTTGGTGAATTATAGTCATATTTTCATATAGGAATGATTGCATATACATTTGAAGGAAAAAAATTTCACTTCACGTAGTAGCATACCCTGTTTTTCATTTTACACAATGCATTTGCATTGATTGTTAGGTGTGCATTTTAGTTCGTGTTGCATCATAACTTCATTAGTTGCACTTACATTTACCCTTTGAGTAATACAGCCAATTAAAATCAACACATAATAAATGAATTACACTCTTTTCTTTTCTAGGATGCATCAACAAGATTAGGTTTTAGCGTCTTGGAATATTTCATTGTAAGTTAATTCTCCAAGACCACTAAACAAAGCAATTAGGTGTCTGTCCAGGTGAGAGTATGAAACCCTTGGTATAATTAGATTTTCTCAAGATGCTCCTCTTACACGGGGGTTAAGCATGAGGAAGTGCATACAATTGTGACTGGGATGACCCCTGGTTACTTTCTATGAGCACCAGAGATATTTCTAGGATTGTATTCATATTTGGGGGCCTTTAAGGTATTGGTTGGTGTACCCCTGGGGTACTAGTTATGCTTTCAGTCTTCTAGCTTTGCTACCCTACCCATATGATCAATCCTTCTTGTGACTGTCCGCCTGTGCATTGGTTATATTGAGGTGACCTTAGTTTCCTTACCTAAGTTATCAAGGGGGTATTTGCAGAGGTTATTCTGTAGGTGTCCTAGCCAGGTAGGGGTCGGACGACATAGTCTCTATATGAGTTAAAGCTGAGGGCCACTATAATTGGTTACGAACCTCTTCTTTTTGTGTATGGGAGTCTCAAGCCTCTCCTAGGCGAGACATACCTGCTTCATTCGAGAGCTCACATATCGTACCGTTTGGTTTGCTTGTGATTTGGCTTTACATTTTTTAAGTGTATGCTCTGTGCACACTAGTTTTCTTAGGGTTACATATTTAGGTTGAGTCTTTTATTTTTTATTGAGTCATTGTAGATTCAAGGGACGCACCTCACTGTTCTCGTCATTTAGTAGGACTTCCTCCTTCCACGTCTCCTCCTCCTTTGGGAGAGAGAACCAGATAGTCCCGATGGACTACTTCTCACTTTGATTCACACACCATGGGAGATCATGAGGATGAGATTCCAGAGATGTCCTTTCCACCTCATGAGGTTGGGGAGGGTAATCCTACTAGCACATATGATCCACCACATGAGCATCCTTCATGATCTAGTTATGATCCCTCATTCATGAGTCGCTGGAATTGGTTTCTGGGTGACCAGACTCATTATGAACACACAAACACTTGTAATGTTAGATATGGCATGCCCGATATCCCTGATTCTGGTCCGACATATCATGCCGAGTTGGAAGTGTAACTAGGAATATTTCACCTTTTACGGACATAAGCTATTCCTCTGGTCTAAATGGTTCAGATCCATAACAAATGAGTGAACAACAAAGGATGAAGACCTTCCCTGGATGTCGTAGACACCTAGAATATTTCTTTGATAGTGAACCTGTGTACCTACAAACAGATCAAACATGCAAACACATCAAAGCTACTAGAAAATCATCTACTTATCCATGTTAGTGACTAAGGAATCTAACAACAAGTACATGTGAAATCAAAACAACAGTAATGTGGGATGAAAATCAGCTTTGTATTAAAGATGTATGGAGAATCTTACAACCATTTTCTTAGTGTTGACAAGCATCTCTACGAGACAAACACTTCATCCCCATAAGCTCCAAGTTTTCTCTCTATGCTCTCCAATGGCTTGTGCTAAGTGGTCAATCCAACAGAATAACAATACCTCTATAATTATCTCTCTCAACTATGGACATGAGCTTGTATTTATAAGGCTCAATGGATAGGGTTAGTTGAGAGATTTGTGGATGAGGTGGCCTCTAAGATCCTATGATGGGGGGTCTCGAGCTTAATTGACCCACAATGATAGGGATAAGGGAGGACACGAGGCTCATTATCTAGAAACCTTGAGAAAATTATATTTTTCCCATTTTACCTAGGGTACCACTTTTCTTCTCTTATGACAGAGCATTTTAGATGAGAAACACTTATGGACCAAAGACCATAGGTGGTGGCACCACTTACGGAAAACAGGATACATGTAGTACGAGCAAGGTACCACTCATGGGCCACAGGTAAAGCATGGTGTTGAGTTTTTTATGTAGAATTGACAAACAGAGTAGGTTTCCACTCTAAGTGCTGGGATTAAGGGCAAACATGGGTGTTAAGGGTCTTACCACATGGTGGTGACAAGACTTGGGTATAACAAAATGCCCCCCAAAGCATGAGACTTAGAGGGATACGATAAACGAGAGCTTTGAGAGAACAAGTTGTCACTTCGAGGTGAAAATGTCAGCTCGATCGGAGCATGTCATCCAGTAGGCATCTGTAGTACATCAATATTTTTTACTCATAGGCACAAGTAACCAAATCATGGCTTCAGACCAATACAAGGCAGATCCATGGGAGGAATAAACAAGCATGGTTACTAGAATACATCGTAGATCCATATGATAGAGGACTCACATTTGGACATAGATACCAGACATACAACATAGATCTATGTCACACATACGCAAATTTGAGCATAGCCATGACCATACAAATGTGGATCCATGCTAGATATACAAAACTCCATCGCAACCTGGGAAAAGCAATGAGCACTTAAAAAAATACCCAGGGTCTTCATCTCCTCTTCTACAAAGTACGATTCTATCCATGTGATTACAATGATCTAAAGTCGAACATGGTAGAAACCACTTGATTACCAGCCAATGATGTGAATCGTTAACAAGTGCGAGGGAGATCACCATTGATGTCAATTATTCTTAAGGTACCCTAGTACAATCTACTGAGTGTGAATAGATGTCCCGATGTCGAAAACCCAGTGGATTCTATCGATCAAAGGTCAATGATGTGAGCCTATGTCAAGAGCGAGAGAATCTGTCACTAAAGCATACAGATCTCAAGGTACTAAGTTTTTGTTTCTAAGACTATTTCTTGGATGATGAGCTGATGTCGATGGGAAAAGTCTCATCAAAGGAGGGCCATGATGAGTCCCACATTGATGACATGAAACTCGGAATATAGTTCTGGAATGTTGTGAATGTAGTAACCATAGGACTGACTCAAAAGTACTGACACAGAGACTGTTTTGATTGCAGAGGTACACTTCTTTAACTTCCCTTTAAACAATGGGCATCATGACAAAAGACTTGGCAACATGACTAAATGGGACAAACACACAATGCGACAATGGACAATGCATTCTTTTGAAAGAATCAAAGGATTGTCATGAATCATGAAACTGGATTGTCACAGAGATCAGCTGAATACCCAATTGACTGAAATAATATGCATACAAGTGCCATGTTCAAAGGTAACGACAAACTACTGCCATTTATTTGCAAAATGATTCCCTTCCCATTTCCCCCATCATGGTTTATGAGTGCCTCTTTTTAGTTTTACGAGTTCAAAGAGGGTAAAAAACACTCGGTATAGCTCACCCGAAGACAAGTCCAAACTCATATGTTTTACGAACCTGAGAGAGGAGGGGTTCGTTCCCAAAAATGGGTCTCTCAATGTTTAATTTAACAAGTACAATGAAAGAAAACTTGGTATCGTTCATGTTTAGAGAGTCTGAATGACCATGGAAGAAGACTCCAAAGGGTCCTTTTTCATATGATTTAGTCTCTAAGGCCCAAAAAAGTATAAAATCATACCTTAGAGAAATCTTCCAGTCATGATTGACTGGAGTGTTCCTTTTTCGTAAATAGTCTATCCGAACCAAAAAAGAGATAACCTACCGTCGGAGAGATGACTCTTCAAATAATTTTATGAGTATGAAGAAGACAAGTACTCAACTATCTTTTCACATTTTAAGAGTTTGAAAAGAGCTTCAAAGAAGACTCTATTAGAATTTTTCATGTTTGAGTCCAGATCACAAAAAAGTAATAAACTAAGCTCAAACCAAATTTCATGTTTTAACCAGAGCATGAAAAATGAAAAGTAATCTCAACACCATGTTATTGTTTTTAACGAGCTCAAAAATCAGTTGAAAGAATGCTTGAATACTAGTTTCATTTTTATGCAATCTTGAAACCAATGGGTAAATTATGCTTGAAAAATCCCATTAACATGATATACAGAGGTTGGAATATTTCCCCCAACATGATTGCTAGCAAAGCTTACCCCTAGCATGGTTGCCAGCGGCTTGACATGCCCCCAAGCTTCATTTCATCTGATGATTCTTCTTCCATACCTAAAAACCTAGTTGCTAATGTGAAAATGTTCACCAAGGGGGTAGGAAGAATGAGAATCAGGCAAGTGAAAAGAAGGATCAAGTTCTAACACTAAAGGAAAGACTCAACTCAAGGGAAGGGGATCTATTTAATTTTTACACAAGCTTGAAATAGAAGGTAACTTTTCTTGGAACATGGTTTCATTTTTATGAAAGCTTGAAACCAAAAGGTAAATTATGCTTAGAACATGGTTTCATTTTTATGCAAGCTTGAAACCAAAAGGTAAACTATGCTTAAGGAATCCTACTTCATTTTTAACGAGCTTGAAATAGAAAATGAACTATACTCAGGAATGGTTTCCACTCTAAGTGTTGGGATTAAGGTAAGACATGGGAGTTAAGGGTCTTATCACATGGTGATGACAGGATTTGGGTATAACAGAATGCCCCCCAAAGCATGAGACTTAGAGGGATATGATAAATGAGAGCTTTGAGAGAACAAGTTGTTACTTCGAGGTGAAAATGTCAGCTCGATCGAACCATGTCATCCAGTAGGCATCTGTAGTACATCAATAATTTTGACTCATAGACACAAGTAACCAACTCATGGCTGCAGACCAATACAAGGAAAATCCATGGGAGGAATAAACAATCATGGCTACTAGAATACAGCATAGATCCATATGATAGAGGACTCAAACTTGGACATACAATGTATATCTATGTCATACAAATGAAAATTTGAGCATAGCCATGACCATACAAATGTGGATCCATGCTAGATATACAAAACTCCATTGCAACCTGGGAAAAGCAATGAGTGCTTAAATAAATATGTAGGGTCTTAGTCTCGTCTTCCACAAAATAAGATTCTATCCATGTGATTACAATGATCTGAAGTTGAACATGGTAGAAACCATTTGATCCAATGATGTGAACCGTTAACAAGTGCGAGGGAGATCACCATTGGTGTCAATGATTCCCAAGGTACCCTAGTACAATCTACTAAGTGTGAATAAATGTCCTGATGTCGAACACCCAGTGGATTCTATTGATCAAAGGTCAATGATGTGAACCTATGTTGAGAGCGAGAGAATATGTCATTAAGGCATACAGATCTCAAGGTACTAAGTTTTTGTTTCTAGACTATTTCCCAGATGATGAGCTGATGTCGATGGGAAAAGTCTCGTCGAAGGAGGGCCATGATGAGTCCCACATTGACGACACAAAACTTGAAACATAGTTCTGGAATGATGTGAATGTAGTAACCATAAGACTGACTCAAAAGTACTGACACAGAGACTATTTCGATTGCAGAGGTAAACTTCTTCAACTTCCCTTTGAACATCAAGCGACACGACAAAAGACTTGGTAGCATGACTAAATGGGACAAACACACAATGCGATAGTGGAAAATGCATTCTTTTGAAAGACTCAAAGGAGTGGCATGACTCATGAAAGTGGATTGTCATGGAGATTAGTTGAATACCCAATTGAATGAAATGATATGCAGATAAGTTCCATGTTCAAAGGTAATGACAAACTACTGCCATTTATTTGCAAAATGATTCCCTTCCCATTTCCCCCATCATGGTTGATGAGTGCCTCTTTTCGGTTTTACGAGTTCAAGGAGGGTAACAAACACTCGGTATAGCTCGCGCAAAGACAAGTCCAAACTCATATGTTTTATGAACCAAAGAGAGGAGTGGTTCATTCCCAAAAATGGGTCTCTCAATGTTTAATTTAACGAGTCCAATGAAATAAAACTCGGTATCGTTCATGTTTAGAGAGTCTAAATGACCACAAAAGAAGACTCCAAAGGGCCCTTTTTCGTATGGTTTAGTCTCTAAGGCCCGAAAAAGCATAAAATCATACCGTAGAGAACTCTTCTAGTCATGATTGGATTTAGTGTTCCTTTTTCGTAAATAGTCTATTCGAACCAAAAAAGAGATAACATACCATCGAAGAGACGACTCTTCAAATACTTTTATGAGTATGAAGAAGACAAGTACTCAACTATCTTTTCACATTTTAAGAGTCCGAAAAGAGATTTAAGAAGACTCTATTAGAATTTTTCATGTTTGAATCTAGAGCATGAAAAAGTAATAAACTAAGCTCAAACCAAATTTCGTGTTTTAACTAGAGCATGAAAAATGAAAAGTAAGCTCAACACCATCTTACTGTTTTTAACAAGATTGAAGATCAGTTGAAAGAATGCTCAAAGATTGGTTTCATTTTTACGCAAGCTTGAAACCAATGGGTAAACTATGCTTGAAAAATCCCATTAACATGATATACATAGGTTGGAATATTTCCCCCAGCATGATTGCTAGCAAAGCTTACCCCTAGCATGGTTGCTAGTGGCTCGACATTCCCCCAAGCTTCATTTCTTCTGACGATTATTCTTCCATACCTAAAAACATGGTTACTAATGTGAAAATGTTCACCAAGGGGGTAGGAAGAACAAGAATCAGGCAAGTGAAAATAAGGTTCAAGTTCTAACACTAAAGGGAAGACTCAACTCAAGGGAAGGGGATCTCTTTCATTTTTACGCAAGCTTGAAACAGAAGGTAACTTCGCTTGGAACATGGTTTCATTTTTATGCAAGCTTGAAACCAAAAGGTAAACTATGCTTAGAACATGGTTTCATTTTTATGCAAGCTTGAAACCAAAAGCTAACTATGCTTAAGGAATCCTACTTCATTTTTAACGAGCTTGAAATAGAAAATGAACTATGCTGAGGAATTATTTTATTTTTATGCAAGCTTCAAACCAAAAGGTAAACTATGCTTGAGGAGATCCATTTCATTTTTTAACGAGTTTGACATAGAATGGGAACTTTTATCATAAGGATCTGTTTCATTTTTTAATGAGCTTGACATAGAATGGGAACTATGCTCACCACATGGTTTCATTTTTATGCAAGATTGAAACCAAAAGGTAAACTATTCTTAAGGAGTGGTTTTATTTTTTAACGAGCTTGAAACCAAAACTAAACTATGCTCTCCAACATTCTCCTACCGAACATGATATCCAGAGGTTGGTAGATTGCCCCCATTACATAAAAGCTAGCAGCTTAGCTCCATTATGATGTCCATAGAGTAGAGCCCTGCCCCCCATTTTATCTATGATGGAAAGAAGCTAACTAGAAGGGAAAGAGCCACAAGAACATGCGGCACATTCAGGGCAGTCTGATTACTAGGAGTGATGCGATGGTCAGGTGTAACAAAAGAAAGCTGATCAATGGTCATGATATTCCCAGCATGGAGAAAATGCATAACTCTAAAGAGTGTGTACACAACAACCTTCATGGAATAAACATAATCACGTCCAAGGAGTAGATTGAAATATAAAGGACCTTGGACCACCATAACATTAATACAGATAATTTTCCCTCCCAATGTAATAGGCAAATAAGGAAGGGTTCCTAAAGGTGCAATAGGTATTTAATTAAAATCTAGTATCTGATCAGTGGCTGGCACAAGATAAGGTGAACCTAAAGCTTGCCAAGCATTTGAGGATAGAATACTAACATAAGCCCCTTCGTCAACAATATTGTGAAGCATCTGCCTAGCAGTAACATTCACAACTATCTGGAAAGGAACACTCAAATGAATACGAGACTCTATTAGGTTACTCCAGTCAAAGGAAATAACCTCACTAATCGGAGAGAGTTCTATCAAAATACACAAAATTTCCTCTTGTTGAGAACAATCAGAACAAAGCATAAAAACTTCAGCAGGTTTCAATTCATTCTCTACTAGAAGAGAAGAACAAGACGAAGATTTCGTCAAAGTGACTACTTCAGTCTTAACACTCTTTGATGAAAGAGTGGGATTGGGTGGAAATGACATCGACTTGAACACTTCACTCTCTGAAGGAAGAGTGGGATCAATTATAGATGAAACTGAATTGATCACTTGGTCAACTAGCGAAGAATCGAGGGATAACTTACTATCACTTGTTGCAATCACTAGTTGATGATCAGTAATAGTTTCCAACCAACGCGAAGCTTCATCCAAGCTTGGAAAAAGAAAAGTACGATGCATAGACTTGCATATCAAACAAGGATACAAGACTTCACCCTTACGACCTTTTACCAATGGGTCACTGGTTGAGGAAGTATCGTCAATATGTTGATCAGAGGTTGATGACATAGATGGTTTGGACCTTTTAGACCACTCTTCTTGTACATGGGAGAGACTGGGACACTACTTAAGAAGGTGGTCCCCCTTGCAATGATTACAAGGGAACTTGGGTTTTCCGAGTGTTCTCTTAGAATGGGCACCATCAAGAGCAGATGTTTCTTTCTTTTTCTCTTTCTTATTCTTCTTCTTCTTACCACTCCCTTTCTTCTTCTTCTTATCCACATGACTACTAACCATAGAGATTTGGCCAAGCGAAGAAGAAGAAAGAGATGAAGCCACAACCGACAAAGAAGGAGAGGGATTAGGTTGAGGTTGATCCTCTCCCAGAGGAGAGGTGACATTTGAGACATTAGGTGTAACAAGAATTACGGGATTAAAAATCCAAACCAGTAATCCTATAGTTAATCCAGTAAGATTTAGAGTGGCAATAAAAGGAGAACGAATACCTTCACTTGGAGGGAATACAAAAGGTACACCTTGGAAAGGGACCTCTTGAGTGGCAGTCCCAGATGAGGATGCCATATCTAAAATCTCTAATAGCCCCCTAACTACCACGCATAAGCAAATACTACTCAAACTAAAACCAACAAGAAAACATGTGAAAGAAGTGGATAAGAGTCAGGAATCTCACAAGATTATCAAGACTTTACAAGCTTTTCCTGTAAAGGTAAGATGGCCAAAAGGTTAACTCAGTTGGTCTGAGGATTCCTAAAAGGGTCTCCTGATATACGCGAGGTACATGGGAGATCAAATTGGTAGTAGTGCTATCTAATGCAAAATCATTCACAAGGGGCCTTCCGATATACAATCGAGTACCTGAAGTACCTTTCTATATACCTCAAGGGTACATGAAAGGCCGTTCGATATATCGACAGTACATGGAAGAACCGCGCGAGTCTCGAGATGTAGTGCGGACAAAGTAATGACAGCTCCTACATTTTACGACGCTCGATCACATCACTAACTTATCACTCAAATTGCTAAAAGTTTTAACCTAGTGCTACCGTTAACTTTATCTTGTGCGTTTAGGTGGAATCATGGAGTGAAAACTTGAATTTAAAGAAGATGCACACTGATCTATATGACAATTTAAGTTTTCCTCTTCAATGAAATTCTACCTAAGAGAGGGAGAGAGATTTACTTTTCTTCCAAAAAATGCACACCCAAATGCAAATAGAATTCTATCTTTTCAAACGAGAAGCGAAATATCAATGCACCCAAAACAATCTTCAAAGCAAATAAAAAACAAATCTATAGAACATCTAACATAAATAAAAAATGTTTCCTATCTTTTCATGCTTGAAAAAGACGAATAAAAACTCAATGGAAAGATGATTTCACTAATGTTTCCAAACAAATCTAACTATAATGCACGCAAAGATGAAAATAGATGTTTCTTCTTAATGAGAGTAAGATCTAGAGTTTCAAACAATCATGCACAAAACAAGAAGAAAATCGTTCAACAATGCTTGTGAATAAAGTAAAGGAGAGAGAAAACTAAAACTTCTCTTTGACACAAACAAGCATTAGAGGAAATTTGAGGTCTAAAATGGGCTTCCTAAGGAAAAAAATAAAATAATAGTTATTAATTTTGGAGGAAGAATGAAAAAACTACTTTTTGTGTTCATATTTTTGACATATATCCTTGTGTTTTTACTCAAATTTTGAGCACGGGATCTCATTGGATGCAGAATTTAATTACGCATCCAACGAGTACCCACACTGCACACTTTGGATGGACCTCGCTACCCCAAAAACAAGAAATACCTAAAAAAACGTGATGATGACATCATCATCACATTTTTTTTAGGTATTTCTTGTTTTTGGGGTAGCGGGGTCTGTCAAAAGTATGCAGTGCGGGTACTCGTTGGATGCATAATTAAATTATGCATCCAACAAGATCTCCCGCTTAGAATTTGAGTAAAAACACAGGGAGATATGTTGAAAATACAAACAAAAAAAATAGTTTTCTTTTATGACAAATATGTCAATTCAACCATTATGGTTGACTCATTTTATTGAAATTCTATTGGTTCTTGAATTCCAACTCACAAATTTTATTGTTGGCACATTTTCTTATAAGGCCCATTTTAGACCCCAAATTTCCTCTAAAGGAAACGAAGAACCAATCTTTCCTACCAAGCACTCAAAAAATCAGCATGCAAAAGGAAACAAGAATCGCCCCAAGAAAAGAAAGACTCAAAACAACATGGATCACTCATGCATTCCAAGTCCAAAACAAACCAAAGCCTAAACATGAAAATGAAATGTATATTTCCAATTCTAATAAACAATATCTACAGAAAAGAGCAAGAGGTTTCAAGCAAATAAAATAATGTAAAATCCAACGTAAGAAACATAAAATCTCTTTGAATGCAGAGGGAACATAACAATCAAACTGGCTGCAGAATATACAATTCATGGCCCCTCCCGACCATGAAAGAGAATTTTTTTTCAAAAATACACTTCATTTTCATCAAAAAGTAAGCCAAAAACACACAAAAATCAAAATACAAAGTCTAGAACAGGGCCTACCTGGCACTGCGCATATGAAGCTGCTGACACACGGTTTTGAGGCAGAACTGCTCCTTTCTCACTAGATTCAGGTGGTGGCACCGCTTATGGCTAACCGGACTCAGGCGGTGGCACCGCTTCCTGCCAAAGGCACATGTGAGGTTCCTTGAATGTATCCAAAACACAAGGAGAACGAGATATCAAGTTAGAAATTGATCAAATCAAGATAAATATTGATGAATTGACAGTAAAAATGAGCATAAAAATTCAAAATAGTTCAGATATGAACAGATCTAAAAGTTTCAAACCAAAATTCACTAAGTAAGATGGCAGATCTGACTGAAGAAAGTTGGAGATGGAGCCTGGATTCGAACAAGAGTTCAAGAACTGAGGAATATCAGATCAACTAATATTTTCACTATTCCCTAGCAGAGTCGACAAATTTGTAATGAGGAATATTTCACCTTTTGCGGACAGAGGTTGTTCCTCTGGCTTGAATGGTTCAGATCCAGAACAAATGAGTGAATGACAAAGGATGAAGACCTTCCCTAGATGTCATAGACACCTAGAATGTTGCTTTGATAGTGAACCTGTGCACCTTCAAATAGATCAAACATGAAAACACATCAAAGCTACCAAAAAATCATCTACTTATCCATGTTAGTGACTAAGGAATCTAACAACATGTACATGTGAAATCAAAACAACAGTAATGTGGGACGGAAATCAACTTTGCATTAAAGATGTATGGAGAAGCTTACAAACATTGCCTTAGTGTCAACAAGCATCTCCACAAGTCAAACAATTCATCCCCATAAGCTCCAACTTTTCTCTCTATGCTCTTCAATAGCTTGGGATAAGTGGTCAATCCAATAGCATAACAATACCTCTATAATTCTCTCCCTCAACTATGGACACGAGCTTGTATTTATAAGGCTCAATGGATAGGGATAGTTGAGAGATTTGTGGATGAGGTAGCCTCTAAGATCGTATGATGGGGATTATCGAGCTTAACTGACCCACAATAATAGGGATAAGGGAGGACATGAGTTTCATGATCTAGAAGCCTCGAGAAACTTCTCTTTTTCCAATTTTTCCCAGGGTACCACTTTTTTTCTCTTATGACAGAGCGGTTTAGATGAGAAACACTTATGGACCAAAGACCATAGGCGGTGGCACTACTTATGGAAAATAGGATACAGGAGGTGAGAGCAAGGTACCACTCATGGGCCACAGGTAAAGCACGGTACTGAGTTTTTTCATGTAGAATTGACAAACAGAGCAGGTTTCCATTCTAATTGTTGGGATTAAGGGAAAACATGGGAGTTAAGGGTCTTATCACATGGTGGTGATAGGATTTGGGTATAATAGGAATTTGAACCTGGCACTATGACTGGATGCACCTCCATTCCTTTCCACGCAAAGAGGTTTGGGGGCACTAGTCACATTCACCTTCCATCCCTATGGTGGAGGCATCTTCACATGATCATCCTAGGCCTAATGTTAGTAACCCTATTCGGATACCAGTATCGAGATGTGTGAACATTGGGAACACCACTTCCATTCCTTCACATGTTACATCGTCTTCGAAACCAGTTCCTTCAAATTCCTTTTTAATGACCCATCCTCCCCTTAATTCACGTGGGCCTTTTAGTGGGAATACCACTACTACTCATGTCCATTCTAATCCTATTCACACCGTAGTATCATAAGGCCATGTGCCTCCTTATGGGTCAACAGGATATGTACCTTCACATGGACCATCTCATGGACCACCTTATGGTTCAAACTATGGAGCTTCACATATACCTTCTTATGGACTATATTAAGAACAAAATCACCAATCATATGGGTACGAGTATCAATAACCCACTTACTCTCCTAATTATGGTTTTGTAGCACCTCACTATTAGGGTACTCTGCATAACATGCTTCCATGCATCCCTTCATGGGTCAAATGGGAGGAGGTTATTATCCCATTGGCCAAGTCCATGGTATTTATAGCAATCAAGCCTATCAAAACCAGTCCTATCAGGGAGCATGGCATCGACTGATTCAACCTAATTTTCCTTTCCTTATGACCTTGAACTTACCTGATTTGTCGATATTGATGAATGATCCTGTGTCCCATAATCCAGCATGGCTAGCAGTCCCTACCAAGATTCCTTCAGACATTCCCAAGTTCGAAGTTAAGGGTGGTGAAGATCCTGGTGAGCATGTCACCACCTTCCAGCTTTGGTGCTCTTCCAATTCCTTACACAATGATTCCATGTGTTTGAGGCTATTTCAATGCACCCTCATGGGTCCTATGGTGAAATGGTATATAGACTTACTGTGTGTGCTTATGCTACGTTCGATGATCTTGCCATGAATTTTCTTAATCGTTTCCAGGTACCTGTATGGTACGAAGTTGGGACCAAACTCTTGTTGACCTTCTGGCAAGACAAAGCCACACATATTTTGGATCATATTCAAGAGTGGCATAGATGGAAATGATTAATTAAACCTTTATACCACAAGAGTTTCTTTTAGAGTGGTTCCTCAAGTCATTGTTACCTTATGTCACGAAGGATTTTTCTACATCCGGAGTTCAAAATGAGGACCAACCTATCTTTAGGGCTCAAGAGTTGGATTTGATCTATGCTCAATCCGGACTCCTGTATGAGATTATCCCGAATTCTCCAAGATCCAATTTTGACCCCAAGATCCAACCTGGGCCACATGCCGATGGTATTTTTGGCTCCACAGGTACCAACCTTCAAACTCGATTACAAAACAAGTGAGCCAATTATTGATTAACTAGCCTGCATTGAGACAAGCTATGGCTTCGTCTCAACCTACCCAATCGGTGAGTGTACTCTCTGTGCAAATGTCAAACCCGAAAGGCAACCAACAACCTAGAAGGAATAAAAACAAAGGAAAAATAATCGTAATGGTGGGAATAAAAATGAAAATGGTAATAATAATGACAAGAACATGAATAATGCTAGGGGGGGGGACAAGCAACCTAAATGTAAGGTGAATTTTCCTTGTAAGTTGTGTAAGGATGATCACCTCACTCACTTTTGCCCTCGTATGGAGGCACCATGGAGGATGCCTCGAAGTTCATAGCACAAGGTCTAGCTATGTTTACTAATACTTTACCTAATAATCAAAATATGAAATCAAGGACCATTGATCCTAGTTGTGCATCTGGTGGAACTCAAAACACGACGAAGGTCACTCCTGGTCATGGTTGTATCAACATGGTGAAAGTTTCCAAAGTTGTGACATGTGTGAAGTATTATGGTTCGTCACAACTAGACCTTGGGAAAGAACCTTCCCCACCCGATATCCCTTTGCGAATTGAAAATCCTACAGATAATCCTAAAGCTCCACCTCACATTCCTAAGGGAGTCTTGAAGTGTTCGGGGCACAATCCTAATTCTCGAGCTACCCAGAACTATTCAGTTGTCAAGGATTTGGGCTAGACTCCTTGTGCGATGTCTGCATTAGAAGTGCTTCAGACTTGTCCTCCATAGAGGAATGACTTGTTGTCTACTCTTGGGATTAGTGATGATAGCTCTTTTTCCATTATCAAATTTGAAACCATGGGAGTACAACCTCGCTTTCCTTACTATGTGTCTCTTTTGATTCATGTAGAGTGTCTCAACAACACCATCATGTGTACTATCATTGATAAAGGTGCTGCTGCTTTCGTGATGTATTTGTCCTATTGGAAGGGCTTAGGTTCTCCCATGTTGTCTCAATCTTCCAACATGTTGACGAATTTCGATGGTAGGTTGTTTCAGCCACACGGTATACTTCCTTCTCTAGAGGTCCAATTGGGAGGGAAGACTGTCGCAATCGATGTCGAGGTGGTTGATGCGCCCCTTGACTAAAATCTTTTGCTGGGTAGGAATTGGATGTATAATATGCAAGCCATAGCTTCTTCCATAATTTGAGGGTTTTTCTTTCCATTTAATGGGAAGATCATTACTATTGATCAAAATTCATTCCATAATCCGAGTGTCAATGCATCATCGGGAGATTCTATCCCAATTATTGATCATTCTCAGCCAGTAACTGAGAATGTGGGTGTGGGTATGTATCCTTCTCTCATGGGAACCTTTAGTTGTCCTATTCCCATTCTTATTATTGGGTCTAGTCTTGGTGGGGATTCATCCTTGTCGAATTCGGTATCTTCTTGCACTACTCATATGGAGGATCCTTGGATTCTTCCTTCACCGAGTACTTTGAGTGTGCCTGTCGAGACGAACGTGCCGTTGCCTGCAACAATGGTGGTGTATCAAGCAAATCTTGATAATGTTGTAGAGCCTAGTCCTTCCTATTCGCGGACAGAGGAGGAGGACCCTTACGTGCTTCCTGCATGGGCAGTAGATTCATCTCACTCTCATGACTACCTTGATGATGTTTTTTGGTTAGATGAATCTATTCTTGAGGCCATGTCTAGGATTGAACAACCTTGGGAAGAGTTGCACCATAGATCGTATTTCCTTCCTATGATTGATTGTTTAGAGTGTGATGACTTTAGGGATATTCTTAGTGATAAAATTGGTAGCCCCATGGTCCCATTAAGCTCTCCTGGTCAGATGGCTAACCTATCACCAACGATTCCTATCAATATCTCTCGTGATCCTGGTAAGATTGAGAATGTCTACATTGGGGTGGGTTGTTCCCCCGATGAGATTAAACAGTATGCCAAGTTGTTTAAGGAGTTTCATGATATTTTCACTTGCTCATATGAAGAAATTCCAGGTATAGACCCTCATATTGTCAAACACAAAATCAAGACCTATCCGAATGCAAAATTGGTTCAACAATGTTTGCGTGCCATGAATCCTGGAAAAGCACCTGCCATTAAAGATGAGATAGATAAACTGCTCAAAGCTATTTTTATCTATCCCGTTCCCTTAACAGAGTGGGTTTCAAATCCCATTTTGGTGGATAAGAAGCAGGGAATGATCCGAATATGCACTGATTTTCGTGAATTAAATCGATCCTGTCCTAAAGATAACTTGCCTACACCATTTATTGATCAAATTTTGGTTGAGTGTGTAGGAAGTGAGGTATTTTATTTTATTGATGGATTTCCTGGATATAATCAGATACAAATTAAGCTTGAGGATCAACACAAGAACGCATTTATTTGTCCTTAGGAAACTTTTGCATATCGGAAGATGCCCTTCAGCCTTAAAAATGTCGGAGCTACGTTTTAGCGGGCCATGACCCTAAGATTTCATGATCTTAAAATGATTATTGAAGTATATTTGGATGATCTCACTGATCACTCTCATTTGAGAGCACCTCATCCTTATCATTTGCGATTAGTGTTCGAAAGATGTCGTCATTATCAAGTTCATTTAAACCCTCATAAGTTCATCTTTTGCATGACAATTGGTCATTTACTAGGATTCATCATGTCCAAGGAGGGTATTAGAGTCAAACCCTTGAAGTTTGAGGAAATACTTCAATTGTCTCCCCCGTGTAACATTTGACACCTTTAATGCTTACAAGGTATGGAAAACTTCTTGCGAATGTTCATGGTCAATTTTTCCAATTTGAATAAAGGATTCATGCGTCTGTTGAAGAAGGACACCGCTTTTTACTGGGACGAGCGAGCCCAGGAGTCTTTTGATGCTCTTAAGCAAGCCTTAGCAATGGCCCCTATGCTTAATCCACCAGACTATAGCCGTGATTTCTTGATTTATGTGGTCGCATCTCAAGAGACGGTTGGTATGGTATTGGTTCAAGAGGATGAGGATCTCCATGATCATGTCATATATTATTTGAGCTGAAACCTTATTGATATGGAACTTCTCTATTCCCATGTGGAGAAGATAGTCTTAGCCACCGTTCATGCGATTTAGCATTTGAGACATTACATTCTCATTCACCAAATTTTGGTCGTAACTCACATCAATCCATTTCAGTTCATCCTCACTAGAAGGATGATTGGGGGAAAATATAATAAATGGATTATGATTTTGCAAGAGTTTGATCTCGAGTTCATTTTGGTGAAATCGAAGAAATCGTTAATCTTTGCTGAGCTCATATCAGATTTCCCAAATTTGGAGGAAGAGGAGGTTTATGAGGATTCTTTTGTCGAAGAGCATATATTACTCATCTCAACTGCAGACCATTTTTGAGGATATTATCATGTATTTGCAAACATTTAAGGCCCCTACTCACCTCTCACGAGATGAGAAATGACTATTACATCACATATCGAAGAACTACCTCATAGTGGATGACACTTTGTACTGTCATGGGGTGGACTCCATTTTACATTGTTGTTTAACCCGTGATGAGGCCAAGCTCGTTCTTAATGATTTCCATGGAGGGGCATGTGTTATTGTCTTTAGGAGGCATATGTTTACGGCCTTCGTCAAACAATGTTGCTAAATATAGTGCCGTCATTGAGTTATTGCGTGATTCCATTTTGCATGGTGTTCATCTCTTGAGGTAAGTCTTGATTCGTAGTTAGTAGTTTCACAACTTAATGGCTTTTATTGTATTAGGGATCCAAAATTATTAATAAGATTCTTATGTGTTACATTGCTAGAATGACAATTTGAGAGTATAACATACATTCATGTTCCAAGAATTTTTAATCACGTTGCTGACTCATATGCTAACTATGTGTTAGATTGGAATTTGTTTCACAAACCATAAGCATATCACAAACAAATTTTACACACATGTAAATAAAATAAAAATCAATCATCATAAAAAATTTCATTAAGTTCAAAAAGTGGCGTCATAATACATAAGTGTCATATACAAAATTGGGGCTTCCGAGCCACCAAAATATACTACACGGTCATACAAAACATATACACCCAAGCCTCTAAGACTAAGGTGGAGGAGGGTTCTGATCATGATAACACACTACGCCTCTAGCTAGCCGATGAAATAGTCAAACCGATGCTCGTGGTACTCCAACCACCTAGCGTGGCATGGCCTAAGGAAATTCCTCAACTTGCGCCATGGGTACTTTATGTGTCAATCGAACAAAGTTCATGTTGATGCTTTGGAGCGTCTGCTCCGCATCCGCACCCATAATCTCATCATCTCTTCCCCTCCGTTGATGACGAGGAAATCCATCCAACCGTCGTGGTCCTACATCTACATATACATGATAGATTGTCACTATGTGTCATCACACCAAAAACATGTCTTTTGATTTCATATATTAAAAAACAAAAAACAAAAAAAAAATTAAATAATTCAAAAATTAAAAGTGGTTTGGGATTCTTTACCCAGTGTCTCCATAAGCCGCTCTTGGTGGTAGGGGCATATCTAGGTATCCACAGAAGTCTATCCCTGCATAGGGGTAGTCATCTATGGAGATGATCTATCTCCGCCACCATGGAAAGAACTCTACTGGGTAGGGGTTAGCCACCCTGCCACCTCCCAGTCTACACATGACATTAGCCCAGTGTCACTGAGCTGGATCCCGGACTCCATGTGGAGCAATGTCTACTCTAGGGGTTAGCCCTGGCACCCACTCAAAGAAGAATGTGCTCAATATGCTGCCAAATGCGAAGTTTCACACCCTACCCATCTTGTAGTCACTGAGTTGTTGTTTCATGTTGCTCAGCAGCGTAGTACTCTAGTCATATACTATAGGTCACATACACTCTACCGCATAGAAAATCATTGGCGGTGAGGCCTGGTGGAGTGAAGCAGAACCTGCAATCCTATCGAAGGCCAAGAGTATGGCTTTCAGCCCCAGAATCTGAATAGAGTTTATTGGGATTTGACTCCCAACCTTTTTCGTATCCGGAAGACAATACACAGTTATGTACTCATCTATGGTCAATCCTCCTCCTGGCGCATGGGATTGGAGGTTCACCACCTCCCCTCATCAGGATAAACTTGTGATGAAATATATGTGCTCAACCTCAATGCTGAGTGACATCCCATCTATCTGAAATGTTTCAGACTTTGGATCCCAGTAATCTACCAGTAGCTAGAATAGTGTTGGTTTGGCCCTCAAGCTGCCAAGATGCCAAAATTTGTATAAGCCACATGCCCATAATGCTTGTTGAGCCATGCTATCAGCTTGAACAACTTCCTCAACATCACCATGTTCTCTTTCTCGCTATTCTAGTACCATCCTGCACAAAAAACGAAGTTTTTGATCATTATTTGCCCATTAAATCCTTGTTCATAGCCCTATATGCGACTGTTTTCAAAACATCAGCGTATGTACGCCAGTTTTGGGTCATTTTCCGCATATGGTGAGCCCTATATGCAGAAAAAAGCTCGATTTCTATGTGGGCTGAAACGCCCAAGTTGGGATGGCCCAAACAATTAATTTGACAATGGAATTTGAAAATTTTTATATCAAAATGCAAGAGAGAGGTAAGGGAATCTACCTTGATCAAACGGGGAGGAATTCCATCGAACAATGCTCCCGGAATTTGCTTCTAAAGTTCTGAGCTCAAATACACTATCCTGGGTAAAAATAGAAATGGTATGAAAATTTTTAAATATTTTACTATTTATAGAAAAAAATTAAAATTTTTACCCACTTTCTATAGTTTTTTACCATTTCTAATCATTTTGGACCGTTTGAACTAATTTGATGTTGTAGGAGCTTGTTTTGAGTGTGGTTTGGCCATGGATTTGACCCATTCATGCCTATTTCAGGTATTATGTCTAAGCTGCACTTAGGTTAGGTCTCACATTCGTTTGCATTTTGCATAACCTTATGACCATTTCATCTTAACCTTAGGTACGAACCCATTCTATCTTGTCATGAAACCTTCTTGCTTCTTTTTAGAAGTGACATGATGTGAATGGAAGATCTCTTCCATATATGGGTACCCTAGTTAGATTCTATTTTGAATTTGGTTCCCATGCCAACATTTCTCCTTTAGGGTGTGGGAGTCCTTTGTATAGTACCGCCATGAATTTGAGCAAGAGCTTCATACTCCTCTTGAAATTTATGCTGGCCTTTCCCCCCTGGACTCCCGTTATATATGTCAAGTTTTGATTGCATTATCATGATTTTTTCCTACCTTATTGAGCCTTATGTCGGCTTCCCTGACTTTGATTATTAGCCATATAGCCTGAGCTTGTCTCATGTATAGCTAGGAAGAGCCTTTTTACATATCTTTTACAACTTGATACCCCATTTTTTACCGAGAGGGGACCATCCACTGAGTGTCATTATCATGTACATGTTGTCCTTGCATTGAGCATAGGTATGTTCCGCTGCTTGGAACTAGCTTATTTGACCCCTGACACTTGTCTCCTCCTAGATTTGTAACTATAAATCACTTTTATTCTTTTTCAAGATTTTCAAAATATCTGAAAAAGTCCAAAAAAAATCAAAAAATCAAAAAGTCAGACAGGAAAAGATGTTATATTTGGCAGCAGTTACCTTTGAACAAAGCACTGTATCTCACATCCATTGGTTGGGTTAGTAGTTTGACTTTAGGAGATGTGCTCGTTTCTTTGATTTTATCTCCACTAACTGGTTAAGATTGTAGTCCCTATGGATTCTCTATTGATTCCTCCTATGCCAAAGAGATGTCTCAATTTTTCATATCGAGTCTATGCTGCCTATGTTCAGTCGCCATTTTCCTTTATGGTCTTGTTTGAAGGAAGTTGAAACCTGAGTCAGCCATTCCTCAGTTGTCTTCACTTTGCATGTCGGCCATTCCCGGTATTGTTACTGGTTCATGCACATCTTGTTCGAGTCCTTCCACATTATACATTGTTGCTGAGTACCTCGTGTTGGTTGATGGGGGATGCCTTAATGCCCTCCTTCCAGTGGATTCCATCACATCGACTTCAGATTATTTATTTTGGGATAGGATTCTAGAGTCATTTGAGTTCCTTGAGACTTATAGTCATCAGTGGTAGGTTCTCTCTCCATCGACAGTTTTGGGAATACATCAATGTCTCATGATCGATGGATTCTTCCAAGTGTTCAACCTCAACACATATATTCACACTTGTGAGATTGCACTCTAGTACCTTGATTCCCATTTTCATTATCGGTGGGTGATCTCACGTCTGTTAACGGTATATGTGAATGATCGATAATTAGACGATGGACTACTATGTTCGACCTCGACATCTCTATTCACATAGTAGGACATGTACTCGTAGTGTTTTGTGTAGAAGACTTTCTAGATTGGTGGCATTCCACATATGCTACCTGCTTGATCATGCCAGTGTTCATGAGATTTCAGCTCTCATGATTTGATTCCAATGTATGTCAAATATATTCAGCCATTATGGAGATCCTGATCCATTATATATCTTCAGCCATTATAGAGATCTTGATCCATTGTATGTCTTCATCATGAAGATTCTGATCTATTATGTATTGTACGTGGAGATGACCACACATGTCACATTTTGTATATCATGCCTATTCATGGCTTGTGTACTCTTATGTATCCAGGACTACTATATGTATTTGCAATCATATGCAGAGATTGATTATTATACTATACTGATGGATGGCTTGTTCTTCCACCTAGTTCTTTATCACTCCACTTTTGGGATGAATTTATAATGTATTTTGGCCATTATGTTACCCCTCTTACCTCACACATTAGGGGGAATCTGTTACAGCTTATTTTACCACACATGGTTGATCACATATTTATGGCATTTCCTATCCCTCTGCAAACTCTTTGGACCCCATGGACCAATATTATACTTTGATGTTTCCAAGTTCATCCCTAAAAACACCTGTTTATTGTTATACGCGACTTTTAATATCATACTCGCGTATGCACATAGATATTGAACTCGCGTACATCAGGATGTGTGCATAAGTCCAAATATTTTTGGATTTTTCCTTGATGTGTGTCCAAACCACTTGACTCTTGGCCTTCCATATGCCTTGAGATCACTCGAATTTGACCCTCCATTACCCCTTTGTATTTATATATAAGGAACGCCTTGGATACATTGAAGGGAAGGAATTGAAGAGCAAGGAAACTATAGTCCATTGTTGTCGTTGCTTGCATATACTTGAGTCTGCATCCCTTTGTCCCTTTGGATCACTTTGTGTTCTTCCCAAGCTTTCCTTTTCTTGTGAGCTTACTATTGAGAGATGGAGGATTGTGGTGGTGGAGGACTCAGTTTCTCTGGTTCGTAGATGTGCCGATAGAGGTTGTCACTTATGTAATCTTTTATTTGATTAATAGAAATATCTTTTCATGTGCAATGATGTGCATTTAAATGTATATTGAATCCATGGATGTGTTTAATTGCTTATACATTATTGATTATATATGCTAGAGTAGATCTAACACCATATCATTAGAGAAAATTTCAACTCAAAATGGGTCTCCTAAGGAAAATTAATAAAATAATAGTTGAAATAATAAAATAATATTTATTAATTTTGGAGGAAGAAAAGAAAAAACTACTTTTTTGTTCGTATTTTTGACATATATCCCTGTGTTTTTACTCAAATTTCAGTTGGGAGAGCTTGTTGGATGTGGAATTGAATTCTGCATCCAACGAGTACCCACTCAGCATACTTTTAAAGTGCCTCGCTATACCTGAAAAAATGTGTTGATGATGTCATCATCAACACATTTTTTCAGGTATTTCTTGTTTTTGGGGTAGTGGGGCCTGTCAAAAGTATGCCGAGTGGGTACTCGTTGGATGTGGAATTAAATTACGCATCCAACGAGCTCTCGTGATCAAAATTGAGTAAAAACACAAGGAGATATGTCGAAAATACGAACAAAAAAGGTATTTTTTTTATGATACCTACCCCCAAATTTATATTAAAAAATTGTTTAAGAGGTGCTCCCTTTTTGAAGTTTAAATCATTTTTATTGGCTAATACATGATGACATGGAACTTGTATTATTTTTGGAAGGCTTGTTAACCCAAAAATTCCCCACTAAGCTCTCAATGGCCTACACCACCCAAGGACACCATCTCACGACCCTCATATCCCTCCATTAGACCCCCACACCCTCAAAATAGCCTAAGGATGAAGAAAAAGAGCTAAAAACCCCAAAAAGGAGCCCAAAATAGCCTCCTAGGAGCTAAATCCCTCAAAAAGGGGCTAAAAACCTAAAAGGGGCTAAAGTTAGGGCGGAAGGGGCTAAAAGCACAAAAAAGGGGCTAAAACCCTGACCAAAGGCTTAAAACCCTAAAACCCCTTAGAAAAGCTATAAAAGGAGGGTGAGGGTCACTCTCAAAACACTTCTCCCATTGCCTATTGTTATGTTTCCCATGGATGCTTTGAAACATTTGCCTCTCAAGCCACCCACACTCCCTCTCCTCCATTTCCATCCCCATTGAGCCATTGCTCCCCAACCAAGAGAGGTGCTTCCACAAGCTTGGGCATGGTGGCCCATTTCCACCAGATAAGGTATACCATGTTTTATTTATGTTTCTTAGTTGTTTAATATGCTTTGCTTTCTAACCCTTGTCCCCATTTGCACGTTTTTTTTTTAACATTGTTTTGCAGGTTTTATCATATCTTAAGATTTGTTTGCAAGTTTTGAAGGCCGAACCCAAACCCGTTTTTGCAAAGGGGTTCATCAACATTGCTTCTATTTATTTCTATCATTAGCTTAGCCTTAGTTTAGTTTACTGTTCCGTTTTTCCATTTTTACAATCTTTATCCACGCAGGAACCTACCCTTCTGTCCTATAGATAGAAGGGAGCCATTCCTACCCTTGTAGCAAGGAGAAATCCCTGCTACAGAACTGGCAACCATACCAGGTCAATCCCATAGGATGCCTGGGCCAAACTTTTATTTTTTAAGTTTTAAAATTTTTTTCCCTAGTTTTTCAGAAATTTCATGTTAAATCCATCTTAGATTCTATTTATTTCCTATTTTAGGTACTTCCGAATCCTATGCTAGGAAAAACCGAGTCAAGTTGACCACAGTACCAGTTACTGTTGGCCAGATCTGACTCTGTCTCAGAAAGAAACCCAATCCAAAGCAGGGTGCTCTTATCGGGGCAAAAGGTGAGACTGGGGCAAACTTAATGAGCAAATAGGTGTGCCTAGGGTGCACTTAATCTCTCGATAACTATGACTTCAGCCCAGAAACTCAGTCCACGGCTGTTTTTGCATTCTGTGCAACCCCCTCGCTCATTTCTGAAAAAATCTCGCGGCCCCCTTGCCAGATTTGGTCAGAAATGTGCAGCCTGTCAAATAGAACTTTAATTTGAGTTTAATAGACAGTAAATTTCAGTTTCAAAGGACTATTAGTGCGGCCTAGCTGCCTTTGTCCACCACACCAGTTTAATTTTAGTTTCTATTTTTATTCTCAGCAATTTATTTCATGAACAATGTGTAAATGTTAAGTAAAAGTTAAGGGCTTAATGAAATGAACCTATCCTGACTAAAACCAACCTAAAATCAACCATCTTGCTTCCCCTTCCTCCTCTACCCATTCATCACCCTCCGGGGTATTCTGGGATATGACGAAGGGCAAGCTTGTATAGATCTAGGC
Organism: Pseudotsuga menziesii; assembly: GCA_001517045.1. NCBI lineage: Eukaryota > Viridiplantae > Streptophyta > Pinopsida > Pinales > Pinaceae > Pseudotsuga > Pseudotsuga menziesii. Next base: position 136,819 of record LPNX010205154.1, on the reverse strand, counting down.
ACTCCACCATATTGTTCCAAACCATTAAAACCGGGTGACCTGGAAGGTAGAGGAGGTAGAGAAGGAGGGATTCTCATGGCACTAAGCGTCCTCCCTGTTGACCAACCTAGCATCAGAGAGGTAATTTGAGGATCTACGGATGGGCTTATTCCCATTGTGTTGAGAGCCCAACACCTTCTCTTGGTTGAAGAGGAATATCAGTCTGAGGTAGACATCTAGTTAGGCCAGCAAACATTCAGGGTTAATCACTGTATTTGTTATCAATTTCTGTTTATTTATGCTTGCATACACAACCACAATGACATGAACTCTACCATGATGAATTCATAAACCATATTGCAATAACCAAATACCAGAAAAACAAGCAAAAAAATACACCATACCAACTAATTAACCCAACTCAGTTCATGACGCTAAGTGAGCCTTAAAACTTACTAATTTACACTAAGTACAAACAACTCTGCAGTCTTTGAGTACATAAGTCCATGACTGCTTCAACTTTGGGAAGTACTTGGGCTCTACCCAGAAACTCATTGTGAGGAGTACCACAGGAACCCCAAAGTAGCTGGTCGCTGAGATGAATTGCTAAGCGAAATGAGCAACGACCCCTACCGATTGAGTAGAAACATTTGTGAGGAACAAGCCAAGTGTTGTCTTTCGACAGTCTTGGTGGCCGAGAGACCACCTTCAGCCAATAGGAATCCACTAAAAATGGGGTCCAAATCTCATTCCCACCAGTTTCATTCATCAAATCAAACACAATTGATCCTCCACGCTCTTCCTCACGCCTAAGAGGCGATCCACAACCATTCAGAACACTCGATCGGCACTGTCAAAGCCGCTCTCAGTGATCTCCCACACCATCAAAGGGCCACACAACCTCTGATTCTGATTCAGACCCATATCATTCTGAACCAGACCTCCACACCACACCATCAAGCCCCATGGCTTGTGCGAACTCGGGTCCATTTTTCGGCTTAACCTTAGCAAGTGGACCCTTTTCCACATCACAAATTATCACCCACAACTTGGAAAGTGGCCCAAGCACAACCATGTAGACTGTCATTAGTCGGCTGCCACCACCTATAGTGACCAGCCAAGCTGGCCCACTTACAGCACATGGGGACAGTGGCCCCTCCACACAGACTGCCCCTCCTGCCATGCAGGGGAGCAGTGGATCATCCACTTACATTGACCCTATAGTCATACATGAGGGAAATGCCCCCGCCACTCATAATGTCCCACCCACAACACTTGGGGGCATTGTCCCATCCACAATGGCACCACTGCAAGCACCCCTAGCTATGCAGATGCATTATGCACCTGTAAACCCCACCCCCATCGTAGCCCCATCCCACATCAACTTGGGGTCGAATATTCCCTTCATGGCTTGTCTCAACTTGCCTGATTTGGATAGATTAACAAATGACCCCATCCACCACCAAGCCTTCTGGCCACCCATGCCAACTAAGCTTCCATCAGACATCCCCAAGTTTGAAGGCAAAGCAGGGGAATGTCCCCAAAACCATATAATGACATTCCATCTATGGTGCTCATCCAATAGCATCGTAGACGACTCCATTAGGCTGAGGCTGTTCCAATGCACCTTTACAGGTGCTGCGGCCAAATGGTACACTGAGCTGCCATAAGCCAAGTACCCGGACTTCAACTCCCTAGCCTTCATGTCCCTACAGTATTTCTAACTCCATGTCAGATATGACAAGGGGGTGGAGATCCTGCTATCCTGTCATCAAAGCACGTCCACTCACATAACTGACCATATCCATGAGTGGCAGCAACGCCGTAGTCTATGCAAAATCCAACTAGATGACATGATCTTCTTGGATTAGTTCCTTAATACTTTGCTCCCGCCCATCGCAAAGGACGTTGTATACAAACATCCCTAATTCAAAGACGAGGCCATACTGAAGGCCCAACAATTTGACCTTATCTATGCTCAGTCTGGATACCTGCACACCATCATTCCAGATGCTCCCCATCTGAGTACCTCCTACCATGATGCACCTGGGGCATCCCACGCTGCAGATGGCATCATAGGCTCAGTCTCCCAACAGCCACAGCCTCGACCGAAACCACCAGCCATTACACCACAACCAAGCAACACTGCTAGTGTTGCTTACCAGAACCAAGCTCCGGACTATGCAAGAATGATGTCCCAGTTCGCAGAAACAACTCCCTATGCACAACCTGCGCCACCGCATCAGTCTCAAGCAATGGTTTGGCCAACACAACAGTATGTGGGGCAAATTTCCACATTTGTGGCACCACCACCCCCACAAATCTACTATGCACCACTAGTGCAACTAGTGCAAGCCCCCGCACCCATTCCACCCGCTCTGTTGGGACAAGTGTTTGCATAGCAAAACTGTCCCAACTAGCCTGCCCCCAACAATCAACAAGGGCAAGCTAGGAATAACCGGCCTCGCAACCAAGGCAATAACCAACCATAGGGAGGCGGTCAACAATCGAACCCTCCCAACAATGCTGCGGATAACCGGCTAGCCCAAAACCCCCCATGACAAAATGCACCAAGAGGCAACTCCCCTTTGCACACAAACCAACCATGCACACTCTGTAATGTTTATGGGCATTACACATTTGAGTGTCCCCTCATGGCTTGTACTAAGAAAACCATTCAAAATGAGGCCGAACAGGCCACCAATGCTACCAATCAAGCCCAACCTAACCAGGCACCACAAGGACCTCCCCCCATGGTGCTTCAAAACCCACTACTAGTCCAAGGATTGGTGGAAACCGCTCCCCCTCCCCAGGCCAATCCCAATGCTCTGAGGGCACCTCCCACAGCCAAAACAAGTGTTCACCACCTACTAGCCATGATGAATAAAGAGGTCAACTTGCAAACTAGATGGAATCAGTACGATACCACCACTGAACCTACTAAATCATCAACAACATCCACATCTAAGACAGTCAACCTGCCTATTCAGTTACCCCCCTTCCTACACCCCCCCATACGCAGAGTGGCCAACAATGCCACAGCTAGAGCTGCAGTCACCTATAGCATTGTGGATGATTTGGCCTAAATCCCAACCTCCATGTCCACTCTTGAGGTACTCAAAATATGCCCAATGCAGCGGAAAGCCTTGCTAGCCGCCCTAGGGGTAGTAGACCCCTCCAACTCCAAGTTAATCACCTTTGACACGGAGAATAGAGAAACACGCATCCTCTCGACCATCACCTTCCAAATCCTGGTGTCCATCCGAAATTTGGTTGTGCATCAGTGCATAGTGGATGAGGGGGCATCCATGTGCATTATGTCTACCTTGGTTTGCCAGAAACTTGGATCACCAGTTCTGCAACCATCTTCCACAACTCTGCGGGCTTATGATGGACATCCCACTAAAGCCCAAGGAATCCTCCCACATGTCCCCATCATGTTATATGAGAAGATAGTCTTGATTGACATCGAAGTCATCAACGCTCAACTGGACTACAACCTCCTCCTCAGAAAGAGTTACATGTATGCCATGCAAGTAGTCGCATCAACTGTCTTCTGTCTCATGATGTTCCCCCACAAAGGGAAGATTGTGACAATTGACCAACTCACCTATCATGATCCGCAAGGGTTAACAGCACCTGCCAACGTTATCCCTACCATCACCACCATTGAGCCGCAAGGGACAAACACACATGCCCATGTCGTCCCTACAATTAACACTATGGTTGAAAACACACCAGCCTCCCCACCATTGAATGTGGGCCCTGGGTTGTTTACCGATCCCACCATGATGGATCCTTTCCCATTAGTGTTTCCACTATCGACACAAAACGAAACTGCGGACTTATGCATGGTCTCATCTAACACCGCTGCACCCAAACAACAACTGCAGCCACATCCCCAACCACAACCACAACATCGTCTGTAGCCACAACACCAACAACAGTCGTAATGTCACATACAGTAGCAGCATTATGTGCAGCAACAACAACAACCTCACCCCCACATGCAACTAGCAGGGAATTATCTGGGCTCATCTCTAGTCCATACGATTCCCTTCCTCTTTCCCCCACCTGGTGTCATGAGCAATCCATTCATGGCCACCTTAAGCTTTCCCAACTTTACGTTGGTCATCCCGGTGTGGTATCTTGATCCACCAGCTCAACCAGCAATGCCCCAGGTTGTTTTAACCCTGGTGCAACCTATCGCGATCGAGTCTCGCCCTCCACCTGGTTCACATAAGCCAACCGTTGCACCTGCACCCACACCACCTTAACCCAAAAGGACTAGGGGAAAGAACACCAAAGCCACTGTAGAACCACAACAAGTCCCACCTTGTGCCGTCTGCGAACAATAGGGCCATCCAACTCAGAATTTCCTTGAAATCCCAATGATCCATGCGCATCTGGATGCCATGGATATGAATGAAAACATCCCCATGGTTGAATTCCCAACCACGCCAGTAGTCAGGAACAAGGCATTGAAGACAAGCCATGCTTGCACCCTTTGCAGCTTGTATGGACATTACTCCCACCATTGCCAAAACCTACCCAAGTTTCGAATGGCTCTCGATGACCTCCATCACCATTCCCTTGAGTCTCATATCACCTTCATTGAAGAAGTTCGCCCCCTACCGCCTTCTTCAAACACCATGTCCATTTACATGATTTCCAGTTCCATCGACCCGCTCATCTCGTCCTCCACTGATGGTCCATCAGACCTATCTCTTCGTTGCTTCAGCAACGATGAGGATATACTTGAAGCTCTTACTACCTTTGAATAGCCATTGGATGACATGCACCATTGCTCATTCTTCCTCCCAGAAGAAATTGTGTCGCAGTCGGACCAGTTTTCCGTGGAGACCAAATATTTCATCCATGGGAAGGTTAACTGGTTCAAGAACCCAATCCTAGCACCTAATTCCTTCAAAGAAGGGAACATGGCAAACATTTCACCAACCATTAAAATCAACATCTCAACCAATTCTGAGATTGTTGAAAAAGTCATGCTGGGGGCATCATGCTCCCTGGAAGAGATCGATGCCTACACAGCTCTCTTCCAAGAATTCCATGACATCTTTGCTTGGTCATACATTGAAATGCCCAGCTTAGATCCATCCATCATGGAGCACCACATCGACACATGGCCTGATGTAGCACCCGTACGCCAAAAGCAATGGCCCATCCATCCATCGAAAGTGGCCGCGGTGAAAGCTGAGATAGAGAAGCTACGCACAGTTGGCTTCATTTATCCCATTGCATACACAAGTTGGGTTTCTAATCCTGTTCCCATGAATAAAAAATAGGGTACCATCCATGTTTGCACAGAATTCCGTGATATCAAAGGGGCATACACCCTTATTGACTTTGATGGACAACTCTTGGAGAACCCCCACAACGAGCTCTACCTCAAGAGATTTTACGCTTAACATCACCAATGAGTTGCTTTGTTTTATTTTCTTGTTTTTCAACATTTTTATCACAAGTCAGCAACAACACCATTAGATGCTAATCCAAAGTCACCTGAAACCGGTTCGAGACACCTCTCACACCTTCAGGCTCAAATTTTCATTTCCTGATGAGACCATCGTCTCATGTTTAATAAATCAATTTCGGGACCATTTCCCACAAGTCACCTCGATTTATGAAGCCATGACATGACGATGCAAGTGGCTATGGACCTGTACTTGTATCACACTTATTGAACGCTACTCATGCGATTTTTCGGGCCATCGCTCGTTAAGGAATGTAATTTTACTTTTATTTTCATATTTATAGTTATCCTTTCCACTGCACCTTACGCACAACTATGGACCACTGTCCACAAAATGATTTCTTTTCTTGCACGTATTTGGCATATAAGTGCCCCCAGACTTGTGCTTACATCACATGTAGTCAATTCCATCCACCGCAACACACACACATGCTCTCCTGACCTCTGTCCGAGAGCCACTTTAGTTTGCGTGCCTCTGTCGCACCAACTCACGAGCCTCTGTCGCACCAACTCACGAGCCTCTGTCGCAATCTATCCCATGCATGTATTGGTATGTTGGAGAGCCTTCTGCTCCGTCCATACTATGCATATGACCTTTGGACCTCTGTCCACCATCCTGACATGGGGCACTGCATGTGCCACTGCAATCGGTTAACCACTTTGGATTTTCATTTAAGCTCTTTTCTGACTCCTTAAAACAATGAAAAGATTGCCAAGCGAAGCTGCTTCCTTTCCCACTCGTTAAAGTATAGGAAAGGGTGTCTACATAGTCTCATTTACCTCCTTTTGTGGACCATGTAGATCAGTAAAATGAAAAGGACACCCTTGGCACACTCAAGCCAAGATCGTTCCCCTCTGCATACTTTTATGCTTTCTCGAGCAGAGGGGCCGCACTTTATGAAAAATCCCACCACAGGTTTTCGTTAAGCTCTTTTCCAGCCATCTCAACAAGAAAAGATTGCTGAGCAAACTTGGTTTCATTCATGCTCGTAAAAGTAAATGAATGACCGTCTAGTCAGTACAAGTTTAACCATTTCCGACCTGATTGGACTACCAACGGTAAAGAAGTCTCTCATCCCCTACAGGATGGGCGAGCTCTCCTATGTGTACTTTTATCTTTTTTCAGGCATAGGAGACTACCAATGAAAAAGAGCCCCCGCTGGAGTCTTCTTCGTGATTTAAGACTCTCTAAAAGTGAAAGCACCATCGAGCATTTACCTTCTCGGGCTCGCCAAAAATCCATGAGATCGTACCATAACAGTGTCCCTAGACACCTCCCCACAACAAATAGTTTGGAATCATTCCATCGTTGGGTCACCTTTTCTTAGAGTAATCTGCAATGTGTCTTCCTTGGATCCCACCAATATCAAAAGAGTCTACCTCCTTCAAGTATTTCCCATTTGCAGCGACATCCCCGGTATTACAGCTATGATGCCATTCCCATGAGTTAGTTTCATTTTCTTCCTGGTCTTCCCTACCGTCATATTCTAAACAAAGGAAGTTTGAGTCTCCCACACTCCCCCTACCCCTGTTCAGTTCTTTCCCTTCCCCCCCCCCCCCCCACCAATTCAGTGAGTCAGTTCGTAGATTGCTTCACACCTTTCGTTTATCTCCCTCACGCTCTTGGTCAAGGAAATATAATTTCCTTGACTAGGGGTAGGTCTCCCTCTGTCAATGCCAACACACATATTTCATAGGATAGACCCATGGGTCCCTGTACCTTGGTTTCATTTACATCATTGATGAGTTCCTTGGACCACTTGAGAGGATTCCTTATTGCTTCTCGGGATGGTTTTTTCTCACGTGCTCGACTTCAACTCCATCATCGCACCATTGAGATTCATGTAGGGTTTGTTCCACACAGTACTTGGTCGAAGACCCTAGATGTCACCCGACTCTAGCACATTGGTGAGTCCACTCGAGGGACCTAAACAGGTTATGTCCCTTGTGATTTTCGGGTTGCATTGGAGACAGTTATCTGAAGCCCCAACAGTGCTTCGATATACCTTTATGATTGATGCAACATACTTGTACCACAGAGACTTTGACTCTCAATCAGCAAGTCCATGCAGCTATGTAGCATTCCAGATCCAGCAGATGGTCAGTCATGAAGATATAGCATTCCATGAGAATGCCATGGGTCCAATATACCAGATCAGTATTGTATTTTAGCTTCACATGGAGGCAACCATTACTATACCATCAGTTGTATATGATTGGCTCTTGTATTTTAGAGCATAGATCAAATTATTCTTTTGACATTGTCACGAGCATGGGGATACCCGCCTCGTCCATATACATGTCACACATTATTTGTGTCTCACCCATTGATTGGAATCACATTAATACAAAAACCAAAAGCCACCATGCCCTAGCCCCGGAAGCACCACCTATACACAGCAAAATCCTATGATGTCCGTCGGCCATACGTTGAGCTCCTTCCCTCACACATCAGGGGGGGATCTGTTAACCCAAAAATCCCCCACTAAGCTCTCAATGGCCTACACCACCCAAGGACACCATCTCATGACCCTCATATCCCTCCATTAGACCCCCACACCCTCAAAATAGCCTAAGGATGAAGAAAAAGGGCTAAAATCACCAAAAAGGAGCCCAAAATAGCCTCCTAGGAGCTAAAGCCCTCAAAAAGGGGATAAAACCCTAAAAGGGGCTAAAGTTAGGGTGGAAGGGGATAAAAGCCCAAAAAAGGGGCTAAAGCCTTGACGAAGGGCTTAAAACCCTAAAATCGCTTAGAAAATCTATAAAAGGAGGTGGGGGTCACTCTCAAAACACTTCTCCCATTTCCTATTATTATGTTTCCCATGGATGCTTTGAAACCTTTGCCTCTCAAACCACCCACACTCCATCTCCTCCATTTCCATCCCCATTGAGCAATTGCTCCCCAACCAAGAGAGGTGCTTCCACAAGCTTGGGCATGGTGGCCCATTTCCACTAGAGAAGGTATACCATGTTTTATTTATGTTTCTTAGTTGTTTAATATGCTTTTCTTTCTAACCCTTGTCCCCATTTGCAGGTTTTTTTTTTTAACATTGTTTTACAGGTTTAATCATAGCTTAAGATTTGTTTGCAGGTTTTGAAGGTGGAACCCTAACCCGTGTCTGCAGAGGCGTTCATCAACATTGCTTCTATTTCTTTCTGTCATTAAATTAGCCTTAGTTTAGTTTACTGTTCCATTTTTCCATTTTTATAGTTTTTATCCATGTAGGAACCTACCCTTCTATCCTATAGATAGAAGGGAGCCATTCCTGACCCTGTAGCAAGGAGAAATCCCTGCTACAAGGCCCATTTTAAATTGAAATTTCCTCTAATGTATATAGCATGCTTGTTTTGTTTACTGTTGTTGAGATTTAATTGCTAAAGCAAGTGGGATTGGAAAAAGCTCAACGGGGATCTACTTTAACTATCTGGAATAAGGTATGGTTCGAGATCCTTTAGTGTTAGATGTTTGGTTTCTCTTGCATATTGGGAAGGGATTGATTTCTGGGGTTTCTCTATCTGTTGTGGTACACCCCAAGCCATAGGAAGTTTATCTCCATAATAGAGATCAAGTTCCATTATATCAGGGATATGGTGTAGAGAGGAGTAGTGACTCTCTAGTATGTGGCAACAAATTAGAAAATAGCTGATGTGTTGACCAAGCCTCTGGCCAAAGTGAAGTTCGAGTAATTCAGAGAAAGACTTGGTGTGATGCAGAATGAGATCCCTTGAAAGAGCAAGTGATGAGTTCTAGCATAGCTGGAGAGATAGGTTGTCTGGGCATAAAATTATTGGTTAAGATCATAGGTTACTCAGAAGTAATCAGTCCTATAGGTTGTCCTTGGATGTAATAATTCCTAGCGAATCTCGCAGGTTATCCTTGGACGTAATCAGTCCTGATATGTTTCTATGCTAGAAATAACAAGATACCAGAAGACGCAAATCCATGATATCTCACATGGGAAATGAGACAGGTTGTCCGAGTAGAAAAGACACTGGTGTAGCATGTTTCTCAGATGTAATCATTCATGTAGTTTTTCCTCAGATGTAATCAGTCATGGTGAAGCTCACAGGTTATCTGGAGACGTAGTCAGTCTTGAGATAGGTTATCCAAATGAAAAATATCTGGGTGTAGGAGGTTGTTCAGATGTAATAATTTTTATTGTCTGTGTGTAAATAAGATCCCTTGCATGGCAGACAAGTTACTTGGATGTAATAATCCATGAAGGTTTTCTAAATGAAAAATATCTTGGACACAGGTTGTTCAGATGTAATAATTCCTTGAGGTTGACCTAGAATGTAAAATCCCTAGTGTAGCAGGTTGTTTGGTCATAATCATTCTTACATATATGTCTGTATATGTCTGTGTTCCTATGTTTGAGATAATATGGTCACAAGGCACTTGAGGTGCACCTAGGAAGTTCTCCTATGCTGGTAGAACACGTTATTAAACTGTCACAGTACTCTAGTGACTAAAACACAATCTCATAAGAGATTTCAGACAATTAAGCATGAAAATGGAATAAGGGTGCTGTAATAGGTGTAGCTTCTCTGTATATATCAATAAATAATTAGTAATACAATACAATGGTCATGCAAGGTGCATGAATTCCAAGACAATTAGAATACTCAAGGAGATCATTCGAATTGAATGGAAGTGTGTAGCTTAACTGAATGTCAGCCACAGTCAGCACACATAGTTAATCACCAAGCTATACAATAACTGACTCTCACACTAAGTCCTAACTAAATGGAGTCAAATAGATGACTGAGTCTAACTAAAAGTGACTCATCACATGTAATTGCATGTCCAACTGAAGGAGATAGCGCATCCATAACTCCAAGTAGCTCTGATGGAGTTAAATGAAGTAAACATGTCATCAGAAGTGGTTGTAGGTGCATGTGTTAGCTCCAGTTCATAAATAATGACAAAAAATAATCAAATAATGAATGGAGACTCCTTCAAAACTTAGTTTAACTTATTGTAACAATCAGTTAGCAATTAGGTGCATTTATGACACTCAGATCACCCCAGAAATGCTCCCTGTTTGAAGGAGGAAGCCCAGTTAGCCTCCCCGACTGAAGGAGAAGGATTAGTTGGCCTCCTTGACTGAAAGAGGGCACGGGTTTTCTCATTTCTATGTCATAGTGTGCTCATCTAATGCCAAGTAAGTCAATTAAACTTAGGATAGTGGGTAAATAGGCCAAGATTGACCAAATAACTATGCATGTTGGGTAAATGACTCCCAAATAAGTGTGTATGTTGGGTAAATGACTCCAACACCCCCCCTTAAGCTATACTCAGGAGGAGTAAAAAACAATGCATGAAATTCTAGAGCCTCGAAAACAAAGGCCATAGGTCACCCTGTACAATAAAGTAACTACTTAATATAACCAAGGAAATGGGAAAAACCTCATGGGAAAAATACCCCCCCTCAAACTAAGTAGTAAATCAATAAATTTTTTGTAGTTTTTTGCAGCAGCATCCTGAGACTATGCATGTGAACCTCTGAATCCAAAAGAAATGAATATTTCTGGAGGAATATTCCACTTTGGAAGAAGAACAATGCACTCAACTAAATAAAAAATATAAACAGTTGCACGGTGAAAACTGAACCCATGTAGAGCAGCTGAAATCATATGGAGAGAGATCAAAGGTTATTGGGAATTCAAACCATGTGAGGAACACCCAAGAAACTTATATATTTCATCCTTGAACATAAAACCATGAGTGGTAAAATCAGCCCCAAGTGTCAGGAGCAAGTGTCCAGGCGGATGCAGAATGTCTTCGTCTTTATTAGTTCTATGAGGAGATGAGCATGTGACCAAAGGTAGAGAATCCATAGGAATGTGGAGAGTGAATGCTTGAGCTCCATAATATGATATAGCTTCACAAATATCCAATAATTCACAAAATATAATATCAGCAATGTCATAAGAGAAAACTAACATCAAATCCCTAGCAGCAATTTTGAAGAGAAATTGTGGTACTTGATTTTTCACACTAGAATTGGTGAGAGAAGCTACAAGCATGACTGAAATCTCTTGGATTTTAAAATTTGAACCAAATATATTGGATCAGAAAGTAAATCATATCTAAATAGGTTCACAATATATCCAAAACTGTGAAATGAAATCAAATCCCCTGCAGCAATTTCGAAGGAGACTTGCAGTACTTGTTTCTTCACACCGTTGATGAGAACAGCTACAAGCAGTACTAAAGGTTTATAAACCTAAAATTTTGAACCATGAAATATCAAAATGGATCCAAATAAGATCATATCAGATCCAATAATTTTTATATCATATCCAAAATCATGGTCAACCGAGACGGTGGAAGCACAATTTTCTTCTTCTTCAAAATTCTGAATTTTGGTGCATGCAATCCTACAGGAATTTGTTGGAATATCTAGATCAAGTGGAGCGAATGTATCACTCTGGTAATCTGATATTTATTCCAAAATATCCAATTCATTACATATTTTCACACCAGTAGCAATTACTGGCAAATTTTGCACAGAATTCAAAGGAAAATCACCGGTGAATGTTTGCATGGAAGTGCAGCAGTGTTTTTCTTCAATATCAAAGATTCAAATGTGTTCTTCTGTTTCATCCATATAAGGAGATGAGATATAATAGATCTCACAAACTTCTAGATAAGCATCAGGTGAAGGAATCACTGCAAGGATACTTTCTTCAATTCGAATTGGTTGTGTAGAATATTATGCTTCTTCTTCATCTTGAACAACTTCATCAGAGAGAGTAGAGGCTGAGAATTTTGAGTAAAGAACTCTTCTGGTGTTGGATGTGATATCCAAAGCGCTATTATGATCCTCATTGTGCTTGCCTAAGGTTCTATCTAATTTTTTCCAGAGATCCTTTGGGTATTTAGCAGAACCAATAAGGTAGCGCAAGCTAGGAGAAAGGGCCAGACATATTGCTCCAAAAGCTCTATCACCATAATTTAGCCAGTCATTCTCATTCTCATAAGACTCTTTTCCAAGTCCAATAGAAACCTCATATAAACCTTGTCTCTTTAGAGATGCAATCATCTTCAACTTCCATTCTAAATAGCTTGTGAATGGGGTGATAAGAGGGACTGATGAGTACATTCGAAGTTGTACCTGCAAAAACACAAAAAAGTCACTGTAAGGTCAAACATCCTTCACATTTCATGTTTTCATCACACCCAGCATAATTGATCAAGCAATCTTGATCAACAATTCCTTTACTTGGGGCATTAAGTGGTAAACCTTTGCTTCTGGTCACTAGTGCTCGAATTTGAGCTTTTGCTCAATTTTTCATGGAAGATCCATCAAAAACCATGTTTTTGAAGAGAATGAGCTTCGTCCCACTATGAGGTCTGATACCATATTAATCTGTCACAGTAATATAGGAACTAAAACACAGTCTCATAAGATATTTCAGACAATTAAGCATGAAAATGGCATAATTGTGCTACAATAGGAGTAGCAGCTCTATATATATCAATAAAGAATGAGTAATACAATACAATGGTCCTGCAAGGTGCATGAATTCCAAGACAATTCGTATAATCAAGGAGACCATTTGAATTGAATGGATGTGTGTAACTTAACTGAATTCTAGCCACAGTCAGCACACATAGTTAACCACCAAGCTAATCAATAACTGACTATCACACTTAGTCCTAACTGAATGGAGTGCAATAAATGATTGATTCTAATTGAAAGTGACTCATCACATGTAACTGCATGTTGAATTGAAGGAGGTAGCACATCCATAACTCCAAGTAGCTCTGATGGAGTTAACTGAAGTAAACATGTGATCAGAAGTGGTTTTAGGCGCATGTGTTAGCTCTAATTCATAAATAATGACCAAAATTAATCAAACAATGAATGGAGGCACCTTCACAACTCAGGTTAACTAATTGTAACAATCAGTTAGCAATTATGTGCATTAATGACACTCAGATCACCCTAAAAATGCTCCCTGTTTGAAGGAGGAAGCCCAGTTAGCCTCCCTGACTGAAGGAGAAGGCTTAGCTAGACTCCTTGACTGAAAGAGGGCATGGGTGTGCTAATGCTAATGTCATAGTGTGCTCATTTGATGCCAAGTAAGTAAATTAAACTTAATATAGTGGGTAAATAGGCCAAAATTGACCAAATAAGTGTGCATGTTGGGTAAATGACTCCAACACAGGTTGACCATGGAGAGATGTAATGCACTTGGTGTGATACTAGGTGATTCTCACATAGTGGAAGTTTTCGGTTGTATCGATGATGTCACTAGTACAAGTGATCAATTTTGCCATGGAAAAACGTGCCAATATCCACGGAAAAGCGTGGATATTGCCACGTCTAAGTGTTTTTTTTTCCATGGAAACAATTTCGTCGCAATAGAGACGACCCCTAATTTGCGTTGCAAGAGCGACAATGTTCTATATTTCGTTAGATGTCTAAGCCATCGCTATATCCACGCCTTGCCGTCTCTGTATCCACTCCTGGTCATCGTTGTATCCACACCTTGCCGTCTCTATATCCACGCCTGGCCGTTGCTGTATCCATGCCTTGCCGTCGCTATATCCACGCTTTGTATAAGTTTTAAAAAAAAAAAATGTAAACCCCAGGAATTGCGACGGGTAGACTAGGCAAAGTTCCTATGATTTTTCCTTGTTCATTGATCTAGAAATTCGCATTCCCTCTACTTTCAGCTATTCTACCCTCCTCAGGTTTTGCCTGTAATATTATATTGATAAAAGGAATTTGGCCAGCTAACAGGAACTCTATTCAATTACATTCAATGGATTAACTGCTATGAAAGACATGGTGTTGAGTCTATAGCTGCTTAAGCTCACTAGCATGTCAGCTACAACATTCTTTTGCTGGTGAATAAGCCTCTTATATATTTTCTGACATTTGTAATGTATTTCAAGAATTCTCCTTTGTAAGGCAGCAACCAAAGGTAAACATAGCCAAAGGACCTTAAAAATTATGATTGATTTCTCAGATGATACCTTTTTCAGTTGGCTAATACATATTCATGAATATTTATAGCCCTGATTTTACTATCATATAGAATGATTTCACATCCGTCAAATAGTAGGTTGCAGCTTATCTTATTCATGATATTATGATAGCACTAATTTTGAATATTGACTACCGATTATTGGAAATATGTTGGCTAATCTTGACTTGTGGCCCTAACGGATAGTAATGTATTTATGCCTCACCATTAGTGGGTGGATAAAGCCCACATTGCCAGTAGTTATTAGGTGCGATTGTGGTCCCATATGTTAGTAAGCTTAGAGAAAGCTAATATAAACCCTGCTTCTTTATGTTTGAGGCTTTGCCTCATTTTTAATTCATCAAGTATAGATGACCTTTACTGATTATTTGGATATGAAGCTCCAACCAAAT
>LPNX010205154.1:4911-115075 GCA_001517045.1 Pseudotsuga menziesii | reverse complement strand
CAACAATTATTTTGAGCAAGGTTGGTTATTAATTGACTATTTTTGAAAGGGATTGGAGCATTAATTTGTGACTCCTTTGACACACACTTCAAGAAATATTTTGACTACTAATGAACATATTTGTGAGTTGTCAATGAGGATAGACTTAAGACAGTTTTGGCACACTCTCCAAGGGTATTCTTGAACATTTCATAAGGCAGCCTTGTCGATTGTATTGGCACACTTTCATAGGTTCTTTTGGGGATATTTTTGGTTGCATATTCACCTAGTATATTGTAGATAATGAAGAGTGTTGTTGCGGGACTATTTAAAGGATTTTGTAAGACTATTGTAAGGGTTCCCTGGCATATTTTGAAGGACTGTGTGAAGGATTCATTACAAACTTTGGAGAGTGTTTATGACTAATTTAGACAAATTTAAAGTAAGTCTTCCAAGGCACTAAAAGACATATTTTTATTGTTTGTATGAGTATATTTGTGGTATATTTTTGACATAGGTTTGGCCTCATGTAGACGGAAGAATTGGCTCATATTTTGGACAATATTTTGGTAGGGTTTGAGGCATTTGTTGCGGGGATTCTGAGGCTGATTTACAGTGCCTTATTGTGAGAAATTTTAAATGTTGTTCGAGGAAAGTATTGAAGAGTTTTTGTGGGGA
This sequence comes from Pseudotsuga menziesii, assembly GCA_001517045.1. Classification (NCBI taxonomy): domain Eukaryota; kingdom Viridiplantae; phylum Streptophyta; class Pinopsida; order Pinales; family Pinaceae; genus Pseudotsuga; species Pseudotsuga menziesii. Next base: position 114,418 of record LPNX010205154.1, on the reverse strand, counting down.
TCTTTGACTATTGTTTGAAAAGACTTGTAACCACATTTTTCAAGGCCAGAATTTGAGAATCTCTTAACAGATTTTGAAGTGCTTCTTGTGCACACATTTTTAGTGGGTTGAAGGATAGTCAAGGATTGTTATGAAAGGAAGTTTGAGGCTTGATCCTTTGGAGAAGATTGGATGATCTTGTAAGAGAAGTATTTGGACTATTTTTTGAGAGTAGAATTGACAGATCTTGAAGAAAGTGTTTGGATTATACAATATAAACATCATTAACAAGTAACATTTTAACTATTTAAGATTCATGCTCATGTGTTTAAGCATCTAATGCAACTAGTGTTTCTACAGCAACAAATACAGTATACCTTTTTGGGTTCATGATGTTTCCATTGTTTTACTTTCTAATCCTTTGAAAATGGAGATTGCAATCACCAATAACAATATAAAGCCATATGACCTAGATTGTATCTTGAGAGTACAAGCTGCGCTTGTAATCGTATTTAACGAGTAACTTCATGCCCAAGTGGGATCTCCCTTGAATGTTTAACAGACGTTCTCAAGCAATTCGCATCCTTACAAATTTCTCACATCCAGAATTTGCCTCAGAACAAAAGTGTGTGCATTAAGACCCTCAGGGGCCTCTATGCCTAAATTTTTTTTAATATATATTTATATATCCCATTGGTAACCCTATTCATTCTTCCAATACCAAAATTTAACCTCTATTCTTATGAAATTGATGAAGAGTATAAGAAATATCACAGTCCCAAATTCTTGGGTCCCCGTTTTAAAATTTAAAAACAAAATTAATGTCCAGTTTGGTGTATACAAGAATATTACGCCCAATTCAGCGTTAACACAGAAACCCTATCTAAAATTAGAGGGTAGAATCTTGGACGAGAATTCTGAAATTCTTAGAAGGTCATTAGGAGAGATCTTCTCCATAATTCCTGTACCACCCTACTTACCTGTGGCCACCACTTACGATTGAATTTGCATGCCATATTTATTCCCAGGTGCACCAAACAGGGAGGTTCGCCAAGCCATGAAGAATACAACATAAACCCTAGGTTAGGAATGTTATCAGTGATGAATATCTAGAAATCACAAGACCATCTACCGAGAGGTTCATAGTTTTACCTTGATAAGATTTACAGGCAGGAAGGCCTCTGTCTAAACTATAATTGTTGTCCTTAGATCGTAATTTATGAATCCCATAGGAGTTGCCTCGATGAGTGGCAGATTTCGGGTGAGCTCTGTTTCCCTGGGGCTAGGGTCAGCAGTTGGATACCCTTCCACCATCCCCGTGATTCCTGAACGCAAAAGATATAAATGGCACAACTTAGATCACAAGCCCATGCTTATGGCCCTGTTACTCTCCTCTCCTGCCCATGAAAACCCAGCTATATTCTCCTCTCCAAGACCCCTCGACCCAGCTTTGACCCATCTTGTTGCGTTTGACTGCAAAATAAACGCGGGCTTATCCAAATAAACAAACTTAATATTACCTTCTCGTGGATATAGCAACGAAAGTTGGGGCTTCCTTAAAAAAAATTGTAAAAATGCATAATTTACCCTTGATTTTTCCACGAAAGTAAAAAAATGTGGAAAACTAACGTGGAAAAATCCGCCCATATTACCTTCTCGTGGATATAGCGACGAAATTTGGGGCTTCCTTAAAAAAAATTGTAAAAATGCATAATTTACCCTTGATTTTTCCATGAAAGTAAAAAAACGTGGAAAAATCCACCCATATGTACTAGTGTGTGAAATATCATGGCATACTCCTATGGTGATAGAATGCATGTGATCTACATCTGGGTTGTGCTTTGTGTGCTTAGTTTGTTTTGTTTTGTTTTGTGCAAGGAAAAAGAGATGATCTAGATACAATGAGATAAAGGTAAGAGACATGGGTTATTGTCGTGGAAATGTAAAGAAGGTATTTAACTGTACCTACATGATAGCTTGCTCATAGATGTGATGAATACCTAGATGATGACTAGGCCTACAACCAGCATGAAAAAGGGTTGGCTCTGTAGAAACTTCCAATGACATATAGTACCATTCGATGATCTATAAGAAGATGATGGAAACAACTATGATGATGACTAGACCATATGTGTTGATGATTATGGAAGAGAGAGAATACCTTCCTAGTTAAGAGGGAGTGTTGATGTATTTCTAACTTCGAAAGATATTATGATGTATATTGTCATTGTATATTGGTGTACCCCCATCGGATATGTGTTTTCCTCCTTTCAGGAAGTCATTATTGTGTATGGACCTTGAGGTACAACCTTCATTGTAAGTCAGGGAAATAGTCCCCAGTGTAACATTGTTACACCAAAATCTTATTTTCTTGATCCATGTGTTAACCCTTTGCCTAATCCCCAAATTTCTCTCTTCTAAACTGGATTGATGCTGAGGTTTTTTCTACCTTTCCCCCCTCTCTAGGAATGTCGATGCTCTATCTCCCACTGCTAGGTGCACCAATGGTGCTTTTTCCCTTCCTGTTAAGTGCGCTGGTGTCATTTTGAGGGGAAAAATGAATCTTTTAGACCCTTCTTGAAGGTGGATGAGGTGGAGGTCTATACCTAGTTTCTAGGTGAGGTGGAAATCGATTCCTAACCTATGGGGAAGATCCCTTAGACCCCTCCTCCTAATCCTCAACATACTCTATCTATTTACCCTTATAAATTAAACACTATCTCCATTTGTAAGGGAGGAAGGACTATGGTACTATTATGCTGGTGGAATTTCTAGGTGATCCCTATCATCCTTTGGGAGGCTTTCTAGCTTGCTTTGGAGTCTTTGGCTTGGATTGTTGGATGGAATATTGCAGTGTTAAGGCTAGTTTGTGATGTTCTCTCCTATGTAATTCTATTTATCTCCTTTATTACATTAATACAAATCTCTTTCCATAAACATTGTTGTTGTTAATAATGTTTAGATCTTTCTTCCTTAACTGTTAGCTTAGATCAATTATATGTTTGGATACGCATATTGTTTGCTTGTTTCCAATTGCTTGACAGGTTTTTGCAGATGAAGATCTCAATATCCTAGAGCTTGGATCAACAAAGAGATAAGAGGATCTGCATATTTCAGGTAGGTGATCTATCCGTTACTTTACATTTCCATTTGATCTAGGAAAGTAGGTTGTATTATGTATTTGATTTGTTCTAGATCCACTTGGACTAGGGAGATCTGGCTTGATTCTGATTGAGTAGATTTATCCAATAACAAACATCATGTAATGTATTTTTGAAGTCTCTCCAGGAGAAGTTGGCCCTGTTAGGGTAAGAGGTCGGCCCAATTCATGTAATAGGTTAGTCACTTGAAAGAAATAAATAGGGAGGAACCCTCCCTCATTTATACACACTTGCACTCACTCAAGTTTGCATGAGTAGAGAAAGAAAGACAAGGACGAGATATAGATAGCTATTGAAGAATTCTTATTACTATTTTTTTGCATCTTATGATATAGTCTTTGTGACTGAACTATTTTGAGGAAGTTTGTGGGGTTTTATCCATTATCGTTTCCCTAGTGAAAATCTTTGTGTCTTGTGTATATTTTCTATCTTATGCATATTGGTGTACTCTTATTATTTTAGATAAATATCCTAAAATAAGCTAATAAGATATATAAAAAATAACAGGATGAAGTCTCACCGGAGATATCTAATGTGGACTTCCATGACCATGTTTCTTCAATTATGTTGGGGACTTCACTCTGTAAAACTATCAGGGAACTTGACCAAAACCATGATTTATACGTATTTTCTCATACATTAATTCAGGATAACCATCTATCATTCTGTTGGCATATATAACAACATATAACATAAATCATTAACACATGTTAACTCATTACAGGTGCGACACATATATAATTTCATTCACCATTAATTTTGTGTGACATATTCAAATAGGATCATTTAAATCAAATATGCATTCAACACAACATATACATTAAAATACATAGAAACAAGTTATAATGTGGATACCCATCCGGGAAAAACCAAAAAATTTCTCTCCATATGGCATGAAAATTGGTTTATCACCTTTGGTCTACGCACTCAGCTTGCAGACTCTTCTTTACATATTCTTTACAATGAATACATTCATATCTTGTCTCATGCTCTCTAGTTTTGGTCTCTCTTTCTCTAGATCGTTGATCCGAACATAGCTTGGATCAATCCTCTCCTTTCCTCTAAATGATCAAATCTCTTTATGATCAATCAACAAACCCCAACCCCCAACCAACCCACACACAACTTGGGTTCATGCTTTTATAAGATTTTATGCTTTTACAATTCTTGATTCAACCGTCAACTAACTCTCAACTGTCAATCAACATACTATCTTTCTATTTTAATACATTCAGTTACATCCAAAAATTAACACTATTGGACAAAAATAGAATAATTATTTAATACTAAAAGAAATATTTTAGTCTAACTAACTCTTTCCCCAAAATCAGTCAAACTTTGACTTATGACTGCTTTATTCCCCTTCTGTTGCGGCTCCTTCTGTTATAGCATGATTTTCCAGACTTGATATATCATGCTTTGATAGCCTATCCTTGTCCATATGTGGACTCTCTTTACCCCATTTTTCTCACTATAAACCTGATGCTCCAGTGGAACCTTTAAAAAATACATTTTTGTATGTATACGTGGGTCACAAGTCTACAACTTGCGTATACGCAACTTGCACCACTGTCACCCGAGTACATCGGGAAATATGCTAAAAAATAATTGGAGTTTTCCCCATCAACTAACTAATAAATTGTCCCTTGACCTTCCATATGCTGAGAAACGCTCCATTTCGACCCTTCACTTCCCATTGAAGGGCTATATATTAAGCTACTATGAAGCATTAGTGGAAGAAAACTTTGGAGATAAAAGATACTATAGTGGAATTGTGCCCCGTTCTTATATACTTTAGTCTACATCCCTTTTTCCTTGAAGCATCCATTAGTGTTATTTACCAATATTTCCTTGATCTTTGTGAGCTTTCCTTTGTATGGAGGATTGAAGTGGTGGAGGCCCAAGTGGAGGGACTCAGTTTCTCGATTTCAACGAGGTTTCGATAGAGTTTGTCATCTTTATCTTTGTTCATTGTAATAGAAATATCCATTTCTCGTCCATTACATGTGTAATTATGAATATTATTATCCATGGATGTAATTACTTTGTTTATGTACGGAATGTAACATGTTATATTATATTCTAATGCTTTACATATATCATGCTTGTATATCGTGTTGTTGTTGAGGGAAATGTGTAGGTACAAGTTTGATTGAAAAATTAGTGGGAATCTACTTCGAACGTTGAGAATAAGGTATGCCTCTTATCCCTTAATTTTAGTTTCATTTATATATTTATCATTCTTGGAAATGGGTTTATTTCTAGTGTCATCCTATATGTTGTGGTCCACCCCAAGCCATAGGAGATCTTCTCCATAATAGAATTGGAAACTCCACTAGTGATTTTCCTTTTTGGGTGGGGTTTTGGGTGCATTTTTTCACTCATCCTCTCTATTTTTCTACTCATTTCTGTGCCGCATTTGGTAGTATATTCATTCATTGATGTTCTCCTAGAGTGGTTTGACCCTTGTCCTAATTTTTACCACTTTCTTCCCTATATAGGTAGATTGTTGATGTATTTGTAACTTCAGAATGTATTCACTTGTATATTTATTTTTGTATTTCATTGTAACCCGATGGAGATGTTTGTTCCTCTGATCGGGAGAGTCATTAATATAATAAAGTCATGTAAATTCATTGAGGTTAACCCTCCATTGTAAGTCGAGGAAATAGACCCCACAGTTGAGTCATATTAGGGTTATTAGACTCTCCCAGTGAAGTCGGCCCTATAGAGTAATTGACAAGTGGAAAATAAGAATAAATAGAGAGTGAGACTCTATATTTGAAACATGCACTCACTCAATAGTAGTGCATGAGTGAGAGATGAGTAGCACTCACAAGTGAGAGAGAGAGAACTCTTGTCGGAGATCACATTTGTATCTTTGGGTTTTACTTTTTCTATTGGTGCTCATTCTATCTCTGAGGAAGTTGTGTAGTTTTCTCCTATATGGTTTCTCTGAGGAAAACTCTTTGTGTCTCTTGTCTCTTGTGATTATTGTTGTGCATGTTATTCTCTCAGATAAGATCCTAGATCATATTGATTAAATCATAAAAATTCAACATGGTATCAGAGCTAACCTGAGAAGAAGACACTGTGCAGCTGCAAAAGCTAGGGCTTCTTACTTTTTGGGTTTCTCTCCACAGATCATCAGCAAAAGGAGGCTAGGATAACTCTCCATTGAAGGGCGTATCTTTTTGTCAAAGCAAAATTTGATTCTGAGCATTTTTAGTTTTTAGCTTGTCACCACTTCAATAAATTAGGGATTTTCACAGAAGTGGAATTTTTGAGTGAGCCTAGCATAGGATTGCTCTCCTCCTCAAAATTGAAATTTAGAAACATTAGAGAAAATTTGAGGTCTAAAATGGGGCTCTTAAGGAAAATAATAAAATAATAGTTAAAATAAAATAATAATATTCATTAATTTTGGACGAAGAATGAAAAAAACTACTTTTTTTGTTTGTATTTTTGACATATCTCCTTGTGTTTTTACTCAAATTTTGAGTGGGAGAGCTCGTTGGATGTGGAATTAAATTTTTCATCCAACGAGTACACACACTGCATACTTTTGATAGACCACGCTACCCCAAAAACATGAAATACCTGAAAAAACGTGATGATGACACAATTTAGAAACATTAGAGAAAATTTGAGGTCTAAAATGGGGCTCTTAAGGAAAAAAATAAAATAATAGTTAAAATAAAATAATAATATTCATTAATTTTGGACGAAGAATGAAATAAACTACTTTTTTTGTTTGTATTTTTGACATATCTCCTTGTGTTTTTACTCAAATTTTGAGTGGGAGAGCTCGTTGAATGTGGAATTAAATTTTTCATCCAACGAGTACCCACACTGCATACTTTTGATAGACCACGCTACCCCAAAAACATGAAATACCTGAAAAATGTGATGATGACATCATCATCACATTTTTTCAGATATTTCATGTTTTGGGGTAGTGGGGTCCATAAAAAGTATGCAATGTGGGTACTAGTTGGATGTAAAATTTAATTCTGCAACCAATGAACTCTCTTGCTCAAAATTTGAGTAAAAACATAGGGAGATATGTCAAAATTACGAACAAAAAGAGTAGTTTTTTTATGACAAATATGTCAATTCAATGATTATGGTTGACTCATTTTATTGAAATTCTATTGGTTCTTGAATTCCAACTCACAAGAATTTATTGTTGGCACATTTTCTCCTTCTCAAGATCGAAATTTAGAGACTGAGATCAAAGTTTTTGGTTGGGTTGAACTCCAGGAAATTCAAACCCTAATTTGACCCTGGACCAGAAAATCAACACTGCAAAAGATCAGCTCTAGATCTAGTTTGGACATCTCAAATTGGTAAGATCTAAATATTTTGTATTTCTATTTGAGGTTCTCATTAAAGATGTCTCATCACACCAAGATTGATGAAAATCTCTCTAATAACTTTCAAGCATGGAAGTATAGGATTTCACTTGTTCTTGAAGAAAATGAATTGGACACCTACATAAGTGGAGAGGTTCCAGTTCCAAAGGGAGATGAGGATAAAGCCTTACACAAGAAGAGCTTGGTCAAGGCCAAGAGGATTATTGCTAATTCTATCAAGGATCATTATCTGGATTTATGCAGGAATGCAACAAAATACACAAATAACCATAGAAACAAAGATGCATCGAACATAACACTTCATTTCAACAATCAAAGAACTGAAACTTGTTTGCATACAGAATGGAAATAAACTGGCTAGAGTGATGGTAGCTTATCTATGAGAAGAGATGTGAAGGATACATGCCTCTGAACTCTATGTTACAATGAGGCTCGAAGGCCTATATATTATTGAGAAACAATGGAAACCCTACACATCCAAAAACCTAACCCTGGGAGGTGAAACGCCAGAATGTGGGCCCCATTGGGTAACTTAGTACATAAATTTCTCCGGGTCGTTACTTTGGCACAATACCTCCGTTTGACGTGAATGATACATCATTAGAAATATTTATTCAAGGAATACATCCATAAATAGAAAATATCTATTTTGAAATGAACTCATATTTTCTCAACCATTTGATGCTGAAAATACGTCATTTAGGGCCTCAAAACGGCTCTAGAAGTTTAGGACCCGAAAAATGAAAAAAAATAGTAAAGTGTGCTACAATTAAGGAAATTGGAAAACTAAAAGAAACAATGGTGAGTGGCCACCAATATTCTCCTGGATCATTCCTCCCCCCTTAGGAAGCAATGGTCCCCATTGCATTTAGTTCCTCCATGAGATGAGGAAACTTTTGTTGATCTTGGTCCCTGGTGAAGGAGTTGGCCTCCTTTGACAACTCGATATAGTTGGATCTTCTCTTGGTGGGTGTTATTGATCTATGTGTCCATAATGCGATCCGTTGTAGCCTATTCCATGCAATCGGGGTTTAACTCTGTTGGTGTGATTTGTTTTGCCACGTCTGATGTGTCCAGTAGAGGTGGAAAGTAGGGACGAAGGTGGTCCACATTGAACACTGGGTGAATACCAAGGAATGGTGGAATACTGAGCTCAAAGGTATTGTCCCCGACAACCTTGGTGATGGTGTATGGCCCATATCAGAGCAGTAAAAGCATGCAGTGGGGTCTAGCGAGGCGCTCCTTCTGCAAATGTAGCCACAATTTGTCGCCCACCTAGAATTTGTGTTGTATCCAATGCTGATCATGCCGCTGCTTGTACATAGAATTGGATTAGTCCAATATGTCATGAACCTATTGTAAAATGTGTTGAATGCGTTGAATGAAGTTGTTCACCTTGGAAAATTTAGACTGGACATGAGCTGAATCAGCCTGAGTAGCTGCAAATGGCATGGCTACGTCAATGGGACATAGTGGCTGGAATCCCAAGCCCACCTAAAAGGGGTTGTGGTCGGTTGAGATGTGGAGGGCCCAATTATAGCTATGTTGTACATAGGGTAGGCTCTCATCCCATGTGCATGGATTCTTTGATTTGTACATGTGAAAAATGTGTACGATCATCCTGTTGACAACCTTTGTCTCGCCATCAGTCTGAAGATGGAAAGCTGTGGAATTTGTGAGCTTGGTGTCTAGCATTGACCATAGGCTAGACCAGAATGTACTAAGGAAACTACTATCCCAATCTAAGATTATAGACTGTGGAATCCTAAAGTGTACCCACACTTATTCAAAGAATATTTTAGCAGTGGCTTTTGCTGTGATATTCTTCTTGCAAGCCGCCATTATGGCCATATTTGATAATATTTCAACGACCATGAACACACAGTCGTTGTTGTTCTTACTAGAAGGAAGGCCTAACATGTAATCCATGGAGATGGATTCCCAAGGTCGACTAGGGGTAGGTAATAAAGTATAGAGGCCTTGTTTCTTGATTGACAACTTGGAAATGGTGCGGGCAATGCAGGATCAGATGTACTTCTCGATGTCCTATCTAAGGTTCAGCAAATATGAATACTTTTGCAGTACTTCCACCATTTTCTCGACCTCGAAATGCCCAGTGACCTGACTGTAGTGCGCTTCCCAAATCATCTTGGCATCCTCGCTTGAAGGAACACAAAGGTGTCCCATGTGACATAGTAGTGCATCATGGAGGTGAAAATTTGGAACTTGGTTTCCCTCCAAGAGCATCCTGTATGTGTGGCTGAATTCTAGATCGCTCTCGTAGAGAAGCAGCAAATCATAAGTCTCATTCCCACAAGAGTTGAGCACGGTTGTTATCACCACGATCGGTGGTCAGTTGAGACAGTCTGCAACATTATTGGTGCTTCCCTTCTTATACTTGATGTTCAAATGAAATTGTTATAGATATGTGGACCACTTCTGATGGCGATCATTCTGTAACTTCCCTTGTGTATTTATGAATTGTAGGGGTTGGTGGTCTATGTGGATGATCGTTTCCTTCCCCAAAATGTAATGCTTCCATTGTCGGCAAGCCTGTACAATGGAATACATATATTTGTCATAAGTGGGATATTTGTGGACGGTGTCAGAAAGTGTCTCACTGTGATATGCCAGTGGATTCCCTTTTTGAGTAAGGACTACTCCAATAGCATAGTCAGAGGCATCTGTCTTGATCTCAAATGGTTATTGCAAGTCTAGTAATGTGAGCACTGGGGCACAACAGAGGCGATGTTTCAATTCTGCAAACACCTTTCGTTGAGCTTCTGACCAGAATAATTTTTCTTTCACTCCTCCTTTGGTGACTTGACTCAAGGGCCAAGTGATATGAAAGAATCCCAACACAAACTTGTGGTAGAAATTAGCAAGACCTAGAAATCTACGAAGCTCTGTTAGAGTAGTTGGGGCTAGCCAATATCGAATGACTTATATCTTGGTTGGATCCACATGTACCCCAAACTCATCGATAATGTATCCCAAATACTGAACTTGGGTCATGCCAAAAGTGCACTTGTCCGAGGGGACAACCTCATGACTCTTATTAGTTCTTCCGATTAGAAGCATCGCGGTACAAAATAATACAAGTGGTTCTCCTGGTAGGACCATCGAAGACCACAAAAGATACATATAGAATATTCTTCGAAGTTACAATATTTCAACAGTCCCCCTTAACGAGAAGGGTATTCTACGACAACATCAACAACAACAATAGTAGGAGAGAGATAGAGGACATCATCAACATCATCAGGGTAATACATCTATAAATCATTGGAATATTTTCAACATTATGTAGTCTTCATCTTCAATATTCAGTCTTCATCATCATTAATACTTTGACTACTTCGATCAACAACATCTTCAACACTTTGACCTTTCGATCATCAACATCATCTTCGGCACTTTGTCCTTTCGATCAGAAACATCATCTTCAGCATTTTTATCTTTCGATCAACAACATCATCTTTAGTGCTTTGACCTTTCGATCAGCAACATCATCTTCAGCACTTTGACCTTTCAATCAACAACCTCATCTTTAGCACTTTCGATCAGCAACAACATCATCATCATACTCTGATCTTTTGATCAGAAACATCATCATGAAAATATCATCATCACCAAAACATCATTATCATCAAAACATCAACATCATAAAAACATCAACATCATCATCATCAAAACATCAACATGATCCTTCCTTTCAGAATTACGGGATCAACATGTCTGTGGTACTCAGATGATCCTTCATGTTGGAATTACAAGATTCAGGTCTTTACGAAGTTGCTAATGATCCTTCCTTTCGAAATTACGGGATCAACACATCTGTGGAGCTCAGATGATCCTTCCTTTCGGAATTACGGGATCAATTCTTTACGGAGCTACTAACAATCCTTCCTTTTGGAATTACGAGATTTAGGTCTTTACGGAGTTGCTAACGATCCTTCCTTTCGGAATTACAGGATCAACACATTTGTGGAAATCAAACAATCCTTCCTATTGGAATTACGTGATCAACACATATGTGGAACTCAGAGAATCCTTCCTATTGGAATTATGGGATCAAGTCTTTACGGAGCTACCAACAATCCTTCCTTTCGGAATTACGGGATTTAGGTCTTTACGGAGTTACTAATGATCCTTCCTTTTGGAATTACGGGATCAACACATCTGTGGAACTTAGACAATCCTTCCTATTGGAATTATGAGATCAAGTCAATGATCCTTCCTTTTGGAATTACGGGATTTAGGTCTTTACGGAGTTACTAATGATCCTTCCTTTTAGAGTTACAGGATCAACACAGTTGTGGAACTCAGAAAATCCATCCTCTAGGAATTATGGGATAAACACACGTTCTCAAGTACTGAAGTCACCGGATTTGTTCTGAACCAAAGTTCAAGGATGATACAATCCTACCACATTCTCGATGACTGAAGTTACACCGGATCCGTTCTGAACCGAAGTTCAAGGATGATACAATCCTACCACATTCTCGATGACCGAAGTTACACCGGATCTGTTCTGAACCGAAGTTCAAGGATGATACAATCTAGCCACATTCTCTATGACTGAAGTTAGACCGGATCCGTTCTTAACCGAAGTTCAAGGATGATACAATCCTTCCACATTCTCGATGACCAAAGTTACACTGGATCCGTTCTAAACTAAAGTTCAAGGATGATACAATCCTACCACATTCTCGATGACCGAAGTTACACTAGATCCATTCTGAACCGAAGTTCAAGGATGATACAATCCTTCCACCTTCTCGATGACTGAAGTTCATCGGATCCGTTCTGAACTAAAGTCCAAGGATGATACAATCCTGCCACCTTCTCGATGACTGAAGTTCACTGGATCCATTCTGAACCAAATTTCAAGGATGATACAATCCTGCTACATTCTCGATGACCGAGGTCACTGGATCACTTCTGGACATTTGTCCCAGGATGATACAATCCCTCTTCATTCTTGAAGACCGAGGTCTCTGAATCACTTCTGGACATATGTCCTAGGATGATACAATCCCTCTTCATTCTCAAAGACTTAGGTCTCCGGATCACTTTAGGGAAAGTGCCCAGGGATGATACAATCCCACTGCAACATCAATACTCCCCCTTTTGAGGAAGGTCTTTCCGAAACACACCAAGATTGTCAAAAAATGTTTGAAATTTACTCGAGACAAAGGCTCCGTCAACACATCATCATCTAAACCATAATTATCTACATCTTCAGTATGTGAATACTGAACTATCACCATCTGTATCTCCAGTATGTAAATACTGAAAGCATCATCATCTATATCTTCATTATAGAAATACTGAAAGCATCATCATCTCTATATTCAGTATAGAAATATAGAATCACCATCATCTGCATCTATAGTAAGTAAAAACATCATCTATATCTTCAGTATGGAAATACTGAAGAATCATCATCTCCTTCTTATCTCGTATGTAGAAATACTGGATTTCTATGTGTTACAACGGAACACAAGGTTCTCTGTCATCACAACTCTGGTTATCACATAGAATCACGGTAGTGTCCAACTCTAGGTTGAATAATCCTGACATCAGCTTCTGAAACCATATGGCTTCACAACTAGTAGAGTAAGCTACTAAATATTCTGCTTTGGATGTGCTTAGAGCAACACTAGACTTGTTTCTGCTAAACCATGAAATCATAGCAGGTCCCAGACTATAACATCCACCTGATGTACTTTTTCTATCTGAGATACTTCCAGCCCAATCTGCATCTGTGTAGCCATACAATCTATACTCATGGCTACCATCATAGTATAGACCAAGGTCTATAGTCCCTTTTAGATGTCTCACCACATGTTTTGCAGCTACTAGGTGAACCTGTCTTGGTTGAACAAGATATTGACTTAAGGTGTTCATGGCAAAACAAATATCTGGTCTGGTATTTGTTAAGTACATCAATGACCCAATGATCTATCTGTAATGAGTTGCATCCACTAACTCTGATGAATTATCAGCTAACATTTTCAGGTTGGATTCCATGGGTGTGGCCATGGATTTGCATTCCAACATATTGAATCTCTTCAATATCTCTACTGCATACTTTCCTTGGTTGAGAAAGATTTCTTCTGAACTTTGCCATACTTCCAAACCTATGAAATAATGCATTAACCCAAGGTATTTCATCTCAAATTCTTCTGCTAGTTTCTTCTTGCTTTCCATGATCCATTTCTCATTCCCTGTCAAGAATAAGTCATCCACATATAATAACAGGATGAGAGGTTCATATTCTACAACATTGGGATAAAGGTTAGGATCAGCTCTACTCAAGGTAAAGCCCATAATTGACAGGAAATTGTCTATCCTTCCATACCAAGCTCTGGGAGCTTGCTTCATGCCACAAGGGGCCTTCTTCAACTTAAATATATGAGTCCATCTGCCTTCAAATTCAAATCCTTGTGACTATCCGATGTAAAAATCTTCCCCAATCATACCATTAAGGAAGGCTTGTCTTTACTTCATCATGGAAGCAACTACCATCATAGTTCTAAAGGAAGTGTACCTTTCTTTCTGGAGTAAGTGTCTCTTCAGAATTAATTCCCTCTTTCTTATAGAAACTTCTAGACACAAGTCTTTCCTTACTTATATCAGCAACATATTTTATCTTGCAAATCCATTTGTAAGATACCACATTCTTGCTTTCTGGTTTGAGTACTATATCCCAAACATCATTCTAGTATTCTTTCATCATAACATCTTCCATGAGTTCGTCTTGTCAGATCATCAACATATCCTAGTCTTCTGCATTCAACTTTGAAGGTTGGAACCCACTTTACTCTTGGTAAAGCCTCAATCCATCAGGAAGTTTTCCATCATGTCGTACTGTGTCGAACTCAGATATCTTCTGTAGTCACTCCCCCTGAAGTGGAGTATTATCTTCCTTCTTCATTCTGTACAGGTGATTCTATGCTTGATATATACTGGTCAATAGATTATGTCATGTCATAGTCTATTCTTTCTGAGGCAAATCACAATTCTTGCTTTGTACACTTGTTCTCGCAGATCCATATGGAAGATACTACATACTTCCCTTTATGTCTTGAAATCATATTGTATACATCATTCCCCATAATAAACTATTATTCTTTGATCATAGATTCTTTCATAGCATTATTTTATTCATCTTGAGTTATCTCTCATACCCATGGTGGTCTTCATCCCTCAAGGTGGATATACCGCTCTCTGAAGCTCTTTCTTTTGTCATGGTGTCTCTAACCCTGGGAGATTCAGATTCATGTTTATTGAATTGTCATCACTTGTTCTTTGGAACAAGTCTCATCCTTCTTTTCTTTTAGGAGGTTGTACAAGACCTTTCCTACAATTCAAATGCACCAGTTGCATGGTTAGAACTACATATGAATAATGAAAAATTCTTATGCATCATGCAACTATTTAGCCAATACAACATTCATCCATATATCATAGAAACTTTCTATATGCCTTCCATCTCTACCATGGCATCATTGAGATTGTGCACTAATCCAATATGTCAGCAATTAGGTTTCATTCTAGATAAGTAACAATGGATATTTGCATAGACCCATGAGCTACTTACCCATCACATGCATGCAAACAACACATCAACTGAATATAATCAAATGCATAACAAAACAATATCATTAAATGACAATTGAATACTTATCTTTTGTTTGTTTCATGGGTAGACTCCTTCTTGATCAATCTGCTTCATCATCTTATTCATCCATGAAATCATCATTTCTTATCCAAATGATAAGATGGATAAGAGGTTCGTCAAGAATTGAGTTCTACATATTCCTCATCACTTGAGGGATCTTCTTTGAATGGTGAGAGATTGATCTTCAATTTTCTCCCATCTTTCTTCTTCTCTTCTTATGAGATGAGATTCTTCTTCTTCCCAGAGTCAACTGAAAGTAATCAATTCCTTTTGGCACACATTCCTCGCATGAATGAATCCCATGATCATGGGAGGCCATTCAAGGTGGCTATCACCACTTTTGCATTCTCTGGTTTTTCTTCTACCGCTTCAAGATGTTATGCATTCTGGATCTTCACATTCTTTAACTGTTTTCTCAAATCCATCTTCTGAATTATGTTCTTATCTTCAAATAGCTTGATCAAGGAATCAAACATCTTCGGTGTCTTTATGGAAGATACTTGTTGTACAAGTTGATTCGTGATTGAATCAACAATGATCTTCTTGGCCTTGATCAAGTTCTTCTTGTGTAAGGCTTTGAGGCTCATCTCCCTCTAGAACTGGAACCTCTCTACTCATGTAGGTGTCCAGTTCATTTTCTTCAGAGATATCAAATACTTCCATGATTGGAATTTTTTAACTTCACCAAGCTTATCATCACGCTGATGTGATAGATCACTTTGAAATGAGAACCTCAAATGCAAATAGCAAAAGATTAGATCTTACCTATTTGAGGTGTCCGTCCTGCTTCCGGAACTGGCTGATCTAGGGTTTGTCAGAGAAACACTAATTTTAAAACTTGGAATATTTCAGATCTTATTGGATATAAATATAGATATTTTCAAATGGAGCTGTCCAATGTACTCTTTTTCTGAAAACAGTGGAGGGAAGCTCCCGGAACAGGAAGCCCTAGTTTTCCAATTTCTTCTGCAGAAATTCCTGTTACTGTTTCTGCGATATCTCCGAAATTAATGCTCCTCTATGTCTAGAATTATGCACTGAGGTAACCTCACATGTCTCTGATCCAAAAAAATAGGTTTCATCAGAATTTGTTTAGCCAATTTGGATTTATGATCATTTTCCCAAGGTGATCGGTTACAGGACTGTTCAGAACAGTGAAGTTGTACGGCATGCCACGTGTCACTGGTTCATCTTCATGTTCTGAAATTTGGACCACAAAAATTACAGCCCATTATTTTTCTATCACATCTTCGGGAATTCAATTTGGACCTCTGTATCCCACGCGACAACAATTATCCCCAGGTGTCGTATTTAAGGATGAATTCTGGAAGAGGCTAGAACCCTAACTTGGAGGGATCATATCTCCCAGAATATAGCGAATCTAGGGCTGAATTTTGGATACAGTGTAAACAAGGATTTTATATTCATCCTTGGAAATTTTCAACTCTTTATCCTTCACCAATATCAGGATATAGCGAATGTACCAAAACTTAGCAGTTTTAGTATTTAGGGTTTTTTCAGATCGGGGTCAAACTAGGGTTTGACTTTTCCAGAGTTTCACCCAACCAAATTTCTTGATATAGGTCTCTAAAATTATATTTTGATGAGGAGAAAAATCCTATTCTAGGCTCACTCAAAAATTCCTCTTCTGTAGAAATCCCTAATTTTCCGCACCAAAACTGAAAATGCTCGGAATCGAATTCCGCTTCAACAGAAAGATCCACCCTTCAATGGAGAGTCAGTCTAGCCTTCTTTTTCTGATCGATTGTGGATAGAGACCCAAAAAATAAGAAGCCCTAGCTTCTATAGCTGCACAATGTCTTCTTTTAGGGTGGCTCTGATACCATGTTAAATTTTCATATGCTAAGATAGATCATGAGTATTTCATTTCGAATTCATAACAAAAGCATATAAACAGGATCACTGAAAGATATACAAGCACAACCATACAAAAGGAACACAAGGATTTATCCTGGGAAAACCCTAAAGGGAAAAACCCAGCAAAATCTTCCTCAATATAGATGCCCCAAAAAGATAAAAGATAAAAGATAAAACCAGCAAGGAGATTAAAGCCTGATCCTCCTCCTTCTCCAACTACTTCTATTCTCCACTAATGCGCTACACAAGTGAGAGTGTGTGGTCAAATGAGGAGAGCTACACCTCTATTTATATTCATCTGTTCGCTTCAATTAACTCATTCGACATGTAGGCTCAAGTTAATCATGTAGGATCAAGTTACACATGTAGTCTCAAGTAACCACACTGGGGTGCTAATGACCCACCTTTACAATTAGAGGGGACAACCTCATGACTCTTATTAGTTCTTCCAATTAGAAGCATCGGGGTACAAGATAATACAAGTGGTTCTCCTAGTAGGACCATCGGGGACCACAAAAGATACATATAGAATATTCTTAGAAGTTACAATATTTCAACACTCCACGACCTTGTCCATTTGTTGTTGTCATGCGGAGGGGTCTTGTTTGGAGGTCATGGCCATGATCTTATTCTTACCCTGAGGGCAGATCATCAAGAAAACAAATTTCTCTGTTTTGGAAATGAGCTTACTGCATTGTTTTGAAGTAACCAAAGAGATAGCGGCAGGAGGTGGTACCTCTGGTATCCTGTATAACTTATTTCCCAAAGTAATAATAACAGTGCGAGGTTGAGACTCATACAAAGCATGTCACTTCCATAAGTATGATTGACCTAATAATACATCACAAACATCAAGAGGAGCAATATCACATAATACCTCATCGGTGAAGGGCTTGATACTGTAGGGAAGGCGCCACTACTGGCTAACACGGAGATTCGCCCTTGGTGAAGCCACCCAATGGTGTACGGTTGCGGGTGTGCTGTGGTCGAAAATCCCAACCACTTCATGATGTCTACTGAAATGAGGTTCTTTTGGCTCCCATTGTTGACAATGAACTATAGCGGGGAACCCTTTACCCACATCTGGGAGTGGAAAAGACGCTCCTCCTCCTCTAAATATTATGTTTCTTCACTTTTGGATCTTCGTGGTGGAAATGGTGGCATTGGGCTCTACATCAATAATATTCTTCCCTCTATCATTCACCTTTTCAAGTTTCAATTCAGTGTCAGAGTATGCATCTGATTCGGAAGCCTTTATCTCGACCACCAGTGACTGCTTGGCCCGACACTCACTTGTGTTGTGAGTGGGGATCTTATGGAACTCACACCACTTTCTCGCTTCCTTCTTCAGCTTCGTAGTGTTTCTCTTTGCTTGCATATTTGGAAAGTTTTCTTAAGTCTCCATGCCTTGGATGTGTCCTTAGTTCTGCGATTTGGGGGCACCTTTCACTTGCTTCTGATTCGTAGATCCAAAGTCTCACTTTTTCTGTTTTATTTTTTGCTCAATTTTGGTAGCATACCGGTATGCCGTACCAAGAAAGGAGATGTCAAGGAACTCCATTTCCTCCCAAATGTATATGTGTAGAAAACTATGGTACTTCAACACCAAATGTTTCTCGAAAACTTTGATACCCAAATTGGTGCATAGGGTATGGAACAGATTCGTCAGCTCATGCACAGCTTGATCTCTTTGTTGTTGTAGCGTAGTCCATTATGTGTACTTGTCCTCATAGCTCCCCATGGCATAATATTGTCCCTTTATGGCATCTCGAAAATAATTCCAAATGGGTATGGCCAAGAAGAGAGAGGGTTCCTCCTCGTCCTTTCTCTCTCACAGTAGGTTTCCCACCAGTCCTTGACATGGGGGGCAACTTTGACTAGTGAAAAAGTAATTTTTTCTCAGTTGTAAAAGTCATGAATTGATAAATATTCTTCTAATAGATTCAACTATCTATCTACGACATATGCATCTATTCGGCCATCAAATATGGGAATGACGAAGTTTACTTATACCTTTAAAGGGGTTGCGCCTCCAGAGTGGCTACTAGATGTAGATGCGCCTCCAATGGGAATTCGTTCAAGGATCTGGGTGAATTTATCCATCATCGCGTTCCTTTTTTTTTCAAGGGGCTCCTCGAGAAACATTTTGATAGGATCTTCTGCACCCTCTTCTTTCTTTTAATCCCCCATGGGTGGCTGTCGATATTTGCGAGGTTGATCTTTCAAAGCTTCAACCAGATTGAGCCCTAACTCTTTATACCCCACCCTCATTGGGGACATGCAAAGAAGGATTTATAAAGAGCAAATTTCTCTGATACCACAGATCCAGATTTATGCAGGAATGCAACAGAATACACAAATAACCATAGAAACAAATATGCAGTGGAAATAACACTTCATTTCATTAATCAAAGAACTGAAACTTGTTTGCATACAGAATGGAAATAACATTAGAGGAATTTTGGGGTCTAAAATGGGCCTCCTAAGGAAAATAATAAAATAATAGTTAAAATAATAAAATAATATTGATTAATTTTGGAGGAAGAAAGAAAAAAACTACTTTTTGTGTTCGTATTTTCGACATATCTCTCTGTGTTTTTACTCAAATTTCGATCGGGAGAGCTCGTTGGATGCGGAATTTGATTCTGCATCCAATGAGTACCCACACTACATACTTTTGAAAGACCCCACTACCCCAAAAACAAGAAATACCTGAAAAAACATGATGATGACATCATCATCACATTTTTCAGGTATTTCTTGTTTTTGGGGTAGCGGGGTTCATCAAAAGTATGCAGTATGGGTACTAGTTGGATGCAAAATCAAATTTCACATCCAAGGAGCTCTCCCGATCGAAATTTGAGTAAAAACACAATGAGATATGTCGAAAAAACGAACAAAAAAAGTAGTTTTTTTTAATGACAAATATGTCAATTCAACCATTATGGTTGACTTATTTTATTGAAATTATATTGGTTCTTGAATTCCAACTCACAAAAACTTATTTTGGCACGTTTTCTTATAAGGCCCATTTTAGACCCCAAATTTCCTCTAATGATTAGCTATAAAGTTGGTAGCTTATGTCTGAGAAGAGATGTGGCGTCTACATGCCTATGAAATTTGTGTTACAATGAGGATCGAAGGCCTATATATTATTGAGAAGCAATGGAAACCCTACACATCCAAAAACCTAACCCTATGAGGTGAAACGCCATAATGTGGGCCTCGTTGGGTAACTTGGTACATTAATTTCCCGGGGTCGTAACTTTGGCATACTACCTCCGTTTGACATGCATGATACATCGTTAGAAATAGCTATTCAAGGACTACATCCATAAATAGAAAATGTCAAGTACAGAATGGACTCATATTTTCCCAACCATTCGATGCCGAAAATACGTCGTTTAGGGCCTCAAAACGGCTCTGAAAGTTTAGGACTCAAAAACTGCCAAAAATAGTAAATTGTGCTACAATTAAGGAAACTGGAAAACTAAAAGAAACAATGGTGGGGGTCCAAGTGGAATAGGTGGGTGGCCACCAATATCCTCCTAGATTAGATCACCTTATACCACATGTGGCTTCCCTAAAAAAACCTAAATAGATGTTTGATTCCTTATCCAAGCTATTTGAAGGGAAGAATATAAATCAGAAGATGACTTTGAGAAATCAATTGAAGAATGTGAAGATATAGAATGTAGAGAACATACAGTCATAATTTACAAGGGTCTATAAAATCAAAGAACAACTTGAACCTGTGGAAGAAGAAGTAGAGAATGGAGAAATTATGATGACTACCTTGAATGGTCTCCCTAGGTCACGGGACTCCTTTATTCAAGGGATTTGTGCTAGAAGAAAGTTAATCACTTTTAGTCAGTTGTGGGAGGAATGCTCAAAAGAAGAAGCTTGAATAGTATCATGAGAAGAAAATATGGTAAATTAATATCAAGCTCTCACAGCACACACCAATAAAATCAAAAGGGACCACCATCATCTCAAAGGTAAGCATTCTCACCAGAATCAGAAAGATAACCCTAGAAGATCTAGCAGAGATCTATCTAAATTCAGATGTTATACATGTGATGAGAAATGACACTTTTTCCAGAGACTATCCTAGAAATAAAGGTGGCTCTCAGAAGAAGAAGGACAGCAAAATAAGACATCATGCTCACACTACAAGGGATGATGAACCTCCCAGGAAAAGAGTCAAAGAAGAAACTGAATATTCTTCAAGCAATGAAGAGTATGTTTTGATTTTTTACCTCATGGGAGCTGTTAAACATGGAAGCAATGATTGGCTTATAGATAGTGGGGCTTCCAAGTATATGACGGGATTCAAACAATCCTTTGTGCAACTTTCCAAACTTGAGTCACCCCAAAAATTGAAACTTGGGGATGACTACTAGTATCCCATAAAAGGTAGTGGTGAGCTTCCTATAAGCTAGACTCTGGAAAATCTATGAAGATGAAGGATGTCTTGTTTGTACCAGGACTAAAGAAGAATCTCCTCTCCATATCTGCATTGGATGCAAAAGGCATAAGGTTTGCATTTGTGTATTTATAAGTCCTTATGTGGCCAAAGGGAAAGACTATAGATGATGCAGTAGTGATTGGAGAGAAAGAGGGAAGCTTATACAAATTAAAGGGCCAACCAGAACAAGCTTTGGTCAATGACTTCGTAGAGACAAGTGAACTTTGACATAGAAGGCTTGCACATGTGCACTATAGGGAACTACCACTTGCAAGAAAATTTGTTGAAGGTCTTCCAGAAATCCAGGAAAAGCATGAAGGCATTTGCAAAGGATGTCCGAAAGAAAAGAACACAAAGAAGACATTTCCAAGTAGCGAGAGCAAGGAAAAAGGAATCTTGGAAATTATTCACTACAATTTATGCAGTCCAATGTCATCCAGTTCATTAAGTGGGTATGTATATTATGTTTCTTTCATTGATGATTTTTATAGGAAGACATGGATATATTTCTTGAGAAACAAGGATGAAGTATTCAGTAAGTTCAAGGAATTCAAATCCTTGATTGAGAACCACACAAAGAAGAAAATCAATACCTTTCGATTAGACAATGGCGTAGAATTCACATCAGATGAATTCAAGGAATTATGCGAAGAGTCAGGGATTAAGAGGGAGTTGACTACTCCATATAATCCACAACAAAATGGGGTTGCAAAAAGGAAGAATAGAATGATTATGGAAGAAGCAAAGGAAATGCTTCATGGCTAAGATATTCCTATGCATCTATGGGAAGAAGCTGCTAGGACAGCTGTGTATGTACAAAATCGTACCACACATAGAGTACTTAAGAACAAGATACCAAAATAATTCTTCTCTGGCAAGAAACCAAAAGTCAGCCATCTCTGAATATTTGGTTTCCCATTGTACATACATGTTCCGAAAGAAAAGAGGACGAAGTTAGATCCTTAAGGAAAGAAGGGTATATTTGTGGGATATAGTGAAAGCTCGAAGGCATACATAATATATTTCCTAGGATTCAAGAAGATTGACATCAACACAGACATGACATTTGACGAAGACTCAGCTTACAACAAATCCACAAAGAGACATGTTGAAGGCCTTGAAGAAATAGAAGTACCCAGGATCCGAGATACAACTATGAATGAAGCAACTCTAGAAGAAGATCGACAAATGGAAGAACCTCACGAACCTGTAGATCCACCCAATGAGAAGAATTATTACAAGAGGAAAACAGCATGGGTACATGAGGCTATCCAAGGTGTAGAGAGATATGGTGCTCCAGAAGAAATGCATAGAGAAAGGAAAAGAACTAGGTCCTACTCCATTTATGTAGCCTTACTATGTGATATCATTGATAACAAACCTTCCAACTATGAAGAAGTGGCAGAAAATAAATAATGGAAGGATGCTATGATCGAGGAGTACTAGTCAATCATGAAGAATGGTGTATGGGATGTGGTCCCAAGACTAGAAGGGAAGTTTGTTGTGACTTCCAAGTGGATCTATAAGACCAAGCATGTTTCAAATGGAAGCATAGAGAAATATAAAGCGATATTTTTGGCACATGGATTCTACCAGAAGGAAGGGATATATTATGAAGACACTTTTGCATCTGTAGCCAGATACACTTCCATCATATCAGTACTTGTTCTGGCTGCAGTGATGAAATGGAAGATACACCAGATGGATTCCAAGACTGTATTCTTGAATGCTGTAGTGGAAGAGGAAGTGTATGTGGAGTAGCCACTCATATTTGAGACACATGATAGGGAGACTCATGTGTACAAATTTAAGAAGGCTCTGTATGGTTTGAAACAAGCACCCAGGACATGGTACAAAATCATTGACAACTTCCTGACTAGCTTGGGATTTAACAAGAGTAAAGCAGATTCCAACCTTTACTACAAGGTTGAGGAAGGGAACCTAGTGATACTCCTACTGTATGTAGATGACATGTTTGTAACAAGTGAGGATGGATTGATAGCTGACAGAAAGAGAAGCTTACTACCGATTTCAAGATGAATGACTTGGGTATGATGCACTACTTTCTAGGCATGGGGGTGTGACATAATGTGGATGGAATCTCCCTAGGACATGGTAAGTATGCAGTGGAGATCCTGAATAGGCTTGAGATGATGGACTGCAAGGACATGGCCACACCTATGGCCTCGAAACTGAAGCTATTGAGTGATGCTTCATCAAAGTTGGTTGATGCCACGACATATTGTCAGATCATTGGGTTCTTGATTTACCTGAAGAATATGAGACCAAATATTTGCTTTGCTGTGAACACATTGAGCCAATTCCTGATAGATTTGAGACATGTTCACTTGATTGCTACAAAGCATATTCTGAGGTACCTGAAGGGTACATTTGACTATGGGCTGAAGTATGAGGCAAAACAGAAGATTAATCTGAAAGGCTATGTGGATTCATATTGGGAAGGAAGTGCCATTTATAGAAAGAGCACTTTAGGGTGCTACTTTAGTATGGGATCAGGTGTGATCTCTTGGTTTAGCAGGAAGTAGTCCTGCATGGCACTAAGTATAGCCGAAGCAGAGTACGTTGCAGCTTGTTCAGCTAGTTGTGAGGCAGTGTGGCTGAGGAAGCTACTGTCTGACCTGTTTGATCTCCAGTTGGATGCTATTTGTATATATTGTGACAACCAGAGTTCGATGAAATTGTCGGAGAACCCAGTGTTCCATGACAAGTCGAAGAATATCGAGATCAAGTATCACTATATCAGGGATATGGTGTAGAGAGGAGCAGTGAAGCTCCAGTATGTTACAATGTATAAGAATATATCTGATGTGCTGACCAAGCCATTAGCCAAAGTGAATTTTGAGTACTTCAGAGAGAAGCTTGGTGTTCGTCAGATGGAGGTTCCTTCCAAAGGGAAATGATGAGTCCGGAAGATGCCGAGCCTTTCTGACATGGTGGCAGTTTGGGCCTGCCATGGTCAAATCTAAGTGCTAAGATTTTCTAACATGGTGGAAGGCTAGGCCTCCCATGGTTAGATGTAAGTGCAGAGCCTTTCCTCAGATGGTAGTAGGTGTGTCCTACCATGTCGATGGACGTAAGTGCTTAGCCTTTCTGACATGCTGGTAGGCTGAGCCTCCCATGGTCAGATGTAAGTGCCAAGCCTTTCTGACATGGTGGCAAGTTGGGCCTCCCATGGTCATATGTAAGTGCCGATCCTTTCCAACATGGTGGCAAGATGGGCCTCCCATGATCAGATGTAAGTGCTAAGCTTTTCTGACATGGTGGAAGGCTAGCCCTCCCATGGCCAGATATAAGTGCTGATACCTACATCCAGCATGAAAAAGGGATGGCACGGTAGATAAATACCTACATGGAGGATAGGCCTACATCTAGCATGAAAAAGGGTTGGCTCTGTAGAACTTCCTATGATGAGTAGATTTGAGAGATAGCACTGTTTGTTCGAGATAGTGGCAGTAGTGATGATGATGATCTAGCTTTAATGATGATCCATCGTTGATGATGATCCAGTGATGAAGGATTGTGCTAATGAATTATGTCAAGAGAATACATTCCTAGTTAATAGGGAGTGTTGATGTATTTGTAACTTCAGAATGTATTCACTTGTATATTTCTTATTCTATTTCATTGTACCACGATGGAGATGTTTGTTCCTCCGATCAAGAGAGCCATTAATATAATAAAGTCATGTAAAGTCATTGAGGTTAACCCTCCATTGTAATTTAGGGAAATAGAACCCACATTTGATTCAGATTAGGGCTATTAGACTCTCCTAGTGAAGTCGGTCGTATAAAGTAATTGTCAAGTGGGAAACAAGTATAATTAGAGAGTGACTCTCTATTTGAAACACACACTCACTCAACAGTAGTGCATGAGTGAGAGAGGAGTAGCTCGTACAAGTGAGAGAGATAAAATCTCTCAGAGATAAGCTTTGTATATTTGGGTTTTACTTTTTCTATTGGTTCTCAGTCTATCTCTAAGGAAGTTGCAGGGTTTTCTCCTTTATGCTTTCCCTGAGGAAAAATATTTGTGTCTCTTGTCTCTTGTGATTATTATTGTGCATGTTATTCTCTCAGATAAGATCCTATATCATATTGATTAAATGATAAAAATCAACATAGGTCAGAGTATATACAGTCATGTATATACACAGGTTTTCCTCTACCTAGTCACATACATACGCTATTATTCTTTGAACGGTCATGTACATCCTCCCTTTTGGTTGAGTTCTTGATGCAGGAAGTTGTTGGGTGGGTTGTGAGTGTGGCTGGGTCTTCTTGGATACCAATATTGTCTGTTGACTTCTCCCTTTGTGACTAGAAACCCCTTTTTTATTAATTTTATTTGTCACATGCCCCAATTTTGTAAAATAATGTTATCTTATTTTGATTTTTATTCCCATACATTATGTTAAATTTAATGCTAAGTGGAAATTGATGACTCAGCAGAGTCAAGGATGTGGAATGTAATTCTGAATACTTAATTTTAAATAAATAAAAGTGGAGACAACAGCTTGGGAGAGTTGTTAAAAAGAGTGTTACGAATCAAGTTGGTGGAGGAGACTAGGTGGAGAGCAAAAAGACCTAGGCAATCTTAATAAAAGTACCCAATGTAGAGAGCTGAGGCTGCCCATTCCAGGAGAAGAATCATTCAGGTGAATGCACTTCAAGGAATTCATTGGGAAAGGGAAATTTGAAGGAAGGTGTTTGAGGGGTAAACTGCATGAAGTTGATCTAGTACAGCTTTGCAGCTGAAAGATCTTACTGCAGTATGCAGAGTTGGTATTGAGTCTCAAGACTAGTACTTTGTTGATTTCTCCACCTATTTCCATCCAAGGAGACCAGAATAGGCTCGGGGGTCATGAGGAGTCGTTGTTTGAGCACTCTCCAGGAGTTGGTAGGGAGGAACAACCTCCCATTGTTGTTGTCATCCAGCTTTAAAGATAGGTTCCATTATCTTTTAATTTCTGTTTTATAGTTTATATTTGTGTGTGAGCAATTAATGAGTAATTATATGTTATGTTGTAAATTATAAAGTTGAAATCTCTTAGTTGTTTCAAGGCTGAATCTGTACTGTGATGAAAGATAAATCCTACCCGTGTTTTTCCCCATCTGGAGTAATCCAGATCATACTCTAGCACAGGTAGTGTGTTAAATTGAATGAAGTATGACAGGAATATGAATGAATCGAATATTTATGTTTTTTTGAGTATTGAATGTTTTCTTTCAGTAGATAGTTATTATTATTACAGAAAGATTAGTACTCTGTTCGTAGAGTTATTGGTAGAACTAGACTGAATACCTAAAATATCAGAGATGAAACAAGAACCAGCTTACTTACTAACAATAGTATGTTTAAGCATATAACTCATTCTTCTATACCACATCTGTTTCTATAAACTACACATTTATATTGAAGTAGAAGACCCAGTATTATTAGTTCAAAGTTATCATTTATGTTAAGAAAAGATGTAAAAATAATACAAATAGTTTATCTTTTTCCGTTAGTGATAACTAATCTTCCTGCATCTATCTAAACTATAGTTAAGATTATGATAAATGTTACAGTATACCTTTCTTAGCTTTAATAGCTAAAGGACAGTAGTAACTTAGGTTTAAGTTAATATTATAAGAAACTATCCTTATACATTTGCAGACAGTATAAATGTAAAGAATACTAACAGCTAAGAAAGTTCTTATATTCTTTCAGTAAGTCTACAAAAACAATTGTATTAAATAACACAAATATTACAGACTGCTCTCAGTCGTAATTATTATGAAATTAAATACCAACATAAGCTTAAGAAGAGATATTATACATACATAATAATATTATAAATACAAATAATATTATTATTATCATTACACAGTGATTTTTATAAACTATTAATTCATAAAAACAAACTGAAGAAAACTGTGTAAATGTAATTAAATTTACAAGATAATAACACAGGAAATAATACTCTACCAAAGTTAAAAGGGAATAAACCCTAGCTCATATTCTGAGCGTAATCTTTAAGTATTTTTAAATACTGTAGTAACTTAGGTTACACATAGGGTAGTTCTTTAAAAACTACTACATTACAAGTATCAAAATATTAAACCAAATTTACATCAAATATGTAACCATCAATAACCAGTCTAATAATCTACTCATAGTCCTTTTAGGACAAATAGAATAAAACAGAAAAAATAGTATAATTATTATAACAGGAATAGTATAAATCAAAACGAGGGTTTTTACAGGTCAAACCCTAACCCATGACTTCCATCAAAACAAGCAAGATTGAAGTTACGGTTGTAAGTATCAGCCTTAAAATTTTAATTATAAAACCCTTACAAAGTACTCAACTAAGTTAAAAACTTCATTATATTCAAGAAGGGTAAAAACCCTATAATTACAGAGAGTATCATCTAACTTCTAACAACCAAAACGAGTTTACAACTGTACTGCCATTATAAAATTTACAAACTTAAAACCCGACTGTGAAGCCAAAGCTTCGACTAAGTACAGTGCATAATACAAATCGAGTCTACCCTAGCAAGGGTTTGGATTTAAGTATTATCACAACATCCTGTAAAAACATTAAAACAATAACATAACTCATGACGAGACGAGAGAGAGTTTCCAAAACCCTGGGTGAGTCCAACAACCACCCTAACACTAACAGAGTGAGAATCCATCATTCAGACCATGGGGCTTACCCAAGTTTGAACCACGAGCCACGACCTTTCCAAGGGGGTGTCTTTTCTTCCTTGTACACGCTTCACAGTGGCAAGCACCTGTAGCAAGCATCAAACCATTGTCAGCAAAACAAGTTACTCATTAAAGCTTGAATAGAATCTATATATATACTTGCAATAAGTAGAAGAAATTCCATTATGATAATCACCTGTCAATGGGAGAACAACGAACAACTTCACAATGCACTGTCACCTACAGGCGGTGCAGTTGGAAACCCAAACAGCCCTCAAGAATCCCACACTATGGCGAGCCACGAGAACCAGAGAAGGAAACCGAAGCAACCATTAAGCTACGCAGGCTATGGATGAAAGGTTTCATAGGCAGCGAGCCAAGGGTAGCAGAAAAAGACAACTCCACTTGTTGCAGAGAAAGAACCAGCATTCAAAAACCGCACACCAGAGAATAAAAGCAGCACGGAATCAAGGCACAAGGAAACTGTAACTAGGATAAATGATGGGCGCCATGGGAGACAAGCCAAGCAACCCTGGAGCCAGCGTAAACTGCGGGACAGAAATGATTTTGGTTAGGTTTTCGTAGCTATATATATTTTCCAAGCGTGGACAAAAATCAACCACGTAGCAACAAATTTATCCATGCAGTGAGGTCGTGTCCTATAGTTCCTTCATGGAAACAATACTCCAATTATTGTTTATTGAAGCGTGGATTAAACATTATTGTCAACCCAATAGTTCGTAACCCAAATTGTTAATCATTTGCACAATGTTTTATGTTAACATAATGACGAGTTTATCGACGTGCGGGTTATGTTGACCAAGCTATAGTGTCAATTATAACTCTTAGTTTAAATCCTTATTTGGATTAAGCATTAATCCCTTTCTACCAATAACATTATAATGTTATATCATAAAATCACCATAATGAGATAATTGGTTGCATAACTATTCTCTAAACATTGTTTTGATAAGATAGAAATCATTAATTTATGTCTTGTTTATAGATAAGGTCGAAGTTTAAGTCTTTAATATAGATATAAAAGAGTTCATGCTAGCTATTAAATAACTATAGTTTCTCTAGTAGCAAATATAACTATAGCTTATGCATAGTAAACCCTTTTGCAATAAGAATATTACAAGTCTAAACTATATAAATAGTACCTTGTAATAATGCAAAGGAATATAAAGGCTAGATTAAAATATGTTATAATAACAAACTATTTGTAGATTGAAGGTCTATTGAAAAAATAGATTATGCATATCTATGAAATTTAAATGAATTGATAACTCAAATAGAATCAAAGTTTTGAAGTATTACAAAGCTAAAGGTAAGAATATTATTACGAAATTCTATTGCATAGTTTAAGCAACAATACTTTGATAGAGCTTGGAGTATAACTCAACTTGATTTTATTCTCCTTCAGAATGTCTAGTGGACAGTAGGATAATTATAGAATTAAACCTGATAGCTAGAATAGGAATGACCCTATTAAATCCAAAAGTTACTAGAACCACAGACTTAGACTTGGAAATAAAATAGCGGTAACCATGAGCTCTTATAGAAGGGCATTATGGTTATAGTTACACAATCGAAGGCTTTTACTATCCAAAAGATATCAGGCTGTAAGTTTTCTTGTAGAAACAAAATGAGGGTCAATAATTACACGGGAAAAATAAGATACTTTTGCATAAATAATGACAATAACAATGTTTATAAATAATACAAATTACTTAGACAAAGTAGAAATACATGTAACTGAGATTCTAATGTTTAGAGTTGCAAACATGTTGTATTGTCGTTACTTACTTTCGAACTTGTTTACTTGAAAAGCTGATGAAAACCAAATGGTTTTACCTTACAGGATCTGTCTAGAGTTCAATAGCTTAGTTTACTAAGCTTTTTAATTTGCAAACAAAATACTGCTGACACTAAAAGATCTTTTAAAATATAGCCGATCAATCATACCTGTAAACCTGTAAGAAACATTATGCAGCTACGTTAGCATGATTGCTAAGTAAGCCCCGGATTCAAAAGTATATTCCACCTACTTGACACAAAAGAACTAATCAGTAAATTGAAGCAAACAACACACAAAAAGATTTTATTCTTGTTACGAAAAATAAACTGTCAAGTTATTAACTTATAATTTAGTGAAACTAATTACTTAACTGTTTCTTTTATGCCAATTGTTAGCTGATAGTAAACCACAGGTTTTGGCATTTATTGTTATCTCAAAATTTTAAATTTTTGTGAAAATTTGGGGTTTTGACATTATTCCTTTGAAAAAATTATTTTCATTTATCTCTTTTTTTGTTTTTCCATTGGCGCATTAGTCTTTTAGTCTCGATGTCTTACTAAGGCTTGTGTTTCGTTCTTACTGCAAAGACTAAAAATTTTAATGAATTTTATTGCATTTTCATTCATTTATATTGAAAATACGTAATAATTTTATAGTTGCATCTCACATATGCATCTTAGGAGGTTCTTTCATTTGGTTTCTTGGCTGAGAGTATTGTTTAGGATTTCATATAGGAAGGATTGCATCGACATTTGAAACATAATGAAATTTTGTGCATTTCATGTAGTGGCATATCCCTTTTTTTCATGATTAAAAACAAGTTTCACTTGGCATTGTTTTTTAGGTGTGCATATTTACTTCAATTTTGAGTCATAACATCACTAGTTGCACATTCATTACCCTTGAGTAATCACGTCCATTAAAATTGACGCTCAAATTAAAATTGATTACACTTTTTTATTTTATAGAGGTGCACATTTTTATTCAAATTGGAGGTTATTCCCTTGATTTTGGGGGACTTACAACTACCTTGTTGGCCAATATTCCCTCATGCATCTCTCCTTAGCTAAATTTATACCCTGCCTTGTCACAGATTGTCTTGGATGTTGTCATAGGTTGTCATAGAGCTATCATAAATTGTCATAGATTCCTTGGAGTTTACACTTCCACAAGTGCACCCTCCTATGCTATTTTTATCCTACTGCCACTTCTTGAGATTCCTTAGGAGTTACTCTTCCCCTAGTGTGCCCTCATTTGTCTATTTTTATCCTAGGAAGATACAATTCATGAGATTCCTTCATGATTGGATTCCTTCCACAATGGAAGGGAATTGCATCTTATGTGGAACCTAATCATCCTCCTATGTGGCCTCCTAGGATCATTAGACCAATTCCACCTCACGTATGAATATTTTTCCATTATTATTCCAATTTAGTGGCCCTCATCACCCTCCTTCGTTTAGAAATTTATTGCATAGTGACTACAGTCCAAATAATTCCTTATTGCATTTAGATTCCACTCAAACCTATGGGATATAAAATAGGCTAGTGGAAAGACCCATGGTTGATTTAGGGAGGGGACATTACATGCATCTAACATGAAATGATGCATTGAAAAATTATAATGTAAAACACACCATCACTGTCAAATACTCATTAATAATTAAAGGTTTTTATATTTAAAACATATACGACATAATGGTGCACTAAATGGCTATATATGCACTAATGTGCCATTATACATAACACACCAAATTTAGATGTTTGTATAGCTACACAAATGTGCTAGAGATAGGAGAGTACATTGGTGCATATGAATTGATAGAGCACTACAGTAGGATAAAATATTTAATAATATAATACATATGTATTTTTTTTTTATAAAAATGTAAATGCACGTCAGCCATTTAGTGCCATGAACTGCATCAATGCATATGACTATAAGGTGCACCATAAATTCCAACTATTAGAAACAAAATATAGTTTTTTATATTCAAAAATTTCCAAAAAAAATCCTGCTAACTCTCTATTTTTAACAGTTGATTTAAGATCCTGATAGGAGTTCGATGAGGGTCCCATTCCCGCGAACTTCATGTGAACTCCCCTTCAAGTTATCAGAAGTGCAAGGAAAAGGAGAAAAAAGAAGGTGTGTTGAAGGCATTGAGCAAGACTCAAATTCAAAGGCTAAGATTGATCAAAGGTGTATCAATGGCTCCAAACCATTTTTCGCGAGCGGACATGCTCGACCAAAGCCGTGTTTCCAGACTGCAAAATGGGTTAAAGGTCGGAAACATTCTACGATCGAGATGAGATCTGAGTCTGATCTATGGCCTCAATCAATTTTGCAAGCCATACTTGCATAGGTAAAGCCGCAATTTCAAATTGTGAAAGAGGGGTAGCAGTCGCGAAGATCACCGGCCGCGATAAGAAAGGAGAGAAATCTACGGTTGCAGTTTATTTTTCAGTGCGGACTAATGCAGATGAATACCAAGGCTTCTCATTGTGAAAGATAATGGGGCCCACTCATATCTACGGTTGCATGAAGGTTCGGTCGCGATCGATGGTGAGAACATGTCATAATCTAGAACTTCCCGTGGTGTTCAGAGGAGAAAAGCTGGCAGCAGAAAGAATGGAACGTGGACAGTGGACATAAAATATTCCTCAAATCGGATGGCTTAGAAGGCTCTTAGGGTATATGTTTCACATCCAGTGTGGAGGTGACAGTGGAGGAGGTGTTCACACATATAATCTGCCCCCATTGCATATTGGTTGATTCCTTCTACGCCATTCGGGATAAGCCCAAGGTGGAAGTCTTGTCCAGCGACGCTAATTTCCCCGGTTCACAAGTGTGGCACGTGGTTCACTTCGAAGGGAGCCATGAGAAATATGGAGGTTTGATTCGTTGAGACAACAGACTGGGCATTTACATGAGGCCGAGGGAGGCGATGAACTAAAACTATCTGATGCCACCATCACTGTAAGTGAAAGGGCAAGAAAGGTCAAATCAGTAGCCCTTGAAACTAGCTTGGAAGCCACATAGGATTTGTTTGGAATCGTGCCCATATCAGATAATAAAATTGAATGTCAGAGGCATCACACATGCCGCCATCACAACAACCGAGATTCTAAGGGTATATCTATTTCTGGGCCGTGTCGAATTGCCCTATATAATGCCATCTTCCAGAGATCTTTTGAGATATGGGAATGTGTAGATGATAAGAAGTATAAAGTTGAATGCAGAGAAGTGTCGAGTTCCTTCACAGGAAACCATGGTTGTGTGGTTCGAGAAGTTAGTTCGACAAGGGTTACTCTTGGTAGGCAAACATAAATTTGTGTTTTGGTTATCCATAGCAGGAAATCGCCAACCACTGGGGTACAGATGTTAAATACCAAGTGGGGTTCACCTACTTCTACACAACTTGGTCTTTGGATGTGCAATGCATGGGTTTTGATGTCCCAGTGACATCCCTCCAACACTCCCAGTTGTAGTCATGACCGCCAAAGTCCCAGTTCACAGTGGCGGGATAACTGTTGGAGTGAATGCTCATTCTGGGACCAGGTAGGTCCGGAGCCTTCGACACCACCCCTAGCATCTCCACTTGATTGTTTGGTCGTCGGCAAGGAAAAGGTCAAACGCACACCCGATTGTGTGGTTTATGGGAAAACCCTCCTCATAGGAGGAAGAAAGCAGTACAAGGATGATAACCTTCTTAAGTCGTTTATCATCACCAAGTGCATGAACACCTATTTCCAGCCTCCTCCTATAACAGTGTTACCAGACGAAAAATGGGTCGAGAAAACGATCAGACGATGGAGTTGGGTCTTCTTGTCATCCTTTGAGCGACATGATCTGGAAGAAGCAGGTTGGTCAAAGAAATAGAGGGATACACCTGAAGCAGCCTAAGTAAACAATTGGCCATCAGCATGTCGCATGGGGGTTGCTTTTGCGAAGTGGAATGGGAGAAAGCTCTGTGCTGTCAGTCTTCTTTATCACACACCGCATCTCCATAATTTTTATTGTTTATTTGTAAAACATGGCGATAGTTCCACTCACTATACTGTTAACACATGATAGTGACTTGTAACAATTTTCAAATTAGTAGTATCAGCATTAGAATAGTATAAATACACTCCCGATAGAGGGAGGAGGGAGTTGGTTGGATTGGGAAACATTCTAGGGCTGAGGCTCTCCATTGTAAATAATATTTGATGCCTGTGTTATGAATGAAATTGCAGAGGAGGAGTTGTTTCTCATGGTAGAGATTCATGTGTCATTGCTTTTCCCAATATGTATCTTCTTTTATGTGCAATGTGTTTCCTATTTTCACTCCAGTCTGTTGATTGATTTCATGTCTGCAACTTAGTGTATAGAAGTTAGGAATTCATACTCATTATGCTCTGGCTATTGTTCCAGACATTTATCAATTGTTCTTCTAAATTTGCGTGGAATTCATCTCACTCTTGCTCCACGCGATGGGCTTTTCTCTCTCATCGTCCAACCGCCCTGCTAAATATCTCCTGATTGGGAGATCAGCAGCTACCTTGCCACTGTTTGCAACCCCACTCCTTTCTTTTCCTTTTGCAAGTGTTCCCTACGCAGGTTTTTTACTCCATTTCCAATGGTCCCCGCCTCGATAATACCACCTTGCATCCCACCTTTACACACTTTGTCCCATTCATGATCCTGCCCCCCTAATTATCCTTGATTGAAAATCTTACATGGAGTAGACTCCAAATTCGAATGAGAGATCCCTCTCTAACTGTGCGGGGCCGAAGGTGCACTCTAAAGCGGTTCTGTTGTTGCCCAGGAGCGGGCCCCTCCCCTCGCTCGACCTTGGGGGCCCAAAATCCTGGTGCCAACACATCCCATTTTGTTGATATGCCATAACCATACCAGGGTGTTTATTCAAATAACATACTAGCGTGTCATATTACGATGTCCCCTAATGTAGGTTTAAATTAAAAAAACAAATAATTTCATTTGTAAATTCATTTTAGTGCTTAAGACCACAAAATAACTAGTACATAACCTAAATGTACAATCATCTCATCATTGGTGTTGTCACATTACTCCTTGTTGTTGGCACAACTAATCCCATTTCATCTAATGAAATGGGAGCCTCATTCATCATCCTCATTCATCATTCACTACAACAAATTTGAATTTTAGGGGGATTTTATTCCACCTCGAAAAGTCACTTTTGGGGGTGTTTTTGGCTTTGGAGGAGGTCTTTACAAAACTGCACCTAGTAGCACTAATGCTAAAAATTTTGAATTTCAGGGGTGGTTTTGGAAGAGATCAAAACTTCCCCTAAAAGTGAATTTTTGGGGCGGTTCTAAAACCCCCAATAGTGACTTTTAAGGGCAGTTCTAAACCCCCCTTGTATATGCCTATGGGGACAGTTCCAACCCCCCAAAAAATTCCTTATTACAAACCTTTGGGGGCAGTTACAAACCCCCCTCGTAGGTACCTACGGGGGGCGGTTTCAAACCCCCCTACAAGGGAGGTTCTAAAACCCCCCTAAAACTCCATCTTACTAACCTTTTGGGGGGGTATTAACAAGACCCCCCCCAATAGCACCAACGCTAAAAGTGACATTTGGGGGTAGTTCAAACCCCCCCTAAAGTATTTATTAGAAATGTTTGGGGGCGGTTATAAACCCCCCTTGTAGGTACCTACAGAGGAAGTTCAAACCCCCCTCTAAAATTATTTAATATAAAACTTTGGGGGTGGTTATAAACCCCCCTAATATGTACCTACGGAGGGCGTGGTTCGAACCCCTCTAAAACTCTTTACAAACCTTTGGGGGAAGTTGTAAACCCCCCTCGTAGGTACCTATGGAGGTGGTTTTAAACCCCCCTAAAATGATTTACAAACCTTTGGAGGCAGTTATGAATCCCCCTCATATATACTTACAGGGTGGGTTTTGAACCCCCCTTGTTGTAACATACAAGGGCAGTTTTAAACCCCCCTCATAGTGACATATGAAGTCAATTTAGAACCCCCCTCATAGCCATAATAAATCATAATAAAATATATTTTATTAAAAATATCAATATTACAACATCATTAGGGCACGAAGGAATCAAACCTTCAACCTATTGCTTGTAAAGCAGACGCTCTTCCATTGAGCTAGAACCATTTAAGAATTGGGGAAAGGGGGAATATTAACACCAAGACTACATCATTTGTAATTCTAGGAAAATACTAATAATCCCAACATTTTTTCTGACTCCAAAGACCTAAGAAATTAGTATGAATGGCTCTGACTTTCTTTAGATATATGCTAACGACTTCAAATAGTATGAATCTGAACTTCTTTAGATATATGCTAACCAATTCAAATCCTATGATGTAATCAAGATAATGTAGATGATGTTAGGAAATTTTACATAGAAATTTGACATTTCTGATCAAATCACCATTGATCTAGTGTCAATAAGAAAATCATACATAAATAAAAAGTAGTCACATGAAGACAAGAAACCTAAGAATAGCTAGATACAAGATATGACTTCAGTCTCAGTAGGAAACCTCAGAATTTAGCTTAACTTCCACACAATTGAAGTGCAAGTTTGGGTTAATGAAAAGTTTCATAATTGGCTTTCTTGAGCAAGCTAAACCTATCAAATACATTTCTCATGGAAAATAAGAGTGTTGCATCAATCCACAGTCCTATACCTGATTTTGAATGTGGTTTCAACTTTAAAGCTATCAGAAAATGAGCTTTGTCAGGGATAAACCCTTTATAACCAAAATTTAATTTAACTATAAAATTGCTCCCTATTATTTTCTACAAGGATCTTAACTTAATTTTTATTTACTGCAGATTCAAATATCTTCTTGAATGATTTCCCACATTTAGAAAAATGTAGGAGTCAATATTTTGGTTTTAGGCAACATCATAGTTATAAACATAGGATGGGATACTAATATTGTATGGTTATTGGAGATCAGAGGTGCTTGTTGAATGTTATACATCTTAATCATATGTCGATGATGTATTAAAAGTTAAAAATACAAATCCTGGTTGTTGACCGTATGGGGCTTAAAGAGTTTAAAATCAACATGGCAAAATACGTAGCAAACATATTGTGTCTCCCAATAGGGAAATGCACTTTTTCCTTTAATATGTACAACTAATAAACATTGTTTAAATATTATACAATCATGAAGGACATAATCTGATAATCTGGACAACTAGTAAACATGATTTCAAACTACATAAAAAAACAAGATAAGATAACAAACTATACAAAATAACAAGCTAGTACATATGATTTCAAACTATATAAAATAACAAGCTAAGATAATTCATGACTATTGCAAATCAGTAAGGTGCACTCACCTTTATGTTATATTTTTATCATTCAAGCTAGCATTATGATCTTAGGATCTTTTAACTGAGAGAATAACAAGCACAACAATAAAACATAAGAACAACATAAGAGACAAGAGACACAAAGAATTTTTCTCGGGGAAACCATAAAGGAGAAAACCCTGCAACTTCCTCAGAGATAGAATCAGCACCAAAGGTAAAACCGGAAAACAATAAGATGATCTCCACACAGTAGCAATCTCTCTCTCTCTCTCACTGAGAGAGCTTCTCCTCTCTCACTCATGTGCCCCAATGAGTGAGTGTGAATGTTGCAAGTGAGATAAATAGAGAGGCTCACTCTCTATTTATATTCTTCCGTTCACTTGAAGTGCACTCCAACATGTTGACCTCACTTAACAATTACTTACTAGAGCAGACATCTATAGGATTGTCTAATAACCCTAGTGCCCCACCACTTGTGGGGAATTTGCCTCCTCCAACCAATAGGAGGGTAACACAATGGTGGGGACTATTGCCCCGACTTACAATGACTCACCTAGGGTCGACTTCACTAGGATAGTCTAATAACCCAAGGGCCCCACAACTGTGGGAACTTTAACTGTTGACCAATAGGAGGGTTACCCACAATGACTTGAGATGACTTTCACATTATAGAAACTTCCCAATTGGAACATCGGGGCATGACATAACTCAAATACATCCCGGAATAAACATCGGGTTACAATACATAATAAATACGGATGAATACATTCTGAAGTTACAAATACATCAACACTCCCTCTTAACTAGGAAGGTATTCTCTCGACACAATTTATCAGCACAAGTCTTCTTCTTTGTATCATCTGGGTCATCGTTAGGTATTCTCCATCTTCAAAGTCATCTTCATCTTCAAGTCATCTTCATTTTCAAGTCATCTTCATCTGGATTTGGATCATCACTCGATCCAGATCATCATCACTGAATCTAGATCATCACTCGATCTGGATCATCATCACTAGATCTAGATCATCACTCGATCTGGATCATCACCACTACATTTGGATTATCACTCTATCTGGATTATCATTGGACATCATCACTGAATCTGGATCATCACTTGATCTGGATCACCATCCCTGGATCTGAATCATTACTCGATCCAGATCATCTCTAGAGAATCATCTCTGGATCTAGTTCATCACTCGATTTGGATCATCTTTATTGGATCTAGAACCTCACTCGATCTGGATCAGTACCACGGGTGCTATCTCATGATTCTTCTCGTCACAAGAATTTCTACAGAGCCAACCCTTTTTCATGCTGGTTGTAGGCCTAGCCATCATGTAGGTCTTCACCCAGATCTCACATCTGACCTACTCATCAGAAAGGCATGCCCAGCACTCACATCTGATCATATAGGAACCAATCCTATAATCACATTAGAAAGGCCCAGCACTCACATTCACCAGCATGATAGGACACAAACTACTATCATCTATGAAATGGCTCTGCACTCACATCCACCAGCATGGTAGGACACACCTACTACCATCTGTGGAAAGGCACTACACTCACATCCACCAGCATGGTAGGACACACCTACTACCATCTGTGGAAAGGTGCTGCACTTACAATCACTAGCATGATAGGACACACCTACTATCATCTGTGAAAAGGCACTACACTTACAATCACCAGCATGATAGGACACACCTACTATCATCTGTGAAAAGGAATAGCACTCACATCCACTAGCATGATAGGACACACCTACTATCATCTGTGGAAAGGCCACTACACTTACATCTAATCATGTGGGAACACATCCCTTAGTCACATTAGAATGGCTCTCAGTCCTAGACTGAGGATCCCTGGTACCTCACCAGGTATCTCCATTCAAAGAATGGTGGCAGCCCTTATATCTGACACTAAGTCAGAATGGCTTAGCACTCATATCTGACATGGGAGGAACCTAATCCTTTAGCCATGATAGAATGGCTTCAGCCCTTACATCTGATCAAGTGGGAACACATCCCTCTATCACATCAAAATGGCCATGCACTCATATCTGATCATATGAGAACACATCTCACAGTCATATTAGAACGGCC
This sequence comes from Pseudotsuga menziesii, assembly GCA_001517045.1. Classification (NCBI taxonomy): domain Eukaryota; kingdom Viridiplantae; phylum Streptophyta; class Pinopsida; order Pinales; family Pinaceae; genus Pseudotsuga; species Pseudotsuga menziesii. Next base: position 74,922 of record LPNX010205154.1, on the reverse strand, counting down.
CTCAGCCTTAGACTGAGTTTTCCTGGTACCTCACCAGGAAGCTCCATTCCAAGAATGGAAATAGCCCTTATATCTGATCATGTAGGAACCAATCCTACATTCATATCAGAATGGCGTAGCACTCATATCTGTCATGGAAGGAACCAATCCTCTCACCATGACAGAATGGCTCAGCCCTTACATCTGACCATGGAAGGAACCAATCCTCTCACCATGACAGAATGGCTCAGCCCTTACATCTGACCATGGAAGGAACCAATCCTCTCACCATGTCAGAATGGCTATGGGACTCATCCCTCTCTCTTGGAGGAAATCTTGATCTGGAGAACACCAAGCTTCTCCCTGAAGTACTCGAACTTCACTCTGGCCAATGGCTTTGTCAATACATCAGCTATCTATTCCTCCGTCGCAACATACTGGAGATTCACTGCTCCCTTCTGCACCATATCCTTGATATAGTGATACTTGATCTCGATATGCTTCAACTTGTCATGGAACACTGGATTCTATGACAACTTCATGCAACTCTTGTTGTCACAATGTATACAAGTAGCATCCAACTGGAGATCAAATATATCAGACAGTAGCTTCTGCAGCCATACTGCCTCACAACTAGCTGAATAAGTTGTGACATACTCTGCTTCAGCTGTACTCAGTGCCACATAGGATTAATTCCTACTAAAACAAGAGATCACACTTGATCCCATGCTGAAGCAACATCCTGAAGTGCTCTTCCTATCGATGGCACTGCCTGCCCAATCTGAATCAACATAACCCTCTAGGTTAATCTTCTGATTCACATTGTACTTGAGCCCATAATCAACTGTACCCTTCAGGTCCCTCAGAATATGCTTTGCAACAATCAAGTGAACATGTCTCGGATCTGTCAAGAACTGGCTCAAGGTGTTCATAGCAAAGCAAATGTTTGGTCTCGTGTTCATCAGGTACATCAATGACCCAATCATCTAATGATACATCGTAGCATCAATTGTCTCTGATGAAGCATCACTCAATAGCTTCAGGTTCGATTCCATAGGTGTGGCCATAGTCTTGCAGTCCATCATCCCAAACCTCTTCAGGATCTCTACTGCATACTTCCCTTATCCAAGTAAGATTCCATCTGTACTCTGCCATACCTCCATACCTATAAAGTAATGCATCATTCCCAAGTCCTTCATTTCGAACTCAGCAGCAAGTTTTCTCTTCGTATCAATAATCAACCCATCCATACCTGTCACAAACAGATCATCTACAGATAGTAGAGGCATCACTGGGTTGCCATATTCAACCTTGTAGTAAAGGTTGGAATCTTCTTTACTCTTGGAAAAGCCTAGATTCATCAGTAATCTATCCATCCTATCGTACCATGTTGAACCTTAGATCTTTTGCAGTCACTCCCTCTGAAGCATCATACTCCTTCTATCTTCCGTACTCTATGCACTGAAACATTCTGTACTGGAGTGACAAGTAGCTTCCTATGCTACTAATCTTCTATGTATCCATCTAGGATCACTGGATACCAAGATCCTCTATCTTGAACTTTTTCAAAAGTTCATCTCGCACCCATCTATGAGCTTGTCATCCTCTATCAACCTTGTAGCAAGGGTTAAGATATTCATCAAGATCATCATGTATGTGTTATCCCATGGTGTCTTCTGAACTCATACAAGGCCTTCTTTCATTTGCAAACTTGATTATGCATGTCATGTGAATTCACTTCTAGTGACTGCAAATGTCTCTTCATAGTCTATGCCTTCTTTTCGTGAGAAGCCTTGTGCTACGAATCTTGCTTTATATCCCATGATGTTTCCATCTACTGCATGATGGAACTATGAACTTCTCTTCAAGTCTTGATACTGCATCCTAGACATCATTCTTCTTGAACTGATCTTCCCTTTCTTCTTGGTGGCTGGAAGGTTCTAGATTAATGATGTTACTGCACTCGTCATATTATTCTTTGTCTTTGAACTGTCATCATTTGTTCTTCGGAACAAGTCTTTATTCTTCTTTGCTTGTAGGTGATTATGTATGCGATCTTTCCTAAAATGCATTTGTATGGTTAGAAAATTTTCATAAGGAATATTCATACTGGAAAATTCTTATGCATAAATATATGATCATGCAACTACTTTGGCCAATACAACATTCATCCATATATCACGGAAACTTTTCTAGATGCCTTCCATCTCTACTAGGACAACATTGAGATTGTGCACTAATCCAATATGTCAGCAAAGAGGTTTCATTCTAGATAAGTAGCAATGGAGAGTTGTATAGCACGATGAGCTACTTACCCATCACATGCATATTAGTAGTATACTGTCATTAATGAAAACATCCTATCATGGATAAAACATCAACTGAATATAAACAAATGCATAACAAAACAATGGAATGACAATTGAATACTTATCTTTTATTTGTTTCGTGGGTAGACTCCTTTTTTAGCCTTCAGCTTCATTGTCTTCTTCATTCATGATAGCATCGTTTCTTATCCAAATGCTAAGGTGGATAAGAGGTGCTTCAAGAGTTGAGTTATTCATATTCCTCATCACTTGAGGAATATTCTTTGGATGGTGAGAGCTTGTTCTTCAATTGCTCCCATCTTCTCTTCTCTTCTTATGAGTCGAGCTTCTTCTTCTTCCTAGAGTCTGCTGAAAGTAATTACTTCCTTCTGGCACACATTCCTCGAATGAATGAATGCCATGATCCTGGGAGGCCATTCAAGGTGGCCATCACTACTTCTGCATTCTTCACTTGTTCTTTTATCGCTTCAAGTTGTTCTTTGATTTGAGATACCCTTATGACTGCATGGTCTCTGCATTCTGGATCTTCACATTCTTCAACTGGTTTCTTAAGATCATCTTCTGAAGTATGTTCTTCCCTTCAAATAGCTTGGTCAAGGAATCAAACATATTTGGTGTCTTTAGGGAAGACACTTGTAGTACAAGTTTATTCGTGACTGAATCAGCAATGATCTTCTTGGTTTTGACCAAGTTCTTCTTGAGTAAGGCTTTGAGCCTCATCTCCCTCTGGAACTGGAACCTCTCTACTCATGTAGGTGTCTAATTCATTTTATTCAAAGAGATAAAATACTTCCATGCTTGGGAGTTTTCAACTTCACCAAGCTTATCATCAAGCTGATGATATAGATCACTTCGAAATGAAAACCTCAAATGAAAATAGCAAAAGATTAGATCTTACCATTTTGAGGTGTCCGTCCTGGTTCCAGAGCTGGCTGACCTAGGGTTTGTCACAGAAACCCCAATTTTCAAAACTTGGAATATTTTATATATGATTGTATAGATAGATACATCTATTCAAATGGCGTTGTCCAATGTACTCCTTTTCTGAAAACAGTGGAGGGAAGCTCCCAGAATAGAAAGCCCTAGTTTTCCAATTTCTTCTGCAGAAATTCCTGTCACTATTTATATGATATCACTGAAATAACTACTTCTATATGTCTGAAATTTATAAACAAGGTAACCTTTCCTGTCCCTGATCTAACACCATAGGTTTCATCAGAATTGGTTTCACCATTTGGGATTTATGATCCTTTTCCCAAGGTGACCTGTTACAGGACTATTCAGAAAAGCGAAGTTGTACAGAATTCCACGTGTTACTGGTTCATCTTCTGATTCTGATATTCGAACCACCAAAATTAAGGTCCATTCCATTTCTATAACATCTTCCAGAATTCCATTTGGACCTCTGTAGCCCAAGATATTGCAATTCTCCCCAGGTGTCCTGTTTAGGGATGAATCCTGGAAGAGGCCGGAACCCTAACGTGGAGGGATCATATCTCCCAGAATATAGAGAATATTAGGCTGAATTTTGGACAAATTATAAATCGGGATGTCACCTTCGGCCCATGAAATTTTCAGCTCCTGATCCATTGCCAATCTCAGGATATAGCGAATGTACAAAAGCTTAGCGGTTTTAGTATTTAGGGTTTTTCTAGCTCAGGGTCAAACTAGGGTTTGACTTTCCCGGAGTTTCACTCAACCAAATTTCTTGGTCTAGGCCTATAAACTTCTATTTTGATGAGGAGAAAAATCCTATGCTAGGCTCACTCAAAAATTCCTCTTTTGTAGAAATCCCTAATTTCTACATCGAAAACTGAAAATGCTCGGAATCGAATTCTACTTCGATAGAAAGAGGTGCCCTTCAATGGAGAGTCATCCTAGCATACTTTTGCTGATGGATTGTGGAGAGAGACCCAAAAATTAAGAATCCCTAGCTTCTATAGCTGCACAATGTCTTCTTCTCAAGTTAGCTATGATACCATGTTAGATTTTTATCATTCAAGCTAGCATTATGATCTTAGGATCTTTTAACTGAGAGAATAACAAGCACAACAATAAAACATAAGCACAACACAAGAGACAAGAGACACAAAGAATTTTCCTCGGGGAAACCATAAAGGAGAAAACCCCGCAACTTCCTCAGAGATAGAATCAACACCAAAGGTAAAACCGAAAAACATTAAGATGATCTCCACACAACAACAGTCTCTCTCTCTCTCACTGAGAGAGCTTCTCCTCTCTCACTCATGTGCCCCAATGAGTGAGTGTGAGTGTTGCAAGTTAGATAAATAGAGAGGCTCGCTCTCTATTTATATTATTTCATTCACTTGAAGTGCACTCCAACATGTCGACCTAACTTAACAATTACTTACTAGTGCCAACATCTATAGGAGTGTCTAATAACCCTAGTGTCCCACCACTTGTGGGGACTTTGCCTCCTCCGACCAATAGGAGGGTAACACAATGGTGGGGACTATTGCCCCGACTTACAATGACTAACCTAGGGTCAAATTCACTAGGATAGTCTAATAACCCAAGGGCCCCACAACTATGGGGACTTTAACTCTTGACCAATAGGAGGGTTACCCACAATGACTTGAGATGACTTTCACATTATAGAAACTTCCCAATCGGAACATCAAGGCATGACATGACTCAAATACATCCCGGAATAAACATCAGGTTACAATACATAAGAAATACAGATGAATACATTCTGAAGTTACAAATACATCAACACTTTAAAGAGTCAAGTAAGGAAACGATTGTTGCAAGTGGTAGCTCCTCAAATTCTCACTGGATCTATAATAGAACCAAGAAAACAGGAATTCAATATAAGAATGACATAAACATGCCAAGAAATGCTCATAGATTAAATTATAAATTTGACATAAGCTATAAAGACATAAGGAAATTTAAAGAAACCAAATGAACCAAGAAACTAAACAAGATAATCGTGACTTTGTCTTCAGAGTCTGAGAACAACATATAAATGTTTCCAAATTGTTATTTTCATCAAGAAGAAGACTGTCTGACATCTGAAAACGAGAGCAGTTTAGTGGTACTCCTTCCTCTTCTTTATAAATTTTGGAAAACAACATGAAAAAAACAAATAGGTCAAAAGACTATGATGCACATTGAAAACCTTTATTAAACCATCTATATTTGTGTCACATTATACACAGGGGGTCGATATTCATATTTAGTGTTGAATGATATCTCAGAAATCTGCAACAACCATTATCCATGTTTCTCTTGTTCACGGTATTTTAAAGATGGCTTGCTTCGAGAGGATTATATCGTCACAGATAGATAGATGTGTATGGGATTCTTAACAAGGAATATAGGATTATCATAGTTTAATTTATGTTTATGGTTTACCATAGTATAAATATTTTTCCATATTGTCCTCTGCTTTATGGAAATTCGGTAGTAGTACAAACTTCAGCAATTTCTTGTGCAGTGTAGATAGGTACAATCAATGTACTTTTAATTGTATTTGGTAAACTCCTTCATGTATTTGATGCCCATCAACTCATAAAACCCAAAGAAAAAAACCTAGAAACCTCAACAATGTTTTAAACAATCATAGACATCTACGAATATAAAGTAATAGAAAATTTTGAAGAGATGATTTTTTTTTTACTTATTGGGCAATCTTGAGGCTCAATATAGTTATGGATTTTTATAATAGCTACATTTGCACTCCCACATTGTACTTATATTGATTGTATCCTTTTATTCCCATTGACCTACTTTTGTGGTCATTAGTTGGACATTAAGAACATTATATCCTCTTATAGCAGGTGCATACATTAAGAGAACAGATCGCTTACTAACAATGGTCATTCTTCAGATCTTTGAGTGATTGTATGCTTTCCTTGATCAATTTTTTAAAGTTGGAAACTGCTCATTAAACATGCCAATGCTCGATAGGTTTCAATCGCTTTGAAGCAGCCATGAATGTTGCACTTTTAGAAGCATTTGATGTTACCATGGTTCAGATATGAATGCAACAAACATATTATTATTGGTAATGACACTTTTTATCATGCTATAGAAGACTCCATGTCTCGCCTTTTAGGAATTGAGATTTTTTTTCCCATCTATTATCTAGAAAGAAGGTCGCTTGCTACTACTTTTTAGATTTGCATAATGATAAAATATTACAAATTTGAAGGATTGGATACAAGCTAGATATAAAAAATGGGATGTTTCTACCACAATCCTCAAATATTATTATAATTGCAGCATGACCAGTACAAGCAATATAATGAAAAAAGTGTTGGAATATTCCCTGCCCTAGTGCAAACTTCGGATCAACTTTAAGAATAAATTCTCTTCAACTTTGAAACCTATTTCTAGTATGGTGTTACCCCTTAAAAAAAGAAACATAATTCCCAATTGACATGAGTAGAATGTACCCTAATCTCGAACCACAATAGAACATATCAATATCATCTGTGAACATCCAATCTCTATAAACATGTAACCTCCAACTAAATATTGTGATAAAAAGCACATGTGGAAACCCATCCCAAATAGGGGGTAACAAGGTGTAAATTAACATTAGGTTCAAACAGGGATGTTCTCTTTCCCCCATTCTCTTCAAGGTATTCATTGATGAAATAGATGAGATTATCAAGAATTCCACTCAAGGGGAGCATAAATATCTACTTCACCAAGTCCTCGTCTCACTACTATTTACAAATGATATGGTTTATGAAATCCACTCCAAATGGTTAACAAATGCAATCAGATGCATTGGGTCAGTTAGATGATATTTTCCAATTGATATTTAATCTTGGGAAAACTAAGATAATGGTTTTGTCATACAGCCAAGAAGGCCCTTTCTAGATATCATTTTTCCTTTTAGGGAAAACTATAATGATTACTGCCTCTTATACTTACCTAGGGTTCTCCTCATGAGTCCCGTATATAGCACAAAACCTACATCCTAGCCCTAAATCTGTTAAGGATTTTGAAGCCCGACAGACAATGTTTTCAACTTCACTTACAGGACATATCATCAAAGATCATCACCAAGCCCAGTGTCTTATATAAATCTGATACCTGGGCCCTGTTATCTCTCGATATAAACAAGTGATTTTTAAGGTGTTACATAATGGAGGTTTGAGGGTTAATGCAGGTTTAATGGATTAGCATGTTAACACATTGTACATCAACGCTTAACAGTATTCTTATTTTTCGAGTATTGAGACTCAATGCTTAAAAAAACTCACTCTTCTTATGCTCGAGACCCCCATCTCTAGAGATTCCTCAACATAAAACTTTTCATGTCAAGCATCGTATAAGCAGAGACACAGATGTAATGGCCAACCTATGAGTGACCCTAGGAAAAGTAAAAATCATCCTTGAGTTTTCAAAATGTTCAAAAACGACCACCAAGCACATCGAGTGATCACAAACCTTCTTAGAAAAGGCACTCAATATGGAAAGGGGTGTCATAAGTTGGGATTGTTTTAAGGAGGACCCCCATCCACCTATGAAACAATCGATAAACCATGCATCCTCTCTAGTATGGAAACATCCTTCCCTCAACCATGTTACTCCGTATTCCTTGACACCATACCCCATTCCCCCTCACTCACACCCTTAAAAGTACTTTTTACACTCCTCTACAACTAAATTTCCTCCACCCACTTGCAACACCTCTTCCCTTGAAACCCTTTGCAACCCTTCTCTACTATCAAACATCATTATTACACCCCTTTGTGACACATCTCCCCTCCGAGATCTCATCACCTCAATCCTCTATGAACCCTCTCCCCTATTGCCCAACCATTGTTCTAATGGATACAAGTAAATTTCAATGTTGTTGATGCACACTAACAAGAGAATTTTGGGAATTTAGGCCATGGTAATAGGAACAATGAGTCAATCTCGAAAATAGATAATTTGAATCCCTATTCCTTGACACCATCCCCTATGCCCCCTCTCTCACACCCTTAAAATTATTTTCTACAATCCTCTGCGACTAAATTTCCTCCACCTACCTACAACACCTCTTCACTTGAAAACCTTTGCAGCCCTCCTCTACAACCAAACATCCTATTTACACCCCATTATTAAACCTCTCCCATCATCGAGTTCATCACCTTATTCCTTTACAAACCCTCTTCCCTCTTGCCCAACCATTTCTAAAATGGCTATAAGTAAGTTTCAATGTTGTTGATGCACACTAAGAAGAGGAGCTTGGGAATTTGGGCCATAGTAACAGGAATCACGACCCAAACTCGAAAAATCAAGAATTTGACTCAAACCACACTCAAAATGAGATAATTCAGTTCCATCCAATTCAAAATCACGCTGACCGAGTTTCACTCGTTTGACAGAGTCAAAATCACGAGTTTGACTCACAAGTCAACTCGGATTGCCACCCAAATTTCCTATAAAATAAGAATTTTGTTGGTTTTCCCTCATTTGTTTTTCTCTGTTTTGCTTGCTTTTTTTAGCATTTAGATGCAATGATGAAGGACAGAGATAAAGAGTGACAAATAATGGAAAAAAATATTTTTAATTCAAAATATGTGTATATCTTTATTTTTTGAACTTGCCAATTTTTTCTTGATCCGATTCAAACTCTTTTCTCTTTAGGATCACCATTTTTTTGTCGATTTTGAGTCTGGTAACATTGGTTGAAGCCCTAAAATGGAACCTCAAACACCATAAATTGAGAATGGGTTGATACGTAAGATAACCTCATTTACACTACTCCACAATTTGCAAGGTTGAAGACTTGTTGGAAAATCGCTTGGGGGAAATTGAAACGAAGAGAGAAGAATGCAATTTGGAGAAAAACAATGCCTCCCTGGACTACCTCAAAGAGGTGAATGCATAATTAGAGTTTTTTGGTCCCTTTCAAACTTAGTTATACAAGTTTCCAATTATGTGGGTTACCTAGCCATGGAGAGAATTTTATGTAGCCTTCCTCATGAAGTTGAGATAATAGAAGAACTAGGCACTGAAACCCAAGTGAAAACAAAGACAACACCAATTGAGAATTAGTTGATACTCAAGACAACTTCAATTACACTGCTCTACCATGCAAGGTGGGAGAATCAATTGGAAAATCACTTAGGGGAAATGCAAGTGGAGAGAGAAGCATGCAACCTAGAGCAAGACAGATAATTGCAAACAACTATGTACCAAGGCATGGAAAACAATGGTTCTCTGGACTGCTTCAAAGATAAGAATGCATATTTAGAGTCCGTTGCAATGTATGGCTCTTTCAATATTAGTTATGCAAGTCACTAATCATATGGGTTACCCTACCATGGAATATAGACAAGAGAATAGTTCCAAAATAGAAAGGTTTTTCAAATCCCAACTCTAGTTATCCTCTTCAACTAATTATAGCTTACCCTAGAAAGCTACAACCAAGTATTCATAAATGATATTCAACAAAGAATTTAGATGATCATTAGTATCTCATTTAACATGAGTGAATTTTAGACAATGTGTTATTGGGCATCCCTCTTAAACAATCAAAATGATTGAACAACATTCAAACCTAAATCTACCATAATAAGGAATTAGAATTCATCAATTTAATGTCATAGACAAGGTTACATAAATGGGGAATATTATTATAAAGAAACAAGTTACAAAAACCGAGGTCCATTGGCTACTTATTATACAATGTCACTTGAAATGATGCCTAACAGATTTATATCCATTCTTATATACTACTCAGGTTGATTCATTTAAAGTAGTAATCCAATTTTCCTCGTTGTAGTTAGTTGACTTATCATAAAGTTGCTTGATCACCTAGATCAAAGTTTAAGCTCTTATTTAGGCATAGCAGTGATTCAAGGGGAAGAAACATATTCGAATAATTAACCATGCATATTTCAGATTGGTACATCAATTAATGTTCATTGGAAATTATTCAAATTAATCAAGAAAAAGGTTATGTTAATCCAATTTTCCTCGTTGTAGTTAGTTGACTTGTCATAAGTTGGTTGATCACCTAGAACTAAGTCTAAACCCTTATGTTAAACATAGCATTGATTCAAGGGGAAGGAACATATTATAATAATTACCAATTTTCATTCATTTGAAATGGTAATCCAATTTCCCTCATTGTAGTTACTTGTCACAAAGTTCGTTGATCACCTAGAAGGTTGATCATAAAGTTGTCAAAAGGTCATTCTCTCAATAATGTTCTTGACCAGAAACAATATTTAGAATTTTATTCAAGGATATGACTTGGACTTCAGCAACGACATTCAAATTAGTCAAAAAAATGGAAGATACTATCGCCCAAATACTTACATATTGCAATTTGCTTGCAGATCTTGTGTATAAAGGCAAGAACTACCACTTTGTGCAGCCTCATTTTGATATTTTTGATCCACCATTGCTAACTGATTTACCTACACAGTAAAAGGGAAATAATGTTACCATTCATAACCTTTGTATTTAGTTCCATGCAATGGAGAAGCAATCATAATGAAAATCATGCCATTGAATGCAAATAACAGAATACCAGTCTCTCTCTCCCTCTCTCTCTCTCTCTCTCTCTCTCTCTCTCTCTCTCTCATACATACACGGACCAAATATGGAGTGTATATGTCATAAAATTGCATACAAATCTATGTTGGAAACCTTGTATTGCAAAATTAATCTCTCTCTCTCATGAACACACACACACAAAGGAACCGAGGCACACATAGACCAAGGATGGATCCCATATATCATAAAAAATGCATACAAAGCTATGTTGTAGACCATGTATTGCAAAATTAGTTCATTAAAGCACACTTGAATTAAGCACGTAAATTTGTAGCAAAACCAGTAATATACATGAAACTACAAAATTAAGGGCAAATAGTATCCAATTACATATTCATTAACAACCTAAACAGAAAGAAAATGAACGAATGAGATAATTTAATCAAGGAATTGTACATCCCAAATGAACTATGTACTCTATGGTAGTCTTTATTCTGGTCACCCTGAAAGAGGACACTACTAAAACCAGCTCAACCACTTCAAATTTAACCATAATATTCCACACAATCATACCAACTCGAAGATGTTTCTCATACATTTTTCTACATTTTACCTTGACATGAGGATAAAATGTCACATCAATGAATGCAACTTAGGCACAATATCTGCAAGTCTTTAGGCATTAAATATTTGTTGTCATTTCAATGTGGCCAAATTTCGTCTTTGTTCTATCCTTTTTTAATCAATGCAAAAATCCACACATCTGAAAAATTGTGGCAATATAAAATATAAAGCCAAAATGGTATCTTGAAGTTTTCCCAAACCCTTTCTAAGATGTTAACTCAAACTTTTGGTTTACTGGCCAAAATTGGAGGAAACACAAATCGCATAATCAAGATATGCACTGCTCTTTGAAACTCCACCTTCTAAGTATGACATATTTTAAATTCTAAGAACTCCAAGTGACAAGGAAAACGGTTCTCCTGGCATACTTTATAACCCATACATTGTTCTTTGCAATTTCACCTGGTATGTATAACATGTTTTAAATAATTCCAACTCCAAATGACAGGGAAGAAGCTCATCCTAGATTTCTTTAATGGCATCTATTAAGCACTGAGTGATTAAGAAAACTATATGCACACTTTGGATGCTTAAAAAATCTAGGTTTACAATAGATATATGCTATCTTTTTGTAATTTTACTATATTTCTTTAATATTAAATGGCAGCAGTCAGTTTTTTTCGAAGTCATTTTATTAGTTTCTACATACATTACATCGTCATCTCTCCAACCCAACTATAATGCACCTCACTTCTCTTAGTATAAAAAATGATGGATTACATATACTTCAAAGTTCAAATTTGTGATATTTACAAGATATCCACAGATTAAAGTTATCACTAGATATTTTTTTTTCGTACAGGGTCCACAATCTTACTGCAAGCCAATAAAATGAGTCTCGAAGAAATAGATATACCACTACAACAAATTTGACTTTTAGGGGTGGTTGTCTTCTGCCTACAAAGGTCACTTTTGGGGAGGTTTTGGCTTTGGAGGCAGTATTTACAAAAGCGCCTCTAATAGTACCGACGATAAAAGTTTTGAATTTTAGGGGCAGTTCTAGAAGAGATCAAAACCGCCCCTAAAAGTGATTTTTGGGGATGGTTCTAACCACCNCAAAAAAAAAGTCAATTTTGGACTTTTGGTGGCGGTTCTAAAACCACCCCCAAAAGTTAGTTTTAGAATTTTGGGGGCGGTTCTAAACCCAACCCCCAAAAAAATTCACTTTTGGACTTTTAGGGGCAGTTCTAAACACCCCCCCCAAAAGCCACTTTTTAAGGGTATTTATAAACCCCCATTGTAAATACCAATGAGGGTGGTTCAAAACCCCCCTTTAAAGTATTTATTACAAAACTTTGGGGGTGGTTTTAAACTCCCTTCGTAGGTACCTACAGAGGCGGTTCAAAACTCCCCTAAAACTCTTTGCAAACCTTTGGGGGTGGTAATAAACCCCCCTCGTGGGTACCTACAGAGGCAGTTAGAAAATCCCCCTAAAAAGATTTACAAACCTTTGGGGGCGGTTATGAACCCCCCTCATATAAACTTACAGGGGGGATTTGAATTCCCCTCCTTGTAACATACAATGGAATTTTAGTGAACCCCCCTCATTGTAACATACAATGGAATTTTTGAACCCCCCTTATAGTGACATGTGAATTCCGTTTAGAACCCCCCTCGTAGCCACAATAAATCATATTAAAATATAGTTTATTTAAAACATCAATATTGCAATATCATTAGGGCACAAAGGAATCGAACCTTCAACCTCCTGCTTGTAAAGCAGACGCTCTACCATTGAGCTAGAACCCTTAAGGAATTGGAGAAAGGGGCAATATTAACACCAAGATTGCATCATTTTTAATTCTAAGAAAAGGTGATTGCCTCCCTCTAATACCAATTGCCACCTAAATCGTGCCTTCCAAACTTAATGGCTCTAGAACCCTTTAATAATTGGGGAAATGGGAAAAATTAACACCAAGATTAACATCATTTGTAACACTCTACAAGGTGACTACCTCCCTCTAATACCAACTACCACCTGAATCGTGCCTACCAATCTTACTACCTCTACACCCGGGCTTACAACTCCTACTTTTTAATTAGCCTACGAGTCTCTTGTCATTCTCTATAGCTAACCCAAGTGTTAAGGATAGGTCTTTTGGGGGCCTATTCTAACTATATTGACTCGATTTTCCTAGGTTGAGGAAAAAAGAAAAAAAAAATCAAATAAGGAAATTACCAGGAGGAAGAACTTAAAAAATATTTCAAAACAGCTCGGTAGGTAACCAAAAGATAATTATGAAATTTCAAACTCATTTACAAAGGTTTGAAGCACACAGGCTCCCACTCAAATATGAGAAATGGTCAACATTATAATAATAGTAATAATAATGTCTTCTACAGTCCTTTCATACCTACCTATCATGTAATCAAACCGATTGGTCACAATAATGCCGCAACATCTTTTGTATGGGGTTTTGGACACTAAAATTGCTTTTATTTGATCACGTCGCCACAAATCAAAGATAATAAAAAAAAGGCAATGTTCCCTGTGTGCTACATTCACCATAAACTTGTCAATGTGGGTGAATAATTTTAGTAAAATTGGATTAAGGAGGATTCATGGACATTTTTAAGTGATAAGGCCCAAAAAATATTACAACTCGGTGCGGTTTAACAAAAGACATGAAACTGTAAATAAATGAAAAATACTCTTCTGCAAATGACATATCCTCGTATCTAAATACTCTTGTGCAAATGAAATCCTCAAGCATTTAAGTTTTATGGTTTCATCTCATTTAATGGAATCTCCTACCTTGCTGTCATAATCCACATTGTTTATTTAAATTTTATAATATAGTCTATGTGTCTTGTCTTTGGTCTATAAAGGTTTTACCCGATTGCTTGTGGACATCAATACATTTTCGCTCATTCTATGACACCATTAAAAATTCATATCGAGCAAAAGTGTTTACACATCACAAAAGTGTTGTGTCATCCTAAAATACATTGCATGCCAGGAGTTACAGAATCTCACCATAGGTAATATGAAAATATCAGAAAATGTAATTTGAACATTTTGATCCTGAATGTGAATAAATAGTTTTCAATGGTTAGCTCTTACTTTATCTCCATTGAGTTTGCAATGGAATTAACAGTGACCATGTTGCTGTGATGGGACTAGGAATGAACACGGTTGGCTCTACATTGGCATGTTAGTCAAATTCTTATGTTGACACTTGTTCAAAATTGATCCTTCTGCTAGTTTATCTTTGTTATTTATTTTGTGCTAAGAAAATTCCCTTACAACAATAAATTATAAACAAAAAAGAAATCGTTGCTAGCAATAAAAACAAACTGAATTAATAGAACTTTTAAAGAAACGAACCAAAATTTTTCCATCAGACAATTGACCTACATGAGACATTCATTGGTAAATTTATAGAGCCATTATGACACGCTTCAGGGATCCTACAAAAGACCACATTAAAATTTTCTTTGCACCTGAAGATAGGACCTTGACAACATATTTTAGTAGAGTCACATATTCCCAAAAAGAAGCTACTTGACTCTCATTCCAAGCTTCTAAGGATACCCTCATACACTTGTTTGAAATTAATCGTTGTGCTGGTGTATCTTTATTTTCTATATTCTACTAAGAAAATTGTCTTACTGATAGAATGAGATGCAATTTTTTCACTATTTTTTAGGACTATTAGCAGGCATAAGGTTGAGATAAAAACTAATTTTCTTAATCATTAATTTTTTTTCCCATGAGTTGGAATTTATTTCATGAATGTCATACATCTTAATAAGATGTTTTTTTCAATAAGGCATTAGTTCAATGGGAAGATTCACAGAGTGTTAATTTGTCCACTAGGGTTCCATTCTTGATGTGGTCTATCCCACCTGAATGGCATGAATTTCAAAGGAATAAGGTTGGACACTTAACAAAATCATTACCCCTCATACCTAGAAATCCAAAGAAATTATGTGACACTCAAAATTTATCAAACACCCTTGACAGTTTAGACCTATTAAAATTCTTCCAACATGCAGAAATATGGATCATATCACTCTGCCTTGGAGGGTGTTTCCATGACTAGTTTGAAAGAGCAATTAGACTTTGATGCTCATTTGGTCTAGGGAATTCACCATTGGAATGAATTTTCCACATGGCATCTTTCATGTAGCATCCAAAGTTGGAGGGAATTTTACCTTGTTCTTAGAGAAGCTATCCATTTTGAGCTGCTCGGCATGGTTTTTCGAGGAGATTGTTAAGCCCTGGATCTAGGGTTTCATGCATCACTCTTGGACCATTTTTTGGTGAGCACTTGCGCTGCAAATCCTTTGGAGGCTAACACGTGAGCCTTGATTTCCATTTGATCCCTCATTTGGTGGAGGTTCCCTCCTCTTGGACAATTAAGTCTCTTAAATCATTGTACTTGTGTCTTTGACTACCTCATTTCATGGATGTTGTTAGAGTGGGTTAGGGTTTGTTGGGATATTTTGTTTTGTTTACTCCTAGATAGGATATATTTAGGGTTTTATTAGTTTGCAATATTATTCTATCATAAAGGAAGTTGAGATTATCTCTATATAACGGAGCCTCTTCCTCATTTGTCCTCATCTTTGGATTTAGGGAGAAATCCATTGGAGTTGATGAAATCTCTTTTGGCTCTTATGGCCTATTGTTGCTAGTGCTCTGTTACCCCCCCATTTGCATTGGGTGTCCACCTTCTACTTCAGAGGAATTCTTCCTTTTTCTTCATAGGAATTGTTACCATTTTTTAGTTAATCAAGGAATGTTTCAGATATTTCTAAGTAATATAAGGCATATTGCAGACCTAAACCATCGAGTACAGGTTGGTTCTGTGAATGAGAACAGTGATGACTCATATGCAATAACAAATCTAAGTCTGACATTTTATGTGCACCTTTCATCATAATATAAGGTGCATCCAAACCTAAAAGGGAAATTTGGGTCAGTTTGAAGGTCAAAAAAGAGAAATTATCAATGTTAAAGAAAATCTGAGCGCTAAGAGGACAAAACGAGCAATTCTAGGAACCCTATATGATTGTCTCTAGTAGCAGCAATCCCGAAAACACCATTTTGTGTATGGAACTTTGTAAGAGGATAAATTAATGGTATGTCCTCCTACAGCAGCACCAAATATGGTATACAGAAAAGGTTTCCACTAAATATCCTTTGACCACTAGAAACAGATCCACCACAACCAGAAATGGATCCTCTAATTGGAAATGGATTTGATTAAATCATTTAAATTCCGGAAAATCCTATCATTTTGGATATGGATCATGGAATACCCAATTCTATTCCATATCGGGAGGGGGATCATATAGGTGTTGGGTGACTTAAAAGTGTCAAGAAATGGGCAGGCTATTATATTTATTTTGGTATTTCTGAAAAGAGTTTCACATGGATGTCAATTTTAAAGAATTACAAGACCTTGATGTCTGAAACCTTAGAATGTTCGCTTTCAATTTAAACTTTTATATTTAGACTTAGGTATTCATTTATTTGATTTATGTCTATTCCTAACAATATAATGAGTGTACTTCCACTCATTGACACACACAATATCAAAATTCCATTTTTCAAACTTCTGAATCTCAGAAAGCCAAACATTGTAGTTTGAAATAAAGAGTCAACACTTGGATGTTGAATACCTCAAAACTCATCGAGTGAATGCTATAAAATGGGAAAGCCAATAACATAGAATTTAGAACCTTAAATGATAAATTCCATGAATTAAGATCAAACCTAACAATTGTAGAAACAAACTGCTTACATGTACAATGGGAATGTCAAGTAAGCGGGGGTCAACTCTACAAAGTACAAAGAAAGGACCTCAACATAAGAAAAGAATTAAACTAGACTAGATAGAATAAAGGTGTTGAAGGAACCAATGATGAAGAAGTTGCATATAAATATAAAAATGTATTTATTTCAAGCATAAACAAAAGTCATTTTTATACAGACATAATCACTCACAATACAAAACTTTGATGTATTTTGTTAACTGCAATGGATACAGATGAATTAATACGTGCTACCCTATCTATATAAGCTAAAATACTTCTTTTATTCAAAACAATATTTCTTGTGTGCTTGCTTAATTGTTTTAGTTCAAACAAAATACAATCGACATATCCACTTGCTTTATGCTTGTCAGATTCCTTAGCTTCACATGCTGGCTCCTCTAAACCTATGTAATATAGTCACATAAAAGACAGCCCATTAGGGAAAAAAAGGAAAACATAAAGAAAGCTTTCCCCATATGCATTGGTTTTGTTTTCCTCTGGAGGAAATTATATTTCCTATGTCTCTTAAATCAGGTGTGCTAAGAGAAGCATCTGACCAATTTGGTCCTAAAAGTAAGCACAAATTATTGTGTTTCATAAGCATTATGTTGTAATGATAACGATATACTTGATCAACAATAGTCCATAGAAAACTCGAGGCACATTCTAGATGCATAAGACAAAATAATAAGTATCAATCAGTTTTTAAGAAAATCATTCTCTTACTTCATCAACACCTGGAACCTTTGGAAAAAAAAATTTGTGTGGTATGAGTGTCCTCTAGATGGGTGCATCCAACGACCAGTAATTCTCTCCTCCAAAATTGAGTCATCGATATCAAAGTTCAGTACTTTAATAATTTTTTCCCCTCTTTTTTCAATCATTTCATCAACCTACACAAACAAAATAATTCCTTAAAATAATACAAAATATATAGAAAATAAAAATAACAAATGACAAATTCTAGAAGAAAGAAATGCAATTATCAAAGGATCACATCAGAAAGAAAAAAAATGAAGTAATTTTTTTTAACTTCCACATTTCTATTAGTAGCATATAGTGTTCACCCATAGATGTCATACCTTCTGATCTAGGAGTACAGTGCAAGAAAAAACATCAAGAATAAAGCCTTTTTGGCATGAAGGTTTTTTAATGGCTTCATCAATAATTCCAGGTTACTAACATAAATCAACATTCTCTAAATAGCCTCAAAGGTACTTTGGAGGAGGTTGAATTCATATGGATCTGTTTTTCTTTGCTTTTGGATCTAGAACTAACCCTTCCCTATGAAAATTTGTTAAATATCAGGGAACTGATGGAATTCTTGGCTATGACTGCAAATATGAAGTTTTGGCATAGAATATTTTTTAAAAATTAAACTCTGCATCGGTGGAAAACATGTGTATTTATACATTACCGGGTAGCCTTGTCGAGGCCTTGTGTTGTCCCATGGTTTTAAATTGTCTAGCTTAATAGATAGTACACTAGAATTAAGTTAACCCCTTGATATTTTGAGCTTTTGGCCCCTTATATGCCAAGATGACCTTGACTAGGTTGATTCCTTTCATTGATTTGATTGAGTTGACCTTGACTGAGATGGAATTCTCAGGATCATCTCTGGCTCCTTTACAATCTTTATGAGGGCACTCCTTGGCCTGTAAACAAAGGCTTTATTGGGTTTGCATGATTTTTGAAAAAGGATAAATAGCGAATAGACAATATACACCCCATAAGAAACCTAAATATTTAAAATGATGCTGGCAAAAGAAGAATGTTAAAGCTCTTGTATTGAAGAAGCATAATAAAAATATAGGTTGCATTCAACTTCACCAACTATTTAAGAATTAGGTGCTAGTTATAATAATCATCATCAATGGCCTGCCACGTGTAGTCTTAATTTTCCAAATTTTACGAAGTCCAGTACAAATGATTCATGATGTTATGAATGATCTGTGATGTTAGATGCATTGAGTCAATTTTGACATCACATAGGACAGTTGTATTAGATGTTCAATGTTTCGATTTCATCTCACTTTAGTTATCAAACAAGATTCGATTTATTTTGTATTGTTCCCAACCTTTTGGATCACTAAAAAAATTAGCAAAATTATTATTTTATTATATTAGTAGGAACAAGTATTTTGCATATACAAAGTCACAAAGAGATTTTTCCAGCTGAGCAATAATATGAGATTTTTTGATATTAGTTTGGAAATTATCTACGAGAGGAGAATAATGTACACATGTCCAGGGCTTGTTTTTGGGATACATAAGCAACTGGTGAAGAATTACAAGGGCATACTCTTTAAGTCCATGGGTTTGACAACACAGTTATATCATCTTAGTAGGAGTTCAAACTACAGTCCCAAGAGAGAGATTCTGGCATATGTATCCTCATGTTGCATATGATGCATATCAGGTGATGTTTTGTATACATCTCACAATGCATACTATATACTAAATAGGAAATTTCTTACAGGGTTGTTTATCTAATTATTAGCAACTTTAGTCTGTAAACAAAACCCTATAAGGGCAAAGCATGCAAAAGTTATACGTTATAACTTCCAATTGTTATCGATAGGAGTTGGCAAATGAAGATAATCCAAAAACTAAATATCAATTAGACTTTGGTAAGAACCTAAGGGAAATGAAGATGTCTCGCACACCCATTACAGAGATCAACCAAGGAATTTCATTCTGATAATTCATAATATACTCACAAGCTAACATTTTCTAATTGTTTATAAATCCTGGACTTTAAAGAAAAATGTAATTTGGAGAGCATCAAACGTGATTAAACATGCAATTGCATTATGCAAATTTATTCAAAAGTACTTCCAAAGTTCATAGAAAACAGAAGGGTTAGCTAAACAAAAACAGACCATGTACACACACAAAGACTAATCAAACTATATGAAACTGCACAAAAAGGTGGTAAATTCTACTACCTATGTTGTTGTATAGAAGTTTCAATGTTCATGAGAATAATAACCACTTGTAGGATATGTTGTCACAGATATTGTCATTTACTGTGTTTCATGTTCATGTTGGGAAACCCTTGAAATAACTTTGAGAAATATTTTGGCTGCAGTTAGCGTAATTCAACAAGAACCAAAACGTATTTGTCTGAAAAGAAAAATATTTCAATAAATATAATATTTGTCATCCACCCATTTTGAGCAAAACATTGTTTTCTTATAAATCAAGACTGATAATATTAGTCGATAAAACCCTTGGACAGTCATCAGAAATTGCAATGAATGCAATACATGCGTTCCAACCATTTTCTAAACAACAATCTGCAATACATGTTTTGTGACCATTCTCTAAACAACAATCTACCAAGTGAAAATACCCTATCAAGCAGCTATCAAGAACCAGAATAAGAGCAGTAGACATTATTCAAACACTTTCTGAAAGCATGCTTTTTAATATGAATATTTTTTGGGGGGGTTGGTCAAGATCTTCTTGAATGGAGAGAGCACGATGCCTTGAAATAATATGTTTTTAATATATGTTTTCCTTGAGGAGTTGTGAAGCCCTAATGGTACTGATGCATAATTGTGTGTAAACTTTAAGTGGGTAAATTCATATTGGCAACATTGTTGGTTTACATCTAGATATGTCTGGAAATTTCTAGTCTTCAAGATAGATGCAGATTCAGTTATTACCTGGCTGGTTAGAAATTTCATAATTTTTGAACTAGAATTTAGTTTTTGTTGATTTTATTGTTTGGTGAAACATAAATTCGGATTTTTTTTAATTAGTTCAGCTTGCTATCTTTGAATTGCAGAACTTATTTTAATGACCATATGAAACAACACCACATTCTATGTATGCTTGTTAGATAATGATCATGGATACAACATGGCCAAGGATTTATTATGCATGGACAAGTATATTTTAACTTTATACAATGTTGTTTGTTTTGAAAATATATGTGTGTGTGTGTGGGTGGGTGGGTGGGTGTGTGGGTGTGTGTGTATTCTCATCATTTTATGCATTGTGTAGACACCTTTGCATTTTTATGGAAAACAATACACAGACAATTATGAGGCTGATGGCAAACAGTTTGGCATCTTAATGATTGCTTGGGCAGCCTAGCATGTCATGATGTCCAACCTATCAAAGATTGCAAACTGTCATATCAGTTTATGAGGGTGTTATCTTCATTGTGACAAAAGCTTGCCATATTTTCTAGGAGCATCTCTTTTAGGCCAAAAATGAAAATTCCTTTTAGAAATCATGCCACTTATGTTTATTGGAAAATGTTGTTGGGATTTGTCTGGAATCAAACAATATAAGTGTTGTATAAAAGTCAAGATGGTGTGGTCTTGGAACAGAGCATATATGTTACTAGTATGTCCCCAGGGTTTTTTTTGCAGGCTCTTCCCTATTTTCTTTTGTAATTTACTAAGTGATGTAGCTATCAAGGATCTTACTCCATTGGCTGCGCTCATGGGATCAATCCACAAATAATAAAATGATATTTTTTGGGTTTTGGTGGGGGATTTACCCCTGCCTGTGTGTGTGTGTGATGTGGCTTCTTGTTTGACAGTGTGATTGTGTGATGTTTTTTCTACAGATGACACTAATGGGGGAGATAACTCTTTTTATGTTGTTCATGTCATCAAATTAACTTGTTATTGCCATGATTTTTGTTACCAACTTGGTTGAAACAATATACATCAAGCAATCAAGAATACATGGTTAGCCCCATTATCACTTGATCACACCTGTGGGGTTTTGAACTAGGTTATTGTCATGTCAAACCTCCAACATACCACTAGACCACAGTGGAGAGATGATATAAAAAAAGACAGCCAATATCAAAAAACTTTTCAATATGAAGAAATAAGAGAAAAATAAATAATCAAATAGTTATAACAAGATTGAACAAGAAGAATGCACGTTTTAAGGTCGTTATCAGAAAACATAATTCAGAGTGACCTCTAGAAAATATTTTACAACTACAGAATCCTTTTTCTTATGGCTAGTCATGTGCAAAAAATGACTAGAGAGCTATGGAATCTTTGTGTAGAAAAGAAAATGCAAGCTCTGCCAAAAATTGTGCATAAAAGAAAATGCAGTGAGAGCTGACACAAAAAAAAAAAAAATGTTCCCTTTTTGCTACCACAATGGCAAACATAACTGGGCTAATGTTGTTTGTTTAGATCCCCTTGGTGCAATGTAAACTCCCCCTATTTAACATATCTGTAGTATCCTCCTCTCGATGCTAGAGTATATTGGTGAAAGACTAAAATACACGTCATTCACTCAAATGGGGATTGGTTACTAAGAATAAACCTGTCATTTTATCTGTCTCTAGCTTCGAATGCAGAATATGGAGTGAGGCTGATGAGGGAAGGTAGCTGGGTTGAAGGTCAGTTCGAAGATATAATATCTCAGGAAGAGGGAAATCTGGGTGGGCAGGCCGACTTCAAAAGGCCTATCGGTCAACACTGGAGCATCCTATGCGGAGGAACTGCCACAAGGAAAATATGCTCCAGTAAATATACTTTAATTTTCGTTTAAGACCTGATCTGTTACATAGCTATTGAAATCAAGGATCGGCAGAGACGAAACAGAAGACAAGAAAAAAACTGTGCATGTTTAGCTAAAATACAGAGTTGTTGAGGCCGTAGTGAAAAATGTATAGAAAATAACAAATGAAGGACTCATGTCGTTTACCTTGAGGATATCAACTGCTTTGAGTTTTAACGAAAAAGTAAGGCGAAATCGGCTCCTGATTATCCTTTATGCAGGAGAAAGGTAAGGATCCACGACTATATGCTGACATTTTTTGCTGGAATAAGTCTCTAGAGCACAGAGATAACTGCCATGATGAACTAATAGAGGTCCACATTGATGTTGAATGACTATAAAAGCTTAACGCTACAGAAATCCAAAGGTCCTACCTGGAATAAACGGACGAAATACTCTCAGAAGGCTCCAACTACAACCAATGCTGGAAGACCCGTACCAGCGAGAAGAACCTGATTTTCCAGTGCGGCAAGGACATATAGATCGATTTATAACCGATAGAGATAGGGACTCAGAAAGGGATCTATCGATAACTAATAGAAAAGTAAGTGTGTTTTTGGCTTGTAGTTAAGTGTTAACCACGTATCAGTGATGCAGGGGACAAATTGATCACTCACTGAGAAGTGAAAACCTATTACTATTGAATTCTAAAGACGGATGCAACAAAATAAGTACAAGACATGAATAGTCCAATGAATAAAATGAATCCATGGTCGTTGTTTCTACTCTGCATACCCTCGGCCTCCCTTGGTGTTTGCTTCCCTCCCCCTTCTCAAAACAACGATTTCCTTCAAGATTTATGTTGACCACAACTCCCTTCCACCAAACCACTGTAAAATCTCCCGACCAGCGCGATGGAGACTCTACATACCAACATGATGGAGTTCATTTCATCTCTGTAGGAAATAATTTTGTGTCTAGTGATGCCAGCTTTAAACGATTGGTTGCAGGATAAAAATATGGTAGAGTAATGTAGGTTGGGCACATACTTTCACATTCAGATATTTGGACTAAGTCCTTATCCATTAGGCACCTTTACCGCATATTGCAGAAACATAAAGATGATAAAATGATAGATTCAGAGGATTAAAAGAAAGAAAAATAATATTCAAAATAACAATGAGAATGGTGGTCACTGTTATTCAAAGATTGATAGAAATATAATAGAAACCTGATAGGTATGAAAGTATTTATGCATGTTGTTACTATTATATAACAATGTGTTGAGCATTTTGCTGATGAATCCTTCCTGCAGTTTATAACTCATTCACAAGGCTAATGACTGAACTCGCTAGGTGCTTTGCTCGTTGTTATCCTTGCCACTAGATTGTTCTACTTGGCTACACAAGCTAAGGCTTTTGAGGAATTCCCTAAAACTGGAGCAATAACCGATTTCTAGTTGGATTCTTGTGTTAGCTCCTCGGCTTTTGAAGCTCCTATGCTTTTGAGTTCCTGTTGGTCACGTTGGTTGAGTTCTTGCCCCACCTGACTCTTCCATCCCCCTTCTCAAAACGATGATTCCCTTAAAGCATTATGTCGACCAAAGCTCCCTTCCACCAAACCACTGTAAAATATCCAGATCAGACCAGCGCAACGGAGAGTCTACAAACCAACATGACAGAGCTCATTTCATCTCTGTGAGAAAAATGGGTAGAGGCCAGAAAAATTGAAGGGTTGGCCTTTCAACTAGTTTTTTGTTTTCTGTTTTGTTTAGTTTTTTTAATGCTAAACAATAACTATTCAACTATCAAGTTTTATTAAAAATTATTTTTCAAACAGTAATGTTTTATTAGAGAATTTAATTTTCAATTAAAATAATATATTTTTATTAAGTAATTTAATTTTTAAATAAAAATAACAAGTGTCAACATTATGCATATAAAGTACATTAAGTAATAAATTTATGAAAGAAACAAAACATGGAACCTAGAATCATTTCTGAAATTAATGTGAGGCCACATGTAATGCAACATACAAAATCTTGTAAGGTTAACATGTTGGGTCAATGGTGCAATTGAAATTGTGACATTCTAGTTTTCAATTAAAAGATGTGTTTTTATTGAGGAGATTAATTTTTTATTAAAAGATAACAATAGACTCATTTACTCATGTTTTCCATTGATTATGCACTCTGAAAATCAAGGGTGGAACAAAACAAACTACTAATAGTGGAACACACTACTCAATAGTAAATGTGTTGGCATTATCCATTTGGCGTACATTAAGTGATAAACATAGGAAACAACAAAAGGTGGAACATAGAATCCTTTCCAGTCGGGCCACATGTAATGCAACATACTAAAATTTCTAAGGTTAACATGTTTCATCAATGGTGTAATTGAAATTGTGACATTTTGTTCCAAAGGACTTGAGTTAAAAGGCCAGAGAAATATAATATGACATTTGTACAAACGATTCATTTAAAAAAACATTGCGATCAGCCTTGTACTATGATGTTCTCTTCTTCCTTTGTCAAAAAAATAATAATAAGGATGGTTTTCAAAGGTATGGATTGTTTTGGATTCCTCGACTATTATTGTACCTGAACTTGCACATACCAAGCTGCATTGAAAAAGAATGTACAAAACCATTGAAGATGATCAACGATGACCTAGGTAGGGAGGGAGGAAAGAATGTTTACTTATTATATGTGGATAGAAGGGTCAAGGTAAAACTCAATAGGGTGATCTAGAATTATATATAGACTTAGGTTGAATCCAAATTTATCCTTCAATGAGGGATGGAATTTCCAATTAATATGGTACCTATATCTAGAATTAAAAAATAAATCTCAATCAAATCCTTTAGAATCCTCAATACCTTGGGAGAAAAGGACAAGGAGGAAATAAACCATCAAAATGAAGGGGATGACCACCATCAATAAGTAGTAGAGTAACATTTAGGAAGAGGTATTCTTAAAGTTCAAAAGTGTACCTTTGAAGGAGACAACTTTCTCAAGTCATGATCCAAAATCTAGACTATATGGACAATTGATGGGTCCAAAATATAGACAATCAGAATATCCCTTTTCACAAACATAAAATGGAATTAGCATTGCCATTAACTATGGGACAACCCCCTTAATGTTAAACATGTGCAAGCAGAGGAGAATGGAAATAGGAACTATGATGGTCGAGTAGTAGTTTACAGGAAAGGGAAGGTGGCGCCACTAAGAAACCCAAACCAAGGTCCCTTGCTTCATTAAACTCACTCATGAGGTGAATAACCATGAGACGATGGAGAATGAAGGATATAAATCTCAAGGAATAATTAAAGAAGAAAATCAAGATCATAATGAAACTAAAGAGAAATTAATAATGAAGGATACAATACACACTAACCAAACAATAAATCAAAATCATATCCAAGGGGGGGAGGAGGAAGAAAAAATAACTAGCAGACCAAATAAGAGGCTATATACATTAAACTAAATGAATTTAAGATAGAAACCACACCAAAGAAATGGAATCAACAAAGGATAAGGAATGAGATTGTGGCAATGGTAAAATAGTAATATTGCAAATGACCTTGATACTAAAAAATGAAAAGAGAGCATAAAGAAGACATATATGTTGATGCATTTGTAGCTTCGGAATGTATTCACTTGTATATTTCTTATTGTTTCATTGTACCCAGACAGAGATGTTTGTTCCTCCAATCAGGAGAGTCATTAATATAATAAATTCATGTAAAGTCATTGAGGTTAATCCTCCATTGTAAGTCAGGGAAATAGACCCCACAGTTGATTCATATTAGGGTTATTAGACTATCCTAGTGAAGTCATCCTTGTAGAGTAATTGTCAAGTGGAAACAAGTATAAATAGAGAGTGAGACTCTCTATTTGATACATACACTCACTCAATAGTAGCGCATGAGTGAGAGAGGAGTAGCTCACACAAGTGAGAGAGAGAACAAATGTCGGAGATCATCTTTGTATCTTTGGGTCTTACTTTTGCTATCGGTCCTCATTCTATCTCTAAGGAAGTTGAGGGGTTTTCTCCTTTATGGTTTCCCCAAGGAAAATTCTTTGTGTCTCTTGTCTATTGTGATTATTAGTGTGCATGTTATTCTCTCAAATAAGATCCTAGATCATATTGATCAAATGATAAAAATCTAACATGGTATTAGAGCCTCTATGAAAGAAGGAATTATGCAACTGCAGGAAATAGGGCTTCCTAGTTGAAGGTCTTCTCTCCACAGATCATCAAGCAAGTAGGGATATGCTAAAATAATTCACTAGGGTGCATCTATTGGTGGTATCAATTTGTGAATCGGAGAAGCTTCACTTTACAGCCGAAATACAACTGTAATGGAAGCTAATGGAAATTAGGGTTTCATGCCTGAAAACCCTAGAAGACTGAATTTAGCAATCCTAGAACTTTATCTATAATGCGAGATTGGAGTAGGATCAGAAGCAGAAATTTTTACAGGATGAATAAAAATTTGTGTTGCACACTGTGTAAAATTTCAGCCTCCGATTCACTATACTTCAGGAGATATGGTTCCTCCAAATCAGGGTTCCAGCCTCCTCTAGAATACAGTCATAAACAGGTGACCTAGGGATATTTGATATATCTCATGCTAGGAAGGTCCAAACTAAATTTCACAAGATGTTGAAGGTAGGGACCGGACTGTAGTCTCTGTGGTAATTTTTTCAGACCCAGAATGTGAAACGGTACACGTGGAATTCCGTACACATTGGAAGAAATTTGGGGTCTAAAATGGGCCTTATAAGAAAATGCGCCAACAATAAAAAAAATTAGTTGGAATTCAAGAACCAATGGAATTTCAATAAAATGAGTCAACCATAATGATTGAATTGACATATTTGTCATAAAATAAAACTACTTTTTTTGTTCGTATTTTCGACATATCTCCTTGTGTTTTTACTCAAATTTCGAGCGGGAGATCTCATTAGATGCGAAATTTAATTCCGCATCCAACGAGTACCCACACTGCATACTTTTGACAGAACCCGCTACCCCAAAAATAAGAAATACCTGAAAATGTGATGATGACATCCTCATCATGTTTTGAGTACTCGTTGGATGCGGAATTAAATTCTGCATCCAACGAGCTCTCATGCTCATTATTTGAGTAAAAACATAGGAATATATGTCGAAAATATGAACAAAAAAGTAGTTCTTTTCATTCTTAATCCAAAATTAATAACTATTTTTTTATTATTTTATTATTTTTCTTTGGAGGCCCATTTTAGACCCCAAATTTCCTCTAATGAGTATTCTATCCTGAACAATCCCAAAAAATAGTCACCTTGGGAAAATCCAAATAAGTCCCACTTGGAGAAACCATTTCTGCCCTAACCTGTGGAGTTGGAAAGAAGACTTATCAGACTATCACAATGAGAAGTTTCAGACCTTAAGGATTCAAAACTTTGGATATACAGAAGAATCGAAATCATTCATTTCTACATAAGAAATTGGAAAATAGTATGGCTTCATGTTCTGGGAGATTTCCTCCATTGTTTTCAGAAATGGAGTACCTTGGAAACCTCGCCTTGAAGAGGCCCATATTTATATCCAATCACAAGTTTGAAATTCCAAGTTTTTAAAATTAGGGTTTCTCTAACAAACCCTAGATCAGCAAGATCCAGAACTAGGACAAACCCTTCAAATCGTAAAGAATTTCTAAGAGCCATAGGGAGATGAGGCTAAGACTAGAGACAAGAGAATCATTGCAGATTCTATTAGAGATCATCTCATCCCTCATGTGTCATCCTTGAAGACACCAAAAGTAACTGTTTGTTTCTATGACGAAGCAATCGAATAAGAATAAGATATTGTTATAACCACCTTGAATGGCCTCCCAGGATCATGGGATTCATTCATTCGAGGAATGTGTCCCAGAAGGAAGTAATTACCTTCAGCAAAATCTAGGAAGAGTGCACACAAAAAGAATATCGACTCATAATGAGAGAAGAGAATATCGACTCATGATTCAAAGAAGATCCCTCAAGCGATGAGGAATATGAAGGAATTAATTCTTGACGAACCTCTTATCCATCTTAGCATTTGGATAAGAAATGATGATGTTATGAATGAAGAAGATGATGAAGCTGAAGGCTCAAGAAGGAGTCTACCCACGAAACAAATAAAGATAAGTATTTGAATTGTCTTTTCCTATATATCTAGTTGTTTATATGACATTGTTTAGTTGTGAAATGTATTATGCATGATAGAATGTCTGCATTAATGAACAATATACTACTAATATGCATGTTATGGGTAAGTATCCTATAGTGCTATACAACACTCCATTTCTACTTATCTAGGATGAAACCTCTTTGCTGCATATTGGGATTAGTGCACAATATCAATAATGTGATGGTAGAAATGGAAGGCATTTGGAAAGTTTTTTTGTATACGAGATATGGATGAATGTTGTATTGGCTAAAATAGTTGTTGGAGACATTTACCACCTTACACACTCATTTTGGTCAATTTGTCCTGGTTAAACCACTATCCTAAGTATTATTGACTTAATTGACATCAGAGGAGCCCTAGATGACATCATCTAGATCACACCCACACCTACCTTCAGTCAAGGAGGCTAACTTAGCCTTCTCCTACATTCGGGGAGGCTAACTAGAGCACTCAGGGGGTGATCCAAGTGTCATTAATGCCCCATATTGCTAACTGATGGTTACAATCAGTTAAACAGAGCAGTGAAGGTTCCCTCCATCATTAAATTGATTATTTATTGATTATTTAATGAACTGGAGTCAACAGAGGCACCTCCAACCACTTCTGATGTTCAGTTACACTTCAGTTAACCTCATCGAGGTTCATTGGAGTCATCAAAGTGTTGCCACTTGTTGGTTGGCTTGTTGTAACATGTGTCTAACCTACTTTCAGTTAGACTAGTCATTTATTACACTCTGGCTTCGGTTAGGGCTCAGTTGAGTCAATTAGGGTTTTGATCAGTCATTAACTAGAGTGTTTACTGTGGCTTACATTCAGTTAAGCTAGAATCACTCATTCAATTTGAATTATCTCCCTGGGAATTTGAATTTCTTTTCCATTCATGCTTGCAGCATGATCTTGGATTGTGTTACTCATTCTTTGTGTGAATATACAGAGCGGCTACTCATTTTGTAGCACAATTACACCATTTTCATGACTTATTGTTATTAATCTTTGATGAGACTTGTGTTTAGTCCCTAGATTACTGTGACAAATTAATATGGTATCAGATCTCACGGTGGGATGAAGCTCAGATATCTCAAAAACAATGTTTTTGACAGATCTTGCATGAAAATTGAGCAATAGCTCAAAAATCCAGCACCACACCAGAAGCCAAGGCTTACCACTTAATAACCCAAGTAAAGAACTTGTTGATCAAGATTGCTTGATTGACTATGCTGGGTGTGATGAAAGCCTAAAATGTGTAGGTTGTCTGACCTTACATTGCCCTTGTGATTTTCGGGTTTACAGGTGAAAGCATTTGCTCTAGCAGATTCAAATGGCTTCTTCTGTAAATATTTCGACTCCATTCAATTTACACTCATGGAAAGGAGGCACAGAGATCCATCTATGCTCCAGAGGACTCTATAGGGTCACCATGGACACTGAAGAAGAGCCTAGTTCTGTAATAGAAAAATATAGATTCTTGAACAAGAAGGATGAAGCATTCGGATTCTTGTGCCTCTCTGTTTCCCGGGATCTTCTTTTCCATCTTTTGGGATTGAAGACTCCAAAGGAAATTTGGGACAAATTGGAAGCCCTGTATGGAAAGTAGGATGATTTGAGAGTTTACTAGCTCGAAAATGAATTGATGTCTCTCCATCCCTCCAATTTTGAGACCTTGAATGACTTTTTCACAAAGTTCAAGCATATTGTCTTACTGTCGAAGCAATGCAAAGTGGAGAAAGAGGATGATCAGCTCATCCTTGCCATACTCTCCAAACTTGGATCTGATTATTCAGTTTTTGTCTCTACATTCCGTGCGGGCAAGCTCACAATCCCTGGATGGAAGATACCTACACTCAATGCCTTCATTGAGTCCCTCACAAGTGAACATGATAATCTTGTCTATATGGGGATCATCATATCGTCCCATGATCAAGCCCTCCATGTCTCAGGGCCCAAAGATCTGAAGGGTGAAGGAAAGTAGCAGAAGAACCCAAAAACTAAATTCAAATATCCTAAACCTAAAGTTGAAAACCAGCAGCATGATGAGTCTTCCAGCTCAAAGAAGAACAAAGGGAAAGGGCATCATGGAAAGGAAAAAGTCAAGTGTTCATACTGCAGGAAGGGCTTCCACCCTAAACATGCCTGCATGAAGAAGAATATTGATGAATATACCTCTCTCCTTGAGAGAAATCACATCAATCTTCTGGAAATCTTTCAGAGGAGAGATCAACGAGATCGGGAACCACAACATGAAAAAGGTCTTGCCCTCATGGCAAGGACTTCGAAGTCCAAAGCACTCTTGATTGATTTTGGAGCTTTGAACCACATGATGGCTGAAAGAGACTCCTTTTCATACTTGGAGACTAGAAAATCCATCCCCATCCACATGGGAGATGACTCCACCATCATTTCAGAAGGACAACGTACGGTTGATCTTGAGAATGGTTATTTTTCAATTGTTTTGTATGTACTGTCTCTGGCATCAAATCTCCTTAGTGTCTATCAGATGACACATAAAGGAGTGCCTAAGACAGTATCTTTAAGCCCTAATTATGTTGAGATAACAGAACTTGCATCTGGGAAACTCATTGCTAAAGGCCTTGCAAACCATCATGCAAAAGCCTATGAGTTCTCCCACTTTGTGGTGGATGCAAAGCCCATCGCACTGCTAACTCATGGAAATGAAGTTAGTAGGCTGTGGCATGAAAGTTTTGGACATCTAAATTTCAAATATTTTCAACAATTATAGAAAAACTCCATGGTTGAAGGCCTCTCGGTCATCAAGGCAACCACTGAAAATTGCAAGGGTTGTGTGGTTGGAAAACACCCTAAGCACAAGTTTGATCGAGGGAAGGAAAACCGAGCTACATGCATATTGAGGCTGATACATTCTGATATCAGCAGTCCAATTCTTGTCACATCCATGAATGGATCAAGGTATCTTCTAACTTTTATTGAAGATTTTTCAAGGTACACATGGGTCTCCTTTCTTAAAAAGAAGTCTGAAGTATGTGAAAAATTCCCTGAACTGAAGGCCTTGATCGAGAATTCCTCTGGGCTTAAGATCAAGATCTTGAGATCTGATAATGGTGGGGAGTATTTCAGTAATGAGTTACTACAAATATTCTCCCAAAGTGGTATTCAGGTCCAACATTCAATTCCCTACACTCCCCAGCAGAACGGTGTATTGGAAAGGAAGAATCGGTCTCTCAAGGAGATGACCACTTGTATGTTGGAATCAAAGAAGCTGGCTACAAATTTGTGGGATGAAGCCATGCATGATATAGCATACATTCAAAATAGATTTCCACACTCATCTGTGAAATGGAAGACCCCTTTCGAAGAATACTTTAAACACAAGCCGAATGTGTCGAACTTGCGGGTGTTTGGGTCCACTGCATGGGCCCGAATTCCACTTGATAAAAGGAGGGATTTTCAACCGCAAAACATAGAATGTCTGTTTATTGGGTATCCTGATCAATCAAAAGATTTCAATATTATGGATATAAAAACAAAATAGATCATCATCGAAATAAGTGTCAAGTTCGATGAGCCTCTTCAGGAGGTGGAACTAGTGAAGAAGAAAACTATTGAATTTCCTTCCTATTCTACTGAATATTTGGATGATGAAATTGGGGGTGATGACCCTATTTTGGATCCTTTGATTTCTGATATCAGTGTGCAGAAAATATTAGATGCTTAATCAGAACCCGAACTACAAAATCATCTTCCCACATGGGCCCGACAAACACTCTCCTCCGCAGGAGATAACATTGGAAATCCGAATGATCCAAGGAGAACCCGGTCTGATTTCCAAAGAGCAGGTATTGCACTCTCTTGTTCTGATAATTTGCTATCTGAAACTTGTTATTTGATGATTAGTTCAGAACCAAAATCCTACTACCATGCTCGGAAGGATCCGAGATGGCAAGTTGCCATGGATGAAGAGATGAATTCTCTTCAGAAAAACACTACTTGGGAGCTAGTTTCTCTTCCTCTTGGAAGGAAATTAGTTCAATGCAAGTGAGTGTTTCAGACCAAGGTTGCTAATGATGGTAGAACCTAAAAATATAAGGCAATTCTGGTGGAAAAAAATTTCTCTCAGGTCCAAGGTGTGGACTACCATGAGACCTTTGCACCGGTTGCAAAAATGGACTCCATCCACCTAGTTTTGGCAATTCGGCATCTAAGCACTGGGAAGTGCATCATATGGATGTTAATTCAGCCTTTCTGCATGGAGATATTCATGAGGAGATATACATGAAGCATCCTAAGGGATACATCTCTGATCTATCTTTGGTTTGCAAGCTAAAGAAGTCACTATACGGGTTAAAACATGCCCCAAGAGAGTGGTATTCCAAGATGGATTCCTTCCTTCGCTCGCAAAACTTCCAAAGGTGTAGATCATATCCAAATGTCTATTTACAGCAGAATGATGGTCATTTGATTATTATTTTTTTATATGTTTATGACTTACTAATCACAAGTAGCACATTTGCTTCCATTTCAACCATCAAAACTGCTCTCCACAATGCCTTTGAAATGAGTGATTTGGGGCTCCTAAAACAATTTTTGGGGCTCGAAATTGAGAAAAATTATGATGGGATAATGGTCACTCAGTAAAAATACATATCAGACCTATTATTCAAGTTTAACATGGCTGAATGTAGGCCTTAACCATTCCCTTTCCTTTCAGGGATCATCCTTGAAGAAGGAAAAAGCACACCTCCCATGGACTGCACTATCTATCGACAGTTGATTGGTAGCTTGTTGTACTTGACACATTCTCAGCCTGATATCTATTATCCCATGAATGTTGTATCAAGATACATGCAGAAGCATCATGATCTTCATTGGAAGACAGCCAAGAGGATTCTCCAGTATATTCATGGAACCAGGACCTACGGCAGTCACTATGCTGCAGACTCTGAGCTAGAGCTTGTTGGATACACAGATTTTGATTGGGTGGGTGATTCTATTGATTAGAAGTCTAATTCCAGATATGTATTCATGTTTGGTGGTGGCCCCATTTGCTAGTATAGAAAAAAGCAGGATACCATAGCATTATCTTCAGTAGAGGCCGATTATCGAGGAGCGGTGAATGCTTGCATCCAAGTAGTTTGGTTGCAAGGCATTCTTTCAGAGTCTAATATTGGTAGTACTTTGTCCACTATCCTATTTTGTGACAATAAAAGTGGTAATAATATTTCCACAGATCCAGTTACCAGGTAGAGGACCAAGCATGTAGAGATCTACATGCACTATATCAGGGAGCTAGTGCATGATAGGACCATCATTCTGCAATACTGCCCGACTGATGAGCAGATTGCAGACATCTTCACCAAGAGATTTTGAGAAAAGAATTTCGCTTACCTCTGTTCACTATTGGGGGTGATTTCATAAGGGTGATTCAGACTACTTTCAATGTTCAGCTTGAGGGGGGGGTTTTCGCACAGGGTTTTCCCTCTTTTCCTCACTTAGTTTTTTATTAGCATTGTTTCAGTTTCAGCATTGTACAGGGTGACCTATGGCCTTAGTTTTTAGGGCTCTAGCATTTTTTATGCATTTTATGTTTTCTAACTCCTTCTGAGTATAGCTTAAGGGGGGGTGTTGGAGACATTTACCACCTTACACACTCATTTTTGTCAATTTGGCCTAGTTAAACAACTATCCTAAGTATTATTGACTTAATTGACATCAGAGGAGCACTATATGACATCATCTAGATCACACCCATGCCTACCTTCAGTCAAGGAGGCTAACTTAGCCTTCTCCTACATTCAGGGAGGCTAACTGGAGCACTACGGGGGTGATCTGAGTGTCATTAATGACCCATATTGCTAACTAATGGTTACAATCAGTTAAACAGAGCAGTGAAGGTGCCCTCCATCATTAAATTGATTATTTATTGATTATTTAATGAACTGGAGTCAATAGAGGAGCCTCCAACCACTTCTGATGTTCAATTACACTTTAGTTAACCTCATCGGGGTTCATTGGAGTCATTGAAGCGCTACCACTTGTTGGTTGGCTTGCTGTGAAATGTGTCTGACCTACTTTCAGTTATACTCAGTCATTTATTGCACTCCAACTTCTGTTAGGGCTCAGTTGAGTCAATTAGGGTTTTGATTAGTGGTTAACTGGAGTGTTTACTGTGGCTTACATTTAGTTAAGCTAGACTCACTCACTCAATTCGAATGACCTCCTTGGGAATTCAAATTTCTTTGTCATTCATGCTTGCAGCATGATCTTGTATTGTATTACTCATTCTTTGTGTGAATATATAGAGTGACTACTCATTTTGTAGCACAATTACACCATATTCATGACTTATTGTTATTAATCTTAAATGAGAGTTGTGTTTAGTCCCTAGATTACTGTGATAGATTAATAATAGTTGCATGATTATATCTTTATGCATAATAATTTTCCATTATGAATATTCCTTATGAAATGTTTCTAACCATACAACTAGTGCATTTGACTTGTAGGAAAGATCGTGTACAATCACCTACAAGAAAATAAGGATGAGTGATGTTTCGAAGAACACGTGACGATAGTTCAAGATTCACTCCAATAAGCATACATGAAGATGAGCCTGAAGCCTCCATAGAGAAAGAAAAATATTCAAAAGAATATAAAGAGAAGAGTAGATCGATCTCAAGAGGTAAACACCACCTTGGGGCACAAGAAATAATCCAAAATGAAGAATAGTATGACAATACTTCAAGAGGCCTTAAACATAGTCTAGTTATGTGATACTGATGAGTGAAACCATTGATGCAGAGCCTTTTATCTATGAAGAAGTAGAGAAGAATAAAGGGAAGGAGACTATGATCAAAGAGTACCAATTCAAGGAGAATGATGTCTAAGGGAATTCTATAGTTTATTTCATATGGGTCTACAAGATCCAGCATGCAGTAGATGGCAACAT
Source organism: Pseudotsuga menziesii (assembly GCA_001517045.1). Lineage (NCBI taxonomy): Eukaryota > Viridiplantae > Streptophyta > Pinopsida > Pinales > Pinaceae > Pseudotsuga > Pseudotsuga menziesii. The sequence goes on along the minus strand of LPNX010205154.1, from coordinate 39,118 downwards.
CATCGGATAAGAGGCAAGATTCGTATCACTAGGCTTCTCATAGAAAGAAGACATAGACTATGAAGACACATTGGCACCAGTGACGAGTCAAGTATACATAGAGCAACCACTGGGATTTGAGACACATGATAGGAAGACTCATGTGTACAAATTAAATAAGGCCTTGTACGAGCACAGAAGTCACCCATGGGATAGAACATAGAGTTACATAAGGAGATTGAATATCACCTAGAGTGATGAAGATCTTAACCTTTGCTACAATATTGAAGATAAAATCCTATAGAAGATGACAATCTCATAGATGGGTGCGAGAAGAAATTTTCAAACAAAGTTCAAGATAGAGGATCTTAGTATATAGTGACACTAGATGGATACATAGAATATTAGTAGCAGAGGAAGCTATTTGTCACTCCATTACAGAATGTTTCAATACATAGAGTACTAAAGGCAGAGGGAGAATGATGCTCCGCTTCAGAGGGAGTGACTGCAGAATATCCTAAGGTTCGACATGGTACGACAAGATGGATAGCTTACTGATGGATCAAGGCTTTACTGAGATTAAGTAGATTCCAACCTTAACTTCAAGGTTGAAGGAAAAAGACCAGTGTGTTGCAACTACAACAATTTTCCCCAAAAAAATTATTTCTAGGGCCCCCCTTAGCTTTTTAGTTTTTTAGAAGGCTTAGAAAGTCTAACTTCTTTGAAAAATTTTGACCATGACATGAAATTTTGAAAAAATTGAAAGTTTGTGTATCACATGCACAGTTGACAGTTCTTCTGATGTTCCCATCAGAAGTGTTCTGAAGTATTTCTATGATGTATCAGATATCATTTCATCTATTACATCAGAATATTTTTACCATTGTATCATAAGCTTATTCTGGAAGGGTTCCGAAGTCCTGGGTCTCCAATTGTCTATAGTTTTCCAATATTCGTTGTATCTTTTTAAACTAGTTTTTCGTCGTATCAGTTGTTTCTTTTGGAATGATCCGAAAGCTTAGTTGTTTTTTGGGCTTACGTTGTGGAGGCAGAGTTGGATGTTGATCCAATACCTTCCCATAGTCATTTCTGATACCGATGCATGTTAGTTGGTGGGTATGTCGATAGTGGTTTTATACGCTTCGACATCGTCTTCCTGATCTCCCGGTTGCGTTCTTTCGAAGTCGTCCGACGATTCATGTACGCTCATAAGTTCCCTTCCAATACCCACTTAGTGCTTCTATATTTCCCTCCTGATAACCTATCCAATCCTGTGTTCAAGCTTATAAAGCCTGTAGAGGTTACGGATACTGTCATTGTTCACCATATTAGTCGCCAGTGGGAGCTGCGTAGCTGTTGTCATCTGAGCAAATCATTTGCTGATGGAATTCGCTTTCGACCAATTCATCCTCGTGGTTTTTCTAGGTAGGATTTCTTCCAATCCTATCACTCAACGTTGTTTTTATTGCATATTTTTAGGTTCAGGTTATTTTCTTATCCCACGGGGGTTTATTACAAGGTGCAGCGGTCATTTTCTTTATATAGAGTTCTCCCTGGTTGTTTAGCATAGACACCATTTACTCAGTCCTAGTTCTTGATTAATTTTTTATGTAGCCATGAGTTACTCTTTGATAGTTGTTGGAAGAATGAGGGAACGGTGCAGACGATAGTTTCATAGTTTGCACCACTCCCTCTTTCCCTTCACCATTTTAGGGCAGGTGCGCAGCCATCATTTGAGCAACGTTAGGTTTTCATGGGATGTTAGAGGATTTTTTTAGTTGTAAGAGAGGACTAGTTTTTGGGATTAGCAGTCCACATTTTTGGGATTTTCCCACTATTAGAATTGCTACCCGTAGACATAAGGGCATAGTGAAAATATAGGGTTTTCCCAGTAGAAGTTTGTTTGCATATTTGGGTCTGATAGGGTTTTGAAATCCTTTTGGTTTTGTTAGTTTCACATACAGAAATCCCATTTGGTTTGATAAAATAAAAACTATACAGCATGCATCTTGAGAGTTGGTAATGTTTTGGTTAATTTTGTTGTTGTTTTCACTATATAATTTTCTATGGGTGAGTGGACTAAATCTAGTTTGTATGAACAATACAGGCCCATCATTAGCACAACAATATACCTTGAAAGTAGAAAAAGAAGGCCCAAGAAATAGAGGAGGAACCAGAAGTAGAAATAATAACCCGAGTCGAGGTTATTTATGAAGACACAAAAACCATCACTAGAATTGATCCTGAAAATAAATGGGGAGAGATATACATAATGATCTCAAATTAGAGTGTCCTAGAGGCTGGATTCGAGGATTTGCCTATCTATGCCAACATCGAGAGATGATCCATCATGAAGGTGGCTACCCGACCTAAACTTTTCCCCTATTCAGAGGTGATAGGATGGATTCTACCTAGGGAAGATGTGATAAGGAAGATATTGGCTAACACTGAAGGGATAACACTCTGTAGATGTTAACACTCTGTTAAATTTTTGTCATAAGAGATACTCGCGTACTCTGGCCTCGTCGAGAAGTGTTGGGATGGTAGCATAGTATTCGCAGAAGGGGCTGATGGCACACACAAGATAGCACTCAGCCTTTGGAATAAGCTTCAGCGAGGAACATCGAAAGCAACAAAACAGTTTGTGGATTGAAGAAGCGAGGTAAAGAAGAAAACGTTGGGCGCACTAAAGGCATTACAGGGGGATCATGATCGAAGGCTGAGGTTGATCTGGTGGTAGATCAATGGTGTCAAACCATTTCGTACAGCGAACATGCCTGACCAAAGCCACTTTTTCAGATTGCGAAATAGTTTAAAAGATGGATGCATCTAACAGTCGAGAATGGGACCCAAGAAGATCTACGGTTGAAAGTGATTTTGCATCCCAAATTAGGAAGGACGGAGCAGCAATTATGGATTGTGAAAAGTGGTACAGGCCATTTTGATCGATGGTACATATGAGAACGGAGGGAGATTGGCGGTTGTAGTTCATTTCGCAAGCTGGAGTAGCATAGAGGGAAACATAACCTCGCTTCGCAAAGAATGGTGGGGTCCACTCAAATCAATGGTTGTGAAGAAAATCGGTCTCAAGTCGACGGTTGAGCTGCATGCGTGTGAGGTAGAGGATGATGTAGCATAAAGAGCCTCACATACCCACATGTCAGATCGCAAAGAGTAATATCTATGGTGCAAACCGCCTGGGAAGGGCACGGAGGTTATGTTGTGTGAAAAGCTATAAATAGGTCCACACGAAGTTGTAAATATTTGTCTTTTTTGAAACCTCAAAGTCGTCAAATATCCAACCACATCCAGAGCACCAGCACGGACCATCCAGGAGATTGTGCTGCAAAACAAGGTAGGCCCCTGATACCCTCTTAGTGCTATTTGAAGATGGACAGAATAGAAGTGGTAGGGGTGACAGACGATGTCGAACCTAAGACCACAGGTTGAAGGGCAGAAGAAAGTCTGGTGGACAAGAATGCTGAGATTTTTGATACCATCCTGGTAAGAGAGGCCATTGAAACTGCCAGGGACAAATTGGAAGATCTTAAGAACCAAGGTGGAGATACCTGCGGTGTTTTTAAATCTTTCTTTCATTTCTTCTTTGTTGGCCAAACCCCCCATTGCCCTGAATTTGTCGAATGGTGTGTAGACAATTTCTCTACCACCGGAGGTGTCATCATGAATAAATCAAATTCTAAAATCGTTTGTTCAGTCCAAGCTTCCGTCATTCACAAGACCCTAGATATCCCTAACAAATTCGTCCATATATCCCAAGACTACTAGGAAGAGAGTATTATACATTGTTTTAGGGAGTCTACAGTCGAAAGTAGGGAAGCCTGTTTGAAGGCTTTTTTTAAACCCGATAGTGAACCCATCGACCTGTCTTACCTTCTTGACCTCAACCAATTCAATGAAGAAGCCCAGTGGTGTATATCCCTAGCCAGTCAATTCCTAGGTCTAGATACTGATGCTTATGTCACTGAGTCATTATTGAGTCTTTTGTTCATCCTGAGTACCTGTCCCACCAAAACTGAATTTCCTAGACAATCTGGTCAATTGTGTTGCCTTAGGCTTGATGATTTCTGGGCCAAGAACATTCGTTCTCAGTTAGCGAATTTCCACGTCAATAGAATGTTCAAATTCTAGTCATTTTTACTGAGAATTTTTATAGCTTATAATGAGGAAGACCTACAAGTACCAGAGCTAGAAATCACTGCTGAGATGGCCACTGATTACTGTAAATTCATGAATCAATTGATGGCTGAAATATACGAACTCTTCTTTCAAGAAAGGTTGCCTAGGGTGTTTCCTGAGATGAGGCAAATGCTACAGCTGTCAAACAGTAAGAAGATACGGGACTTGTTCCTCATAGAATTTGGAACAACCATAAGGTTGTATGGCTTTGTGCATCCACCCTACATTATTCCCACTTTCCTAATTGCCACGGTTTTCTCCCTGGAATTGATCCAGCAAAAACTCATTGTTGAAGAAGAGCACTTCTTGAACTTTAAGAAAAGTTCAAATTTGGTTTTCCCATGGGAAGCAGGACCTTACACAGTCAGAAATAGGGCTGCTTTGCCCCTTATTATCAATTTTCTTAGAGGCATGGAGTTTTCCTTGGGACAAGTAGTAAATTATGACCCTCACCAGATAATTTCCAAAAGGAGAAAAGCTCACAAATGCAGGCCTTTTGAACATACTGAAATATCTGTACTTAAAGAAGCAGTAAACTGAGATGATTTCCCTAATCTTGTCCCGATGGAAACCAGCATAGAGCGGGACACTGGCTCATAGATACCGGGGGCAACTTCTCCCCAAAGAGAATTGGCTCAAGTAGTTACAATAGCCTGGGAATTCTCATCACTAGTCAGTTATTTAGAGTTCAATAAAAAGAGGGGCTCCAGATCCCATGGACATTGAATAAATGGACATGGCCAGCATGTCGAAGAAGCAAAAAATAGAACAGGGACAAAAATTAGTGCTGGTTAAAGGGGACCAAGAAAAAGGACATGTGAAGAAGAAGAATTCAGTGGACAAATAGCAACAGGAAAAGCCCAAGAAAGCCGGATTGCACGTATAAGAGTATATATTTGACAGGAAAACTCCAAGCAAGCATACATTCAAAGAGGAATGGCTAGGGTCCTACCGAGAGAGGGCTGACAAGACTTTCTAAGAGACAACAGAACTATATAGTGAGGCATCGCGGTTTCCTTACCCTAATGTGGCGCTGAAAACTATAAGAGATGATGCTACTGACACCCTCAGCCTAGTCTTGGCAATGGGGAACAAGGTGTCAGAGGTCAGTGTGAACCTCTCAAAGGTTCCCACTCTTAACATAATTCACCTCAACAAAGAGACTAGAGATATATTGAATACCAGATTGCTCAAGGCTACCATACAGGTATCCAATCGGGAGGAATTTAAAGAAAAAAAATTAAACCTTTTAAGGAAAGTGAGAGTGGAGAACAAAGCACTCGAAACCCAAATCAATAGTCTACATAATGAAGCAATGAAAATGGAAGGACCGGCATATAAAAGGATTTTGGCTCAGAAATTGCTTGATGACAAAGAGAAGGAGATCCAGACCCTAAAGAAGAAGTTAAAAACCCCTCACACCCAACTCTCTCAAGCGAAAGAATTGGCTGACTTTAAAAGAGAAAAAGAGAAATTGAACCCCGAGCTTACCAAATGCAAAGCCAATATACTAAAGCTCGAAGAAAAGGAAAGGCAGTGGGAAGAAGACATCCAGCTTTTGAAGAAAAGCAATGCAGACTTAAAAGCCAAATTAGCATTGAAGGAAAAGGAACTTCAAGGAAGAAGTGCAGAGAATACAATTCAATCCACAGGTGTGGCTGGAGAGATAGATATCGGTTCCCTCTCTAGAGCAATCTCCCAAATAGGCCTAAAAGATACAGAGCTCGTTAAATTAAAACAGCAAATCAAGGAACTGGAAAAAGAAAGGATCAAAGAGAAACAAGGAAGAGAAAAAGAAAAAGAGAAGTGCCAAGAGCTGATTCAACAAAATGCCAAGTTGAGCCAACAGGTGGTTGGTAAGCTTGCTTTGCAAGGAGCTAGGCATTTAATCTGGGATCAGATCATTATAGAAGCTGACAAGTTTCGGCCTTATCTAGATTTCGTTGAAGACCGGGAAAACACTATGAAAGAAGCCAAAAAAAAGGTCCAGATAGCATTAGGAGAAGTACAGAGAAGGCCCTTAGCGACAGCGGAGAATGCCATTAATTTCCTAAGCTCTTTTTTAGACGATTCCGCCAACCGATACGGCATCCAAAATAGGGTTGTTGTTGTCTCCATAGCTAGAAAGGTAGTAGCTAAGCACAGGATGTTGGAAGCTGTACAGGCCAAAATAAAACTTATCAAGCACAAAGTCCTGGAGGTCATCAAGATATTTAGACCACTGGTACACAAGGGACTCCCCTTTTTTGGGGAAGAAAAAGGCCCTTTATTGTCTTTGAAGGAGTATCAGGAGTGCCTGGTGCATTGTCGATTAGAAAACAACAATCATTTTCATGAAAGATCGTTTTTGATAAATTGACCATGGATTTTGAATTGTTGTTTGATTTTAAAGCCACATGTGCCAAGGTCCCTGAGACTTCATACCCAAAAACGATGGAGCTCAAAGCACAAGCGTACAACATGGCTATTGCGCTCCTGTCCGATCTTGATTTATGGAAATTCATTCAGTAATATGGGTCAACCAAATTCAAAGTGCATCAGTAGGTGTGGCCATGATAATACACGGGAAGTTTTCTCTACGTTGCATGCCCATCCCAACTGTCGCCTCTCTTAGGAATTTGTACAGTTGGCACCCGCCAGATGGAAATATAAGGAACTCTCGTGCTTATTCCCTCCTGCATTCCACATTTCATTGCTAAGCTATTTTCTATAAACCGTAGTCGATGTGCCACCTAAGAGTTGGTTAGAGGATGTCCTTCTGTTGTAACAAATTTTGGTTCCCGGATGTCGGTCTGGGAAAATCCCAATGCTATAAATATACCTCCTGAAGAAGGAGAAAGGGTGTAAATGAATGTAATTTTTTCTATGTATGTTTTTCAAGAGAATTTTAATATAATTGTACAGCTGCGGTCAGCGTTTTTCATACACGGATTCATGTGTCGTTCGTACTTACATTATGTTGCTTCTTTTCTTATGTGAATGTTATTCCAGTTTATCTTTCCCATTTTGTTTTCTCTCATATCTGAAACTTAGTGTATAACAGTTAGTAATTCATACTTGCTATGCCTCGTCTATTGTTTTAGATATTCACCAAATTTTTCTTCTAAAGTTAATACATAATTCATTTTTCAATGCTCTGTGTTGATGGTCTGTTCATGTTCCTCTTTTCCACCAGACAATTATAAATCGACAGTGATCGAGTGGCTACCTTGCCCCTGCATTGAAATCGCTTGCATAAGGTCTATTTATTTCTGTCGTATATCTTGACTCCATCGCCCAATGGTTCTATGTTTTGTTTCTAACAATTTTACAAACAATTTATAGTTTCACTTGTATATATATCTGGCATTGTTAACATTTGGTGATAGATCCCTCTCGAAAGAGTAGAAGGCCAGTTCTCTCTTCAAAAGTGGTTTTGTTGTTACCTGGGAGCGAGCCTTCCGCAACCTTTGGCTTAATTCCAGTGCTAACAAACTGGTGTCATTTCCGGGGATGAGATTGAAGATCATCCCTGGGAAGAACGACAAAGATTCAGAGGATAAAGAATTTCTGTGGGAAAACATAGATTCTTACATGTAAAGAAGGTTGTATCATTTTCCCTGGCGACTCCACTAAAAGATTCTAGAAGGTGACTCCACTAAGGAGACCGGTGATTAGAAAGAAAGAGATTTATAGGGGCAAACAGAAATTTTTGAATTCACGAGAAGCTTGCATGTTTGTCTTGGTGACTCCACACCTACTTCAACGAGTATCGCACTAGACATCCTAGCTTCTAGAAAGATCCACACGAGAGGTAACCCTGATACCGAAACTTTACTAAGTGTGGATAATCCGGAAAGAATACCTAGAAATATAAATAAAGAGAAAGGGGATTTTCCATTGTTTGATACTTCATCATCTCAAGATTTTTATGGAATAGAAGAACTTGAATGGGGGGTTAGGGCTGAAATACTACTAACCAAATCTAAATCTGAATCTGACCTGAGGAAAACCGGTGTTAGCCCTGATACATTGCAATCCTATCTACTTGGTTCTTTGCGGCTGAACCTAGAGACCCCACCAAAAGATGAAGATATATCCCCTATCCTTCAGAACACCCAGTTTCCTAACCCCTTGTCTGTACCTAGTAAACCTACCCCAATGGTTGCTGCTAGATTTGCCCCGTTAGCCCTACCTTTGAATCTACACGACCTCCCCATGAATTACGCCCAAAGAATCGCACTCTGTGACGGGGAGGGAAATTTCTCAGCAAGGTACCATGTGGATAAGTTCGTCGACTTCATCGACCTAGAATAAGTGGATGGTGAATATGTCAAAATGCAGTTGTTCACTCAAATTTTGTCTAGGGAAGCCAATAAATGGTACAAATATTTGCCACCTAGGTCTATCCGTAGCTTTGCTGGTTTTCAAACCATATTTCTAGAAAGGTGGGATGATAAACAAAGCCCATTACAGGTCTTGTCTCAATACAAAAATCTCAAGAAAGGAGTTTTTGAATCAGTCCATGAGTTTTCTAGCAGATTCATGCGGGTCTACAACTCGATACCTGAATATCAAACCTTCACCCGAAGCGGCTAAACTTCATTACACTGATGCCTTTGACAATGATTTTGCTTTGTTATTGAGAGAAAGGAAGTCAAACACCCTCCCAACCATGTTCATTGATGCCCTAGAAGTAGAGGCCAATATGATCGAATGTGGAAAAATTAAACCGAGGGCCGAGATTGCCAGAAGGAAACATAGAGAAGAGGCACATCCCACTACTTCTGCTTCTTCATCCAGTGATATCAAGTTTGAGATTATGCTAAAAACTATGGAAAAATTGATGGACAGGATAATGGTGGAGACCAAGCCGATGAACTGGGAACCGAATGAACCTCAGATAAGGCATCCTAATTTCAGGAGGCAAGTCCCTCCCCTGCTCCAACCCAACAGGCCAAGGGATGTGAGGAATCCAGGAAACCAAGAAGAGCATCCAATCAGGCCTCCTTTCCATGAAAAATATGTGGCTTCCTAAGATGAAGCTAAGTCCACCGAAGATCATGTCCATATTTTGATGATTTGGACTCTAAGATCTATTTGACTAAAGAGGAACATCATATGTTCTCTCAGGTGGATGATAAGACCCTGACAGGGTAATTGGAGCAATATCATAAAGGGTATATGCGTGCTATAGATGATGTTAGGAAGATCAAGTTAAGAAGCAGAGACATTGTTGTACATAAGAAAGGTGGCGACTCTGCTGGCGAAGTTTCTATACCTAAAGGAGGATTAAACCCAGACCAAACTTCTAGTATTTAGACCAACCCGGGGAGAGGAGATGAAAAACAAAAGGGACCGATGGCACCTGGAGAAGTGGAAAAGGGAAACAATAATGTGAGAGAATTGGAGCCAATGGCACCTGTCGAACTAGGAAAAACCCCTCCCATGTTTAATCTCCAAAAAGAGCTAGCTAAGCTGAAGATATCGATTCCTTTCAATGAATTATTGAAGAATCAGGAGTACAGGGACACTATAACAAAGATGATTGCAAATCAAGGAGAAGCTCACCCAGATATCTTAGAGCTAACTGAAGACAATCCTACTATTATTCTAGGGTCTAAGATTGATAGCATGGATAGTGATGACGAGGAGGTACCCCCCTTTTACATGAGCTTGAATGTACATGATATGGTGTTACACAATGCCATGTTGGATTCAGGAGCCTCACACAATCTGATGCCAAAGGGAGTGGTGGAAATCCTGGGATTGGAGATTACAAGGCCTTATAAAGACCTATATTCCTTTCATTCTAAAAGGGTAAAATGTCTGGGATTAATCAAAGACATGGTGGTATATTTAAATAATTTTCCATCTAAAAGTGTGGTCATGGATGTCGTCATGGCCAACATTCCTCCCAAGTTTGGTATTTTGCTGTCAAGGTCTTGGACTTCGAAGCTGAAAGGAAACTTGCAAATGGACATGACCTATGCGACGATTCTTGTTCGGAATGAAAACAAAAGGTTATACAGTGAGAAGAGGTTGCCTTACATCGTGAGCAGTCAAGCTCAACCTGACATCCATCATGTTTATGCCAGCAACACGAACTTGGGGTTCTCTATTTTCTTCAATGATATATCTCCTTGCAACTCAGAAATTGTTGTGCCACAAAAGGATAAAAAAGAGGCCAGCGAGATGGAAGCTTTGGAAAGGAAGCAAAAGGACGAAAGACTATGGAAGATGTATTTCGACGGCTCGGTGGCTAAAGCGGGTGCTAGTGCAGGTGTGTATATAATCTCCCCCACTAAATATACCATAGCCTACTCTTACAAGTTGGTTTCTGAATGCTCTAAAAATGTAGCAGAGTATGAGGCCTTGTTACTGGGCCTACATGCACTAATGGATTTAGGAGCAAGAAGGGTCCAAATGTTTAGGGACTAGGAGCTTGTAGTAAATCAGGTGAATGAAAACTATCAGAATAGACATCCGAGAATGAGAGCTTACTGGAATGAGGTGTGGGATATGTTCAGAAAATTCTTCACTAAACATATAGTCCAAGTGATTCCCAGAGATGAGAATGTGGTGGCAGACTCTCTAGAGACCACGGCCGAAAATTTTGAAGCTCCCGTGGCAAGGAAAAAGAAATATAAAGTGGAGATTGTAAATAGACCTTCCATACCAAATAACACTAAATATTGGCAAGTCTTCAAAGACAATATGCAGATCAAAAGGCTTCTAGAGATGTCTGGTGAGTTTGTGAACACTCACATTGATGAAGGTGGTGCTAACCCCAAAAAATTCCTGGGCATTGAAGAGGAAGGGGAAGAAGCCGTCGAGACAGGAAATATAAAAGACTCCGTGGGAGGCAAGGATATAGTCCAATTGAAAATCAATCATATTCCCAGGGGTCTGATCCCTTTAGAGTCTCTTTTTTACCAAAATGATGTCGCTAGAGATCCAAAGGTCGAGGCTACCATGGATGCCATCGAAGATGTGGATATTGGCATTGAAGGTGACCCAAAAATTATAAAATTGTCCAAGAAATTATCCGCTAAAGAAAAAGAAGGGTATTTGAACCTGATGAAGAAATACACGGATGTGTTTGCATGTATTTATGAAGATCTCAAAGAGTTTGGCACTTCCATCAAATAGCATACTATTCCGATTAAACCTAGAGAAAAACCGTTCAGGCAAAAACTCAGAAGGATTAATCCAAAGTTAGTACCCATCATTGAAAAAGAAGTGAAGAGGTTGTTCGATGCAAAGATAATAGTAAATCTGAGGTTTACAAAATGGTTATCCAATTTGGTGTTTGTTTGAAAAAAGAATGGGGAGATAAGGTTATGCGTGGATTTTAGGAATTTAAATAAAGTATTTTTGAAAGATAACTACCCATTGCCAAACATGGACTAGATCCTGCGGAGGGTGGTAGGGTCAGAAAGGATATCCACTATGGATGGATTTTTCGGTTACAATGAGGTGAAGGTATTACCTGAATATCAAGAAAAAACCACTTTCACCACATCTTGGGGTACATTCATGTATGCAAAGATATCGTTTGGGTTGATGAATGCTGGAGCAACTTTCCAACGTGCCATGGATATTGCTTTTGCAAAAGAGAAATAAAAATTTGTGGTGGTATACATGGACAACATTACTGTATACTCCAGGTGGTCTAAAGATCATGTCAGGCATTTGGAAATAGTTTTCCTTAAATGCAAGAAGTATGGCATCTCATTGAACCCTAGAAAGTCGAACTTCTCTCTAGAAGAAGGAAAGTTGTTGGGGCACATCATTTCAAAGGAAGGGATCAGGATCGATCCAGACAGGGTAAAAGGAATCTTTAGGGTAGAATAACCAAGGAGCAAGAAATAAATATAGTCTTTCATCGGTCAAGTCAACTTTTTGAGGAGATTCATCCCTAGATTCACTGAAATCCTGATGGGCATTACTTATATGATAAGGAAATATCATGAAATTAAGTGGATGATAGGAGCCAAGAAAGCTTTCAAAGATATAAAATAGGCCATTTCAGAAGCTCTTGTACTGATCAACCCAGATTTTGAGAAGGATTTCTTAGTATTCTCGTATGCTTCAGAACACACTATAGCAGCAGTGTTGTTGCAAAAGAATGATCGGGGTGAAGAAAAACCTATAGTGTTTTTCAGTAAGATATTGAGAGATGGAGAACTGAAATTTAGTATAATGGAAAAACAAGCCTATGCCTTGTTTAAAGCTTTGAAGGATTTCAAAATCTACCTCCTCCATTCCCACATAATCACCTATGTACCTTGCAGTGTAGTGAAAAGCATACTTACACAGCCTGACCTGGAAGGAAAGAGAGCTAAATGGGCTGTAGTGATCCTGGAATATGACATAGAAATCAATTCCACAAAGTTGATCAAAGGGCAAGGATTGGCTAATATGATGACGGACTCCCATTGTGACTCTCTGTAGCTGAATTTCCTTGCATATCAGTCTGATCGGATAGAGGTAGAGGCATAAGTCAAGCATGATTTCTCTACATCTCCTTGGTATGCTGACGTTGTTTTTGTATTGCAGAATTTACAACCTCCTGCTAGGCTGAGCAAAACCCGAGATAGATCCATAAAACTGAAAGCTGCAAAGTTTTGTATCATAGAACAATAACTTTATTGGAGAGACCCCGGTGGGATACTGCTGAATTGTCTTCTGGAGAAAGAAGATCAACATATGGGAAGGGGATTTCATGAAGGAGATTGTGGAGGACACCATTCCTGGAAAGTTACCGCGAACAAAATTTTGTGGGCAGGATTTTATTGGCCTTCGTTGTTCTCAGATGTTTGTAAAGAAACAACTAAATGCCACCAATGTCATATTTTTTAAGGGAAAAGGAAGGTGGTGTCTCTCCCCCTCAAACCTATATTTGTGGAGGCTCCTTTCCAGCAATGGGGGTTATATTTCATTGGGGAAATAAATCCAAACTCCTCCGGGCAACATAAGTGGATTCTGACTGCCACTGATTACTTCACAAAGTGGATTGAGGCCATACCCACCAGGAGGGCTACAGAAGAAGTGATAATGGACTTCTGAGAAGATAATATTTTAGCAAGGTTCGACTGCCCGAAGCGGATTGTGACAGACAATGCACCTACCTTTAAATCCGGGAAAATGATCAATTTTTGCCACAAATATCATATAAGCTTGAATCATTCTATGGCTTATTACCCACAGGGGAATGAACTAGCAGAATCCTCTAACAAAAGCCCTGTGAGGATCATTAATAAGTTGTTGGAGGATAACAAGAAATCTTGGCACATGAAATTGAAATATGCCTTATGGGCTGATGAAATCAGAACCAAAAGGGCCATCAGTATGTCGTCGTTTCAGTTAGTATATGGAGCTGAGGTAATTTTTCTTACCTCTCTGGGCATTCCAATCATGAATTTATTGTGGGATCCATTGGACGATCCCAATCCCATTCAAAGAAGGATCAACCAGATCATTGAGCTTAATGAAGTGAGGGAGAAGGCTTATGATAAAGTCCAGATACACCAGGAAAAGATGAAGAATACTTTCGACAAGAAAATAAAAGAAAACATATTCCAGGTCGATGACTTGGTGCTAAAATGGGATGCCCCGCATGAAGAGAAAGGGAAGCGTGCAAAATTCGACCATCTATGGGTAGGCCCATATCTTATTGTGGCGCATAGAGTAGACAATGCCTTCATTTTACGGTATCTGGACGGGTCACAGTACGAAGGAGGCATAGTAAATGGGAAGTTCCTGAAGCATTACTCGAAATAAAGGGACTAAGGTCCATGTATCATAGAGTAGATATGTCTTATGTTTTAATCGATACAGATGGTGAATCAAAAGATTTGAATCCCATGGAGAAGGCCCTAAGATCAGAAGAGGTAACCATTCTTTTAAAGTTTGTTTTCTTTTAGGCAGTAAAATAATAGGAGGTTTTCAATGGATAAGGCGACTAGTCTACAGGTTCTTTGCTACTTCACTGGGAGGATAGCATCCCTCGTGGAGTCGGTTGTTAACACTTTGTTAAATTTTGGTCATAAGAGATACTCGCATACTTTGACCTCGTTGAGAAGTGTTGGGACGATAGCACAGTATTCGCAGAAGGGGATGATGGCACACACAAGATAGCACTTAGCCTTTGGAATAAGCTTCGGCGAGGAACGTCAAAAGCAACAAAATAGTCTGTGGATCGGAGAAGCGGGGTGAAGAAAAAAACATTGGGCATGCTGAAGGCGTTAAATGGGGATCATGATCGAAGTCTGAGGTTGATCTGGTGGTAGATCAATGGCGTCAAACCATTTCACACAGTGAAAATGCCTGACCAAAGCCACTTTTTCAGAGTGCGAAATAGTTTAAAAGACGGATGCATCTAACAGTCGAGGATGGGACCCAAGAAGATCTGCAGTTGAAAGCGATTTCGCATCCCAAATTAGCAAGGATGAAGTAGCAATTCTGGATTGCGAAAAGTGGTACAAGTCATTTTGATCAACGGTACATATGAGAACAGAGGGAAATCGGTGTTTATAGTTCATTTCACAAGATGCTTGAAAAATGGAGGGAAATAGAACCTCACTTCGCGAAGAATGCTGGGGTCTGCCCAGATCAACGGTTGTGAAGAAAATCGGTCTCGATCGACAGTTGAGCTGCATGCGTGTGAGGTAGAGGAAGATGTAGCATAAAGAGCCTCACATACCTATGGGTCAGATCGCAAAGAGTAATATCTACGGTGCAAACCACCTATGAAGGGCATGGAGGTTATGTTGTTTGAAAAGCTATAAATAGGTCCACACGAAATTGCAAATATTTGTCTTTTCTGAAAGCTTGAAGCTATCAAATATCCAACTACATCCAAAACGCCAGCATGGACCAGCCAGGAGATTGTGCTGCAGAACAAGGTAGGCCCCTGACACCCTCTCAGTGTTATTTGAATATGGATAGAATATAAGTGGTATGGGTGAGAGACGATGTCGAACCTGAGACCACAGGTCAAAGGGTAGAAGAAATTCTGGTGGACAAGAATGCTGAGATTTTTGATACCATCCTGGTACGAGAGGCCATTGAAATCACCAGGGACAAATTGGAAGATCTTAAGAACCGAGGTGGAGATACCTGCGATGTTTTTAAATATTTCTTTCATTTCTTCTCTGTTGGATAAACCCCCCATTTCCCTGAATTTGTCGAATGGTATGCAGACAGTTTCTCTGCCACCAAAGGTGTCATCCTGAATAAATCAAAGTCTAAAATCCTTTTTTCACTCCAAGCTTCTATCATCCGTAAGACCCTAGATATCCCCGATGAATTCCTCCATATATCCCAAGACTACCAGGAAGAGAGTATTATATGTTGTTTTAGGGAGTCTACAGTCGAAAGTAGGGAAGCCTTATTAAAGGCCTTTTTTAAACCCGATAGTGAACCCATCGACCTGTCTTACCCTGTTGACCTCAACCAATTCAATGAAGAAACCCAGTGGTGTATATCCTTGTCCAGTCAATTCCTAGGTCTAGATACCGACACTTATGTCACTAAGTCATTATTGAGTCTTTTGTTCGTCCTCAGTACCTGTCTGGCCAAAATTAAATTCCTCGGAAATTCTGGTCAATCGTGTTTCCTTAAGTTTGATGAGTTCTTGGCTGAGAACATCCATTCTCAGTTTGCGAATTTCCATGTCACTAGAATGTTTAGATTCTAGTCCTTTTTGCTAATAATGTTTATAGCTTATAATGAGGAATACCTACAAGTACCAGAGCTGGAAATCACTGCTGAAATGGCCACTGATTACTGTAAATTCATGAATCAATTGATGGCCGAAATATATGAACTCTTCTTCCAAGAAAGGTTACCTAGGGTGTTTCCTGAGATGAGGCAAATGCTACAGCTGTCAAACAACAATAATATAGGGGATTGGTTCCTCATAGAATTTGGAACAACCATAAGGTTATATGGCTTCATGCATCCACCCTACATTCTACCCGCTTTCCTAACTGTCGGGGTTTTCTCCCTGGAATCGATCCATCAAAAACTCATTGTTGAAGAAGAGCACTTCTTGAACTTTAAGAAAAGTTCAAATTTGGTTTTCCCATGGGAAGTAGGACCTTACACAGTCAGTAACAGGGCTTCTTTTCCCCTTATTACCAATTTTCTTAGAGGCATGGATTTTTCCCTGGGACAAGAGGTAAATTATGACCCTCAAGAGATAATTTCCAAAAGGAGAAAAGCTCACAAATGCAGGCCTTTTGAACATACTGAAATACCTAGACTTAGAGAAGTAGTAAACTGGGACGATTTCCCTAATCCTATCCCGATGGAAACCAACATAGAGCAGGACACTGGCTCACAGATACCGGGGGCAACTTCTCCCCAAACAGAATTGGCTCAAGTAATTGCAATAGACGGGGAATTCTCATCACTAGTCAGCTATTCAGAGAGTTCAATAAAAAGAGGGGCTCTAGAGACCATGGACATTGAATAAATGGACACAACCAGCATGCCCAAGAAGCAAAAAATATAACAGGGACAACAATTGGTGCTGGTTAAAGGTGGCCAGGTAAAAGGACATGTGAAGAGGAAGAATTCAGTGAATGAACAGCAATAGGAAAATCCCAAGACAACCGGATTGTAGGTGCAAGAGTATATATTTGATGGGAAAACTCCAAGCAATCATGCATCCAAAGAGGAATGGCTAGGGTCCTACCAAGAGAGGGATGACAAGACTTTCCAAGAGACAACAGAACTATATAGTGTGGCATCGCTGTTGCCTTACCCTAATGTGACGCTGAAAACTGTAAGAGATCATGCTACTGAAACCCTCAACCTAGCCTTGGAAATGGGGAACAAGGTGTTAGAGGTCAGTGTGAACCCCTCAAAGGTTCCCACTCCTGACTTAATTCACCTCAACAAAGAGACTGGAGATATATTGAATACCAGATTGCTCAAGGCTACCATACAGGTGTCCAAGATGGAGGAAAGTAAAGAAAAAACTTTAAACCTTTTAAGGAAAGTGAGAGTGGAGAACAAAGCACTCAAAACCCAAATCAACGGTCTACAGAATGAAGCAATGCAAATGGAAGGACCGGCACATAAAGGGAGTTTGCTCAGAAATTTCTCGATAACAAAGAGAAGGAGATCTAGACCCTAAAGTAGAAGTTAAAAATCCCTGCCACCCAACTCACTCAAGCGGAAGAAATGGATGACTTTGAAAGAGAAAAAGAGAAATTGAATGCTGAGCTTACCAACTGCAAATCCAAGCTACTAAAGGCAGTGGGAAGGAGACATCCAGCTTTTGAAGAAAAGCAATGCAAAGTTAAAAGTTAGATTAGCAATGAAGGAAAAGGAATTTCAAGGAAGAAGTGCAGAGAATACAATTCAATCCACAGGTGTGGCTGGAGAGATAGATACCAGTTCCCTCTCTAGAGCAATGTCCCAAATAGGCCTAAAAGATACAGAGATCATTAAATTAAAATAGCAAATTGAGGAACTAGAAAAAGAAAGGGTCAAAGAGAAACAAGGAAGAGAAAAAGTAGAAAAGAAGTGCCAAGAGCTGATTCAACAAAATGCCAAGTTGAGCCAACAGGTGGTCGGTAAGTTTGCTTTGAAAGGCGCTAGGAATTTGATCTGGGATCAGATCATTATAGAAGCTAACAAGTTCCGGCCTTATCTAGATTTCGTTGAAGACCAAGAAAACACTATGACAGAAGCCAGAAAAAAGTTCCAGATAGCATTAGGAGAAGTACAGAGAAGGCCCTTGGCGACAACAGAGAATGCCATTAATTTCCTAATCTTTTTTTCAGATGATTCCACCAACCGATACGGTATCCAAAATAGGGTTGTTGTTGTCTCCGGATCTAGAAAGGTGGTTGCTATAGGATGTTGGAAGCTATACAAGCCAAAATAAAATTTACCAAGCACAAAGTCCTGGAGGTCATCAAGATATTTAGACAATGGTACGCAAAAGACTCCCCTTTTTCTGGGAAGAAAAAGGCCCTTTATTGTCCTCAAAGGAGTATCGGGAGTGCTTGGTGCATTGCCAATTAGACAATAGCAAATTTGGAGATATGCAACAATCATTGTCAGGGAAGGTCATTTTTTATAAATTGACCATGGATTTTGAATTACTGTTTGATTTTAAAGCCGCATGTGCCAAGGTCCTTGAGAATTCATACCCAAAAATGATGGATCTCAAAGAACAAACGTACGACATGGCCATTGCGCTCCTGCCCGGTCCTGATTTATGGAAATTCATTCAGCAATATGGGTTGACCAAATTCAAAGTGCATCAGTAGGTGTGGCCATGATAATATGCGGGAATTTTTCTCTACGTTGCACACCCATCCCAACTGTCACCTCTCTCAAGACTTTGTATAGTTGGCACCCGCCAGATGGAAATATAAGGAACTCTCTAGCATATTCCCTCCTGCATTCCACATTTCATTGTTAAGTCGTTCTATGTAAACCACAGCTGATGTGCCATCTAAGAGTTGGTTAGAGGATGTCCTTTTGTTGTAACAAATTTTGATTCCCAAATGTCGGTCTAGGAAAATCCCAATGCTATAAATATACCTCTTGAAGAAGGAGAAAGGGTGGAAACGAATGTAATTTTTGCTGTGTATGTTTTTCAAGAGAATTTTAATATAATTGCAGAGCCGAGGTCGGCGTTTTTCATACAAGGATTCATGTGTCGTTCGCACTTACCATCTATTGATTCCTTTCTTATGTGAATGTTATTCCAGTTTATCTTTCCCATTTTGTTTTCTCTCATATCTGAAACTTAGTGTATAACAGTTCGGACTTCATACTTGCTATGCTCTGTCTGTTGTTTTAGATATTCACCAAAATTTTCTTCTAAACTTAACACAGAATTCATTTTTCACTGCTCTGTGTTGATGGTTTGTTCATGTTCCTCTTTTCCACCAGACAATTATAAATCGACTGTGATCGAGTGGATACCTTGCCCCTGCGTTGAAATTGCTTGCATAAGTTCTGTTTATTTTTGTCGTATATCTTGACTCCATCGCCCAATGGTTCTGTGTTTTGTTTCAACCGAATTTACAAACAATTTATAGTTTCACTTGTATATATATCTAGAATTATTAACATTTGGTGAGAGATCCCTCTTGGAAGAGTAGAAGGCAAGTTCTCTCTTCGAAAGTGGTTTTGCTGTTACCTAGGAGTGAGCCTTCCGCAACCTTTGGCTTAATTCCACTGCTAACAGTAGCCATGGCTTATGAGTTTCTGACACCATAGAGCTATTTGACTAAAGGTTGGTTGAAATACCTCAATCTAGATGTGGTAGAAATAGTCAAAAGAATGATGATTCCAAGTAAGAACTTTCGTACAAGGCCTTCATGGGAGTATGAAACAACAAGCCTGCATACTCCATACAGGTCGATAGCCCTGATGTTGAACAGGATCTTTGGGAGGGCCAATTGGAAGAACTTAAAAATAGGTTGGGTACTAGTGATATTTTTTGTAGCCACTCAAGGTACCATCTTCAATTGGGAAAACATAGTGTCCAGCAGCTTGTCAGCCTACATAAGTGCAACACTAGGTGGAGTCTCCCAAAAGAAAACAAAATTTTATATGAGTTCGATCTTGATAGATTGTATTTTATGTACACAGCCATTTCCAGCATTGAAATGCCAATCGGATAAATATCGGTCCCCAGTATATGCTTCCTACCAATTGTTGTGGGATCACAAGTATTATAGTCACTACAAGAATATTTGTGAAGATTTTATTATGCCATTGTACACATTGATTTTCCTGGTTGAGTGTAATTGTATGTCAGAGGAAGATCTAAAATTTGTGAAAGATAACGAAAACTATTATTTGACAAACGAAGGTTTGTATTGAAGGATGTTTGGCGGGTCAAGGGATCCTTCCCTTCTTCCTAGGTATGCTACAGATTTTGTCATTCACAAGGAGGTAGTTAGAAAATTATACATTGATGGAGTTTGCCACTTCCTATTCGAGCAAAAGAAGGTTGTTTATCCTCCAGTCCCATTTTATATAGGAAGTTATAAGTTTTCAAAAGTAAAAAATGCAGCATAATTCGTGAAGGAGCTAGAATATTTTCACTTCGGTGAAATAATTTTCCATAGAAATGACTATGAGAAGAAGGTGGCTGAGTATTCTACCTCAGTAGGGGTACATTTTGATTATACATATTTTTGGGATAAGGATGAAGAAGTTTTCTAGAATGCTCAGAATATGACAGCTTTGAGAAGGAGGTTTAAACAAAAGATAACTACTGTTATTGGAAATGGAAATGCTATTGAGCAACTAAAGAAGCAAGAAGAGGAGGATTCCAAGCAAAGGTAGGAAGAGGCCCATAGATTAGCCAAGGAAGCAAAAGAGTGGTTGAGAGCCGAAGAAGAAGAAAAAAGAAAGGCAATGGAAGAGGCTGAGAAAAGAAGAAGAAGAAGAAGAAGTCCAGAGAAAGCAGAAAGAAAGTGAGAGATTAAGATTAGAAGTTGTTGATAAGGAAAAGGAGAAAGCAGAAAGAACAGCTGAGGCGTTACAACAAAAGGCACAAGAGGGACATGACTATGCTGAACAAGAGCAGACTCAGTCTTATGCTGATCCAGTAGAACCCTCTGTTCCCTCCAGTAGTATAGTGGGAGGAAATCCATTGTCAGTATCAGGAATTGAATTGATTCCTTTTACTCCCACGGAAGAAGATGAATTTCCTGATCTAAATACTATTTTCTATGACAAATCCAAAAAGAGGATTGTTAAGAGAATGGAGAAGAAGGTGAACACTAGAGGAAATATGGGAGTGACGATGACCGAAAATGAAGTGGATCACGGTACCGACAAAGATCCGAGATTAATGGCAAGGGTTGGTGTAGCCACAACCCTAGCTACTGAATATAATGTGGACAAAATAATGACAGATTTAGATAAATCCTAGAACAAGGTTACATAGTTGAAAGTGTTGAAATATTGTAACTTCGAAGAATATTCTATATGTATTTTTTGCGGTCCCCGATGGTCCTACCGGGAGAACCACTTGTATTACTTTGTACCCCGATGCTTATAATTAGAAGAACTAATAAGAGTCATGAGGTAGTCCCCTCTAATTGTAAAGGTGGGTCATTAGCACCCCAGTGTGGTTACTTGAGCCTACATGTGTAACTCTAGCCTACATGTCGAATGAGTTAATTTAAGTGAACGGATGAATATAAATAGAGGTGTAGCGCTCCTCATTTGGGGCACACACTCTCACTTGTGTAACGCATTAGTGGAGGAGAGAGAAGTAGCTGGAGAAGGAGAAGGATCAGGCTTTGATCTCCTTGTTGGTTTTATCTTTTACATTTTGGGGCATCTATGTTGAGGAAGTTTTTGTTGGGTTTTTCCCTTTAGGGTTTTCCCAGGATAAATCTTTGTGTTCCTTTTGTATGGTTGTTCTTGTCTATCTTTCAATGATCCTGTTTATATGCTTTCGTTATGAAATTGAAATGAAATACTAATGATCTAGCTTAGCATATGTAGATTTAACATGGTATCAGAGCCACCCTAAAAGAAGACATTGTGTAGCTACAGAATCTATGTCTTCTTACTTTTTGATTCTCTCTCCACAATCGATCAGCAAAAGAAGGCTAGCCTAACTCTCCATTGAAGGGCGCATCTTTTTGTTGAAGCGGAATTCGATTCCGAGCATTTTCAGTTTTCGATGCGAGAAATTAGGGCTTCTTACAGAAGAGGAATTTTTGAGTGAGCCTAGAATAGGATTGATATCCTCATCAAAATAGAAGTTTAGAGACCTGGATCAACATTTTTGGTTGGGTAAAACTCCAGGAAAGTCAAACCCTAGTTTGACCCCGAGCTAGAAAAACCCTAAATACTAAAACTGATACGTTTTGGTACATTCGCTATATCCTGAGATTGGAAAATTTTCGGGAGCTGAAAATTTAAAATTCCGACAATAAAATACTAATGTACACTGCGTCCCAAATTCATCCTCAGATTCACTATATTCTGGGAGATATGATCCCTCCAAGTTAGAGTTCCAGCCTCTTCCAAAATTCATCCCTAAACAGGACACCTGGGGATAATTGCTATAGCTTGGGCTACAGAGGTTCAAATGGAATTCTAGAAGATTTTCCAGAAAGGACACGGAATTTAATTTATGTGGTCCGCATTTCAGACCCAGAGTATGATATAGTGACACGTGGCAGACTATACAACCTCACTGTTCTAAACAGTCCTGTAACAGATCACCTTGGGAAAAGGATCATAAATCCCAATTGGGGAAACCAATTTTGATGAAACCTGTGGTGTTGGATCAGGGACATGATATTTTACCTCAGTGAGAAATATTAGACATAGAGGAGCAGTAATTTCAGAGATATCACAGAAACAGTGATAGGAATTTCTGTAGAAGAAATTGGAAAACTAGGGCTTCCTGTTCCGGTAGCTTCCCTCCACCGTTTTCAGAAAAGGAGTACATTGGAAAGCTCCATTGGAAGAGATATATATTTATATCCAATCATATCCAAAATATTCCAAGTTTTGAAAATTAGGTTTTCTGTGACAGGCCCTAGATTAGCCAGCTCCGAAACCAGGACGGACACCTCAAAACAGTAAGATCTAATATTTCGCTATTGTCAGTTGAGGTTCTCATTTTAAAGTGATCTATCACATCATCTTGATGACAAGCTTGGGGAAGTTGAAAAATTCCAATCCTGGAATTATATGATCTCTCTAAATAAAATGGATTGGAGACCTACATGAGTATAGAGTTTCCACTTCCGGAGGGAGATAAGGCTAGAAGCCTTACACAAGAAGAACTTGGTCAAGGCCAAGAATATCATTGTTGATTCAGTCACGAATCAACTTGTACTACAAGTTTCTTCCTTAAAGACACCAAAATTTTTTGATTCCTTAACAAGGCTATTTGAACGGAAGAACAAAAATCGGAATATGACCTTAAGAAACCAGTTGAAGAATGTGAAGATCCAGATTGCAGAGACCATGCAGTCATACTTTACAAGGGTCTCTCAAATCAAAGAACAACTTGTAGCGGTAAAAGAAGAAGTGAAGAATGCAGTAGTGGTGATGTCCACCTTAAATGGCCTCCCAGGATCATGGGATTCATTCATTCAAGGAATGTGTGCTAGAAGGAAGTGATTACTTTCAGCAGACTCTGCGAAGAAGAAGAAGCTCGACTCATAAGAAGAGAAGAGAAGAAGGGAGAAATTGAAGATCAATCTCTCACCATTCAAAGAAGATCCCTCAAGCGATGAGGAATATGAAGAACTCAATTCTTGAAGAACCTCTTATCCATATTATCATTTGGATAAGAAATTATGATGTCATGAATGAAGAAGATGATGAAGTAGAAGGATCAAGAAGGAGTCTACCCACGAAATGGATAAAAGATAAGTATTCAATTGTCATTTCATGATATTGTTTTGTTATACATTTGATTATATTTAGTTTATGTGTTATGCATGATAGACTGGTTGCATGAATGACATTTATGAAATATGGATAAATGTTGTGTTGGCTAAACAGTTGCATGATGCATAAGAATTTGTCATTATGCATATGAAGACCACCATGGCTATGAAAGAATCGATGATCAAAGAGTAACAATTGATCATGAGGAATGATGTATTCGATATGGTTTCGAGACATAAAGGGAAGTGTGTAGTATCTTCCATATGGATCTACAAGAACAAGTGTACAAATCAAGGTTCGTGATTTGCCTCATAAAGAATAGACTATGACATGACATACTCTATTGAAAAGTATATATCAAGCATAGAACCACCTGTATAGAATGAAGAGGGAAGATGATACTCCACTTCAGGGGGAGTGACTACAGAAGATATCTGAGTTCGACATGGTACAACATGATGGAAAGCTTATTGATGGATAGAGACTTTACCAAGAGTAAAGTGGGTTCCAATCTTCAAGGTTGAATGCAGAAGACTAGAATATGTTGATGACCTAACAAGACAAACTCATGGAAGATGTTATGATGAAAGAATACTAGAATGATGTTTGGGATATAATACTCAAACTAGAAATAAAGAATGTGGTGTCTTCCAAATGGATTTGTAAAATAAAATATGTTGCTGATAGAAGTAAGGAAAGACTTGTGGCTTCTCTCAAAAAGAGGGAATTAATTCTGAAGAGACACTTACTCCAGGAAGCAAGGTATACTTCCTTCAGAACTATCGTAGTAGTTTCTTCCATGATGAAGTAAAGACAAGCCTTCCTTTATGGTATGATTGAGGAAGAGTTTTTGAAGTTGAAGACAGATGGAATCATGTATGCAAGTTGAAGAAGGCCCTCTATGGATGAAGCAAGCTCCCAGAGCTTGGTATGGAAGAATAGATAGTTTCCTGTCAAGAATGGGCTTTACCAAGAGTAAAGTTGATCATAACCTTTATCTCAAGGTTGTAGAAGATGAATCTGTCATCCTGTTATTATATGTGGATGATCTATTTTTGACAAGGAATGAGAAACAGATTGTAGAATGCAAGAAGAAGTCCACTGAAGAATTTAAACCTTGGTCTAATGCTTTATTTCCTAGGTCTGGAAGTATGAAGGAATCTTTCTCAATCGGGGAAAGTATGCAGTGCAAGTTTTGAAAAGATTTGATATGTTTGAATGAAAATCCATGGCCACACCCATGGATTCCAACCTGAAGTTATTAGCTGATGAATCATCAAAGTTAGTGGATGTGACTCAATACAGACATATTATTGGGTCATTGATGTACTTAACAAATACCAGACCATACATTTGCTTTGTTGTGAACACCTTGAGTCAATATCTAGTTCAACCTAGATGGGTTCACCTAATAGCCGCAAAACATGTGATGAGATATCTGAAAGGGGCTATAGACTTTGGTCTATACTATGATGGAAACCATGATTACAGATTGTATGACTATATAGATGCAGATTGGTCTGGAAGTATCTCATACAGGAAAAGCACATCAGGTAGATGCTTTTGTTTGGGGTCTGCTATGAATTCATGGTTTAGCAAGAAACAGTCCAGTGTTTCTCCTAGCACGGCTGAAGCAGAATACATAGCAGATTGCTCTGCTAAGTTGTGAAGCCATATGGCTTCAGAAGCTGATATCAGGTCTCTTTGACCTAAATATGGATACTACAATGATTCTATGTGATAACCAGAGTTGTGATGACAGAGAACCCTGTGTTCCATCATAACACATAGAAATCCGGTATTTCTACATACGAGATAAGATGCAGATAATGATGTTTTAGTATTTACATACTATAGATGCAAATTATGGTTATTCAGCATTTCTATACTGAATATAGAGATGATGATGTTTTAGTACTCCCATACTGAAGATATAGATGATGATGATTTCAGTATTCCCATGCTGAAGATATAGATGATGTTTCAGTATTTACATACTGTAGATACAGATGATGGTGATTCTATATTTCTATACTGAATATAGAGGTGATGATGCTTTCAGTATTTCTACATTGAAGATATAGATGATGATGCTTTTAGTATTCAAATACTGGAGATACATATGGTGATAATTCAATATTTACATACTGAAGATGTAGATGATGATGGTTTAGATGTTGATGTGTTGACAAAACCTCTGTTCTGAGTAAAGTTCGAACACTTTCGAGACAAGCTTGGTGTGGTTCGAAAAGACCTTCCCCGAAAGGGGGAGTAGTGATGTTGCAGTGGGATTGTATCATCCCTGGGAACTTGCCCTAAAGTGATCCAGTGACTTCAGTCATCGAGATGGTGGTAGGATTGTATCATCTATGAACCTCAGTTCAGAATGGATCCGGTGACTTCGGTCAACGAGAATGTGGTAGGATTGAATCATCCGTGAACCTCGGTTCAGAATGGATCCAGTGACTTTGGTCATTGAGATGGTGGTAGGATTGTATCATCCATGAACCTCAGTTCAGAATGGATCTGGTGACTTCGGTCATCGAGATGGTGGTAGGATTGTATCATCCATGAACCTCAGTTCAAAATGGATTCGATGACTTCAGTCATTGAGATGGTGGTAGGATTGCATCATCCATGAACCTCGGTTCAGAATGGATCCGGTGAACTTAGGTCATCAAGAAGGTGGTAGGATTGCATCATCCGTGAACTTCGGTTCAGAATGGATCTAGTGAACTTCAGTCATCGAGAAGGTGGTAGGATTGTATCATCCATGAAATTCGGTTCAGAATGGATCCAGTGACTTCGGTCATCGAGATGGTTGTAGGATTGTATCATCCATGAACCTCAGTTCAGAATGGATATGGTGACCTCTGTTGTCAAGAATGTGGTAGGATTGCATCATCCCTGGACTTTAAGTCCAAAAGAGATCCAAAGACTTCTTTGTCTTTGTACTGTGGCTTGCAGGCTGTTGCTGATGATGATGATGTTTTCTGATCAAAATATCAGAGTATGATGATGATGATGTTTCCTAATCGAAAGATCAGAAGTTGCTGATGATGATGATTTTTTCTGATCGAAATATCAAAGTATGATGATGATGATGTTTCCTGATCGAAAAATCAGAAGTTGCTGATGATGATGATGGTTCCTGATCGAAAGATCAGAGTGTGATGATGATGATGATGTTTCTGATCAAAAGATCAGAATATGATGATGATAATATAATTTTGATGATGATTTTGTACTGATCGAAAGATCGGAGTATGATCATGATGACGTACTAATCAAAAGATCAGAAGTATGATGACGACGATGATGATGTACTGATCGAAAGATCAGAGTATGATGATGCTTTGATGATGATGTTTCTGATCGAAAGATCAGAGTATGATGATGTTTTGATGATGATGTTTCTGATCAGAGTATGACAATGTTTTGATGATGATGGTTATGATCGAAAGATCAGAGTACAATTATATTTTGATGATGATGTTTCAGATCGAAAGATCAGAGTGCGATGATAATGCTGGTGATAAAAAGATCAAAGTGCTAATGTTGATGTTGCTGATCAAAAGGTCAAAGTGTTGAATATGTTGCTAATCGAAAGGTCAAAGTGTTGAAGATGTTGCTGATCGAAAGATCAAAGTGTTGAAGATGTTGTTTCTGATCGAAAGGTCAAAGTGCTGAAGATGTTGTTGCTGATCGAAAGGTCAAAGTGCTAAAGATGTTTCTAATCGAAAGGTCAAAGTACTGAAGATGTTGTTGCTGATTGAAAGGTCAAGATGCTGAAGATGTTGTTGATCGAAGCGGTCAAAGTATTGATGATGTTGAAGACTGAAGATTGAAGATGAAGACTACATGATGTTGAAAAGCTTCCAATGATTTATAGATGTGTTACCCTGATGATGTTGATGATGTCCTCTATTTCTCTCCTATTATTGTTGTTGTTGATTTTGTTGTAGAATACCCTTCTCCTTAAGGGGGAGTGTTGAAATATTGTAACTTCGAAGAATATTCTATATGTATTTTTTGTGGTCCCCAATGGTCCTACCGGGAGAACCACTTGTATTACTTTGTACCCCGATCCTTCTAATCGGAAGAACTAATAAGAGTCATGAGGTAGTCCCCTCTAATTGTAAAGGTGGGTCATTAGCACCCCAGTGTGGTTACTTGAGCCTACATGTGTAACTTGAGCCTACATGATTTAACTCGAGCCTACATGTCAGATGAGTTAATTTAAGTGAACAGATGAATATAAATAGAGGTGTAGCACTCCTCATTCGGGGCACACACTCTCACTTGTGTAGCGCATTAGTGGAGGAGAGAGAAGTATCTAGAGAAGGAGGAAAATCAGGCTTTGATCTCCTTGTTGGTTTTAGCTTTTACATTTTGGGGCATCTATATTGAGGAAGTTTTTGCTGATTTTTTCCCTTTAGGTTTTCCCAGGATAAATCTTTGTGTTCCTTTTGTATGGTTGTGCTTGTCTATATTTCATTGATCCTGTTTATATGCTTTTGTTATGAAATTGAAATGAAATACTAATGATCTAGCTTAGCATATGAAAATTTAACAGAAAGAGACCCTAAAAAAGGAAAGAAATGAAAGTCAAAATTTGAAGAGAAAGTATGAATACATGATTAGTGAGATCGAGGGATCCAAAGCAGAGTGCCAAACCTTACAATCAGACAAAGATGCTTTGGTATTATCAGCAAGCAATATAGAGAGAGAGTCCAAAGCTTCCTTGGAAGAGTGTAAAAAACTTCAGCAAAGACATCATGTCTTCGAAGAAGAAAGAGATAGACTGAAAGAATCAATTGTAGAATTGACTAAAGAGAAAGGAAATCTAGGGAATAAAGTAACAGAACTGGAAATGTAAAAGAAGAATGTTGAGGAGAAAGCTAAGCTTTATGAGACTCAAGTAGTAGCATTGGAAAACCAAAAAGCTTAACTGGAAGTTTCATTAAAAGTAGTTATGGAGCAGAAAATGGATATTGAGCCTTTGAAGTAGCATGCTCTTGCACTTAGAAGTAGATTCATCAGATGTGGGTTCAGATGGTAGAAGAGATGTTAAAGGTTCAGCAGGTAGAAATAAGGTTGGGAGAAATTGTAAGTACAACTTCTTATTTTTTGGACATGACACAAGATATTTTGGAGGTTCTACAAGGACTTATAACTTGGTTGGAAACAACTAAAGGAGTCTTTAGCTGATGCACCCATCAAGGACCTAGAGACAATAAAGTTGTAGTATGAGCTAATCGAATTTGGGAGTAAAGCAGCAGAGGAATTAGTAAAGACAATTAGAAGGACAAAGGGTGTTTGTGCAGAATTATGTAGGAAATTTCTCATAGCTTACAATCATTGTGAGACATATGCTAAGAGAAGGTTAGAAGTTTTGCCCGATCATGAAGGGTTTTTGAAGAAATTGCAGGAAATATGGCCAGAGGATGAACAGGCTATTCGGCTGTTCAAAGGATTAGATGAAAAGGTGATGAAAACTACAATTGCACAGGAAGCAATTATAATTCATTTATTGGAAGATCAACTTCACCTAATTCTAGCCAGAGTGGTGAATATAAATTCTCAAGCTACTAAGCATGAGATCACCATCAGATTCCTAGAGCCTTCTAGTTTCGAAACTATAGCAACAAATGCAAATGTTTGGAAGAAATTTATAAATGATCAAGTTGGGCCCACTTAGTTGGCTTATTCAAATGATTGATTAATTATGCAATATTTTTGTATTTATCTTTTTCTAAGTGTATATGCTAGAAGACAAATTTTTCTAAGGGAAGAGTCAAGGGAAGCCCAAATGGCTAAAGGGGGAACTCAAAGGTTTTGGCTATTTGTATAAATATAGGTGAATTAAATGTAAGAGGGACCTTTTTTCATGCTATCTTTTAGAAATGTTATTGTAAGAAGAACTACTTCCTCTTATAATAAAAGTTACATATTTCCTGCTGGAGAAGGCACTGTGGAGTCTCAAATGCTTTCCATAGACTGGTTGAATGTGAACTATTTCTATTTCAGATTGTGCTATGAACTGTGAGATCATTCTACTTACGAATTATTTCATGTTATGAATGTTTTCCTATATATTTCTGTGAAACTTCCACAGCTCATCTGAGTAATGAATGTTTTAATCAGCAATGAGCTATCTCTTTGTGTATCTTTCTACTTATATTCATGTATTATGAAATATGAACAGTTATCTGTAATATTATAAATGCATGTTTTACAATACATTACTCATCATTAATTACAGTATTGCTCCCTAGGGATAGGTTAGATAGAATTAGTTAGCATTAGTATAGTTTGTTCTTTGTTTATGATTTAGAAGCAAAAGAGGTAACACGAGAGGTAAGACCTGCGCATCACATTGTGAAACTCTTCGTTATCTCTATTGATTGCACTTAATTAGGCACTTGCATATCATACATAAACAAAAAACTAAAAATACACTTAAACAGTGGACCGGGTCGCAACCGGTAAAACAAGCTTTAACCGTTACTTGACCTACGGTAGTCAGACCGTGAACCGGACAGATTCCCTATACCAAAAAATAATGAGCTAATTGGAAATGCTTATTGGGGAGAATCCCTACTATTGTCACCTATGATTTTCCAAGCCTCAACAGTTTTTGCGCTAGAAGGAGGGCCATCAGTGCATGGTTGGTCGAGGAAATTCGTTTTCTCGAGATTACTCCACCAATTCATTGTTGGCTGAGGAAATTTGTTTTCTCGAGATTACTCCACCGGTGACAGTTCTGAAACTAGTTTGCCTCATAAACCTACTCCTGAAGAAAAAGGCAAAGGGTATCTCTATCCCATTGATAACAAAGTGGTTGAAGATTTAAGGAGAATCACCAAGGCGTACGCAAAGAATTTGGAGGGTTACCCATTATTCCTGCTTTACCTAGAAGGGAGTTTTGTAAGAAGGACTGTCCTCAATTGGAAGATCTAGTGTTTGTGGAAGACCTTTAAGAACTACTAGAAACAGCCTTGCAAGAAGTTTTCCAACCTCTGAACCAGTTTGGACCAGATTCCCCTCACTATTCTCCTTTTTGAACCCCTATTTAGTCTCCTCCTCAATATCCACTCAGAATCATGGCCAATGTGAATGAAAATCAGCCACCTCCACCATCTGCTTGGAGGGCTAGATACCCTTTGAACCTGACCCCTCCATTACATCTATGCCTCATAATTTTGATAAAGCTTTACCCAAGTTTGAACCAAATGAAGGAATTCTTGTGGATGATAATTTGCAGAGTTTTTATCTAGATTTAGATGGGTTACAAGAAACATAACATGAAGATGTAGTCTATAGATTATTCCCACATACGCTTAAGGGAAAAGCAGCCTCATGGTACTTTTCCCTACCGGAAAATTCAATTACAAATTGGAATACTTTGGAGATACTGTTCAGGAACAAATACGGAATCCAGAAAACTCACGCTCCTCTAATGAAAGGATTAATTTCCCTAAAGAAATAGAAGAAAGAAAGGGTACATAATTTCACTCATAGGTTTGTTTCCTACCTTAATAACTTTGATCCAGCTGACAAACCATCTGAGCATTCCCTAATTTAGTATTATACCTTAGCCCTTGGGCCTGACTTGGCCATGTTTGTAATTATATCGGTTATTCCCACCTTAGTGGATACTTATGAAGAAGCAGAGAAGGTGGAAGCCAAAATGGAGAGTATAGACCATTATCTTTTGCAGTCAGAAGAAAAAACTTATGGGAACAAAAATCCTTTATTATTAACTAAACCTAAGGATGAGCGATCACAAGAGTTAGATGGGGTGGTGAAAATGATGCAAAAGTTATCAAACAGAGTAATTGATTTGGAAAAAGAGAAGGAGGCCCATAAACAATACAAGCATTATTATAAAAAGAGAGATGATAATAGTCAACCCAAGCCTACGTCACATAGTCCCTCGGCCATGAATTTGACAGATGTGGGAATGGACAATTTCTGTACATTCCATAAACAGCCTCATTTTGAAAAAAATTCCCACAATGGATAAATTCCATGACCTTAGTGATGAATCAATTATTGGATTCTAAGTTAACAGAAACTATGTATGAGAAAGAGAAAAGTCATGAACCAACAGAAACTCAAGAAGAAGACACTTTGGTTTTATGGGATTGTGTTTCCATGTTCAATGTAGAGGATGAAGATCTCACTGAGGAAGGAGAAATACCAGAGACAAATGTTACAATAAGAAGTCAGAGTTCATTAAAAGAAGATAACATGATACTTCCCAATATTAAGAAGCTTCAGGAGAACATGAGAAAAGTAAAGAATAATACTCCAACTGTTAACATACCTGAGTTTGTCATTTCAATCCAGAGTCCCAAGAAAGTTAATATTCCTGTAAAGTCTACTAAAAATAAAGTTTAGAATGTCAAGAAGAATTTTTTTGAGCATGAAATGGGATATGACATTGTAGAAGATATTAAAAAAGCTAAAGCAAATATCTCCTTGTTTGAAATGTGCAATCTACCCCAACAAAAAGAAAAGCTTTTAAAAGCACTTAAAACACCTGTGAAGGAACCTCATAATGATAACCAAGCTAATGAAGAGATTGGTGAACCAAGTTTAGGAGGAAAGTCTAACTATATAACTCCAGCATTTCTCCTAACTTTTGCGATTTTCAATTACAACGTGCATAATTGTCTGGTGGACTCTGGAGCATCAGTAAATGGCATGCCACTTTCAGTTTGCAAGCAAATAAATGGTCAACCTAATCCAACTATAGGACAAGTTATCCAATTAGATAGGACTGCAGTTAAAGTGATAGGAGAAATGGAAGATGTCATGATCCGTTTATTAGCAGATGAGAGGGTATGTCACTTCATAGACATTATTGTAGTAGATATCCCAGACGCATATGGTTTGGTTTTGAGCCGGGATTGGGCAGCAAAATTGGAACGATACTTTGCATCAGATTGGTCACATGTATGGTTACCTTATAAAGGTTGTCATAACCAAATAAAGGTGTTAAGGGAACCTCAAATGAAGTAAAATGTAACTCAGTTGGAGGGAAAAAATGAACCGGTAAATTCTGTGTTGGAAAACTATTTTCTTGAGCTGGAGCCAGGAAATTACCAAGCTAAAGAAGCTAGTAACCTATTAGATATCTAGCCCGATATCCTTCAGTTTTAATGGGCTGATAAGAGTGATTGTAATATAGTAGACTTAGTTTCAGATGTAGTTAATAGCTCAAATTCGGTAGGAGTAGAAAGTTTTTGGATTCTTTATTTTGACGGTTCTAAAACCTTGGAAGGATCAGGAGTTGGCTGTGTCCTGATTGATCCAGAGAAAAATAAATATTTTATTTCATGTGGATTAGAATATGAATGTACAAATAACATAGCTAAATACGAAGCATTAGTCCAGGGACAAAAAAAAACAATGGAATTAAAAGTGAAAAATCTTAAAGTATACATAGATTCCGAAATCATTATTAGACAAGTTTGAAACAAAATTCATTGTATATCACCACATTTCAAGGCTTACCAAAATGAAGTTTGGGAATTATTAACAAATTTTGATGCATTCAATATCTTTTCAATTCCTAGAGTAAAAAATGCAGCAGCTGACTTGTTAGCTACTTCAACTGCAAGACTAGTACCCACAAATAACAGATGCTCAATTGAATTTATTTTCAGGCCTTCTGTTCCAAACAACATTAACAATTTAAGGGTGTTTGATGATGATCATCAAATATTGGAGTATTTAATGAATAATGATACATTTAAAGGAGCCATAATAGATGACGAGGATCATCAAGCGAACCTCCAGAATGGAAATTTCATTCCTAAAGGAGCCAGAACTCTGGAACAAATGTTCGATCTAGACAACAAGTTCAAAAAACCAACAAATGTCAAGACACATAGCTCATCTTTACAATTCGAGCTGATAAATCTAGGGATAGAGGATGAACCCAAATATGGAATTTAGGAAAGTGTTGTTCACCCCGGGAGAAGAGAAAATTCATCAGTTTATTTAAACAATACAAAGATGTGTTTTCTTGGACCTACAAAGACCTCAAAACTTATGATACCAGAATTATACATCATGTTATTCCAATCAAAGTTGGAGTCAAACCTTATCAATAGCCTCTGAGAAAGATGTATCCCAAACTAGAGCCCCTAATTCAAAGTGAGGTGAAAAGCTGTTGGATGCTAAAATCATATTTAAATTTAAACATTCAGAATGGGTCTCAAACTTGGTACCAGTACGAAAAAAATATGGAGAGATCAGACTTTGTGTTGATTTCAGGAATCTAAATGTTAGAAAAACAGGACCACGGAGCAATAACAGATATACAGTTAAATCAATAAACAAGATGCAAAAACACATTAAATATTACAAAGAGACACAGATATAACGTGGTTCACCCAAACGATGGACTACGTCCACAAACAAATTTTCCAGTCCTTTTATTTCAGTCCAGAAAGATGAAGGGATACGCCCTGCAGCAAAACTGCTGCACTTCCTCTTCACGCTCTCACAGTCTCTCTTCCAGCACAATACAATGCCCACATCCAGTACAATATAGTACTCACATCCAGTACCATACAGTACTCACATCTAGTACAATACAGTACTCAGTACTCAGTACAAT